>CP136061.1:58270199-58870199 GCA_032622095.1 Siphonodentalium dalli
TAGATACCAACCAATTCTGTTTCTTTGTTTGTCAATTAAATCAGAATATTTGCCATTGACATCATAATCAGATAATGATCAGATGTCTTAAAAGGGCACTAAGTATTCATGATTAAATTAAGTTAAATAATTAATTACATACCTGTACCTAAAACAGTTGGACCCATGGAGCTCAAAATTGTTACATAGGTTTAAATCGACCAGAGGAATGTCATGTGATAGGTGCCTTCGACCTCAGATAAATTAAAGGGGGATCATGCGATATGTGCCCATGACACCATATGACTTAAGGGGTACTGATGTTCAATAAAGAGTATTTATTATTAGCTTAGACGATATCTGGAAAATTGGTACACAGACTCACAGAGGTAACTTGACCAAGAGATAGTCAAGGACATGTGACATGGATCACAGAAGACTTAAAGTGGCACTTAAACAATACAGAGCGTTTTTCATCAGCTTAGAACATTTGTACACGGAGGTCAACTGAAGCCAGGGACTGTCGTGGTGTAGGTGCTGTTGGCATCAGATGTCTTAAAAGGGCACTATAATTAATTTAACTAGATAGTTAATTATATACCAAAAATGGTTGGAATCTGGTCATTGAAAATTGACCCGAGGAGTATCATGGAATAGGTGCTGCTGGTATCAGACGACTTACAGGGGAAATAATAAACAATTTTAATTAAATAGTTAATCATATCCCTAACATGATTGGACCATGGTCACTGGAAATATGTATGCAGGGGTAAATTGACCCATGGGGTACCATTGGAGAGGTGCCGACAGTGCTGTTGACCATAAAGGGGAACTTAAAAGTTTTATTAAATATCATATAATTATAAGCAATAAATAAAATCAGCTTAGACGATATGTAGGAAAATTTGTATACATGGGTCACCTGACCAGGGGATATCATGAGATAGGCACCTTTGACCTCAGATGACATAAACTGGGACTAATAAATTATATTAACATAGATGATCAACGAAGCGTGTTTATTATCAGCTCAAACCCCAGCTAGTGTTTTCTAAAGTTGTAAATTCCTCAGTGTTGGGCCAGAGCGATTTGAAAAAAAGACAGAGTTCGTATGAAACATCCAAGAACATGACAATTTTTAAATATTTTAATAATGGCTGTGCTGGTGCTTACAAAATGACAGGAATTGATATCTCAGATATGGTCGGCTTGTTACAAATAATACAGCCTTTAATCTCATATATATTTTGAAGACCTCTGTCTGTATGTTTGTTTGTCTGTCTGTCTGTCTGTCTGTCTGTCATTAATACAAATCTACGATTCTCGACCGATCGGGACGAAACTTGGTACGTGTGTGTAGTTTGACCAGGCGGTGAACGTTGTCGTATTGGCGAGCCCGTGCGGCGCCCGCTTCGCGCATGCGCAGACGATATCTCGGAAACGGGTGGAGCTATCGACTTGAAATTTGCTATGTGAATGTATCTTGCCCCGGATACGAATTTTATCGGGTCGCCGAGCCCGTGCACGTTGTCGTATTGGCGAGCCCGTGCGGCGCCCGTGCAGCGCATGCGCAGACGAGATCTCGGAAACTGGTGGAGCTATCGACTTGAAATTTGGTATGTGAATGTATCTTGCCCCGGATACGAATTTTATCGGGTCGCCGAGCCCGTGCGACGCCAGCTTCGCGCATGCACAGACGAGAACTCGGAAACGGGTAGAGCTATCGACTTGAAATTTGGTTTTCTTGAATAGCCCGGACAACGTCGGGCTGGGTTGAGCTATCGACTTGAAATTTGGTTTTTGAATAGCCCAGACAACGTCGGGCTCATCGGCTAGTCTCATATATATTTTGAAGACCTCTGTTTGTTTGTCTGTCTGTCTGTATGTTTGTCTGTCATTTATACAAATCTACGATTCTCGACCGATCGGGACGAAACTTGGTACGTGTGTGTAGTTTGACCAGGCGGTGGACGTTGTCGTATTGGCGAGCCCGTGTGGCGCCCGCTTCGCGCATGCGCAGACGAGATCTCGGAAACGGGTGGAGCTATCGACTTGAAATTTGCTATGTGAATGTATCTTGCCCCGGATACGAATTTTATCGGGTCGCCGAGCCCGTGCGACGCCAGTTTCGCGCATGCGCAGACGAGATCTCGGAAACGGGTGGAGCTATCGACTTGAAATTTGCTATGTGAATGTATCTTGCCCCGGATACGAATTTTATCGGGTCGCCGAGCCCGTGCGACGACAGCTTCGCGCATGCGCAGACGAGATCTCGGAAACGGGTGGAGCTATCGACTTGAAATTTGGTTTTTGAATAGCCCGGACAACGTCGGGCTCATCGGCTAGTAACATATATTACAATATACAGCACCGGTTCATGTTTTTGAATGTTTTATACATATAATGGCTTTTCCTCGATTTGTTCAGATAAACCAAAGATCATGAAAATAACAACAAGATAAGTTGAACGTATTAAACAGTACTTTTTCAAATATTGACATCATTAGTTTGCATACCAGCATCATAGAAAGCAGGACCCACCAGCATCATAGCAAATTAGCAGGACTACTTAACCACTAACCAGAGGTGAGATTGTAGTTATATTTTTTATATGATTGCCTGATTGGTCTCAAGTTACCATATATCCTAGGTACTTTTCTGTGTATCAATTTACACTCAATTAGCAAAAGCTTGGTTAAGCAAAAATATAAAACGGTCCACAAAAATAAAAATACAAAGCAGTCCCAGCTCAACAAAAATAGCCAATATGAGGTCTATCAGAATGTATGAAGAATTAAAGATGTAACTAACATAAAGAAATTTTATAATGTTGATCAAGCTGGTACGTAATTTAATCGAGAGATAAAAGACTGTGACAAGAAATTTGAGCTTGGTGGTTAGTACATTGGGGGGGGGGGGGGTGGGGGCAATTAAATTGGGGCAGAGGTCTAAATCATTACTATTTTTTTTTAGCCTGAACAGTGCACTGAAGCCCAAATAAAGTATATATATGAAAAAGGCATCCCATACATGCTACTGCTGTAGTACTTGTATTACACTTACGCTACCGGTAACACATGTCTGAGTTACTTATTGCCAAATTTGCCATTACACCGTAACCCCTCCATCCCCCACGCCACCATTCATTTTCAAACAGTTTACAGTCAGTGACTCTAGTATAGGGATGTTGGTGTAGATAGAGGGTTTTCATTGGCACCCCACCCCCTGAACACTTTGGTAGACATTTTACAGATGGTACTTAAACATTTTCATACTTTTTGTCTTAATCTTAAAGGTACTCAATCCGAGTCCCCATATCAACAAGTTACAACTGAACAACATTTCTTCAAAATACGCTTTTGTTATCAGAATCGATCAATTACAACATAATAATGCTAACGGCTGTCAACTATGGTATAACATTTCTCAAAATGTGTTATTTATCAACATGTTGTTCAACATAATTTGGCCATATTACCACTTGATTTTAGAGTTATCCATCTTCATCCGCAATTTTGTCCAAGACCGTTGGTTTAACGAATATTTTCTGGGCCACAAATAATTACACATTTCGAGAAATAACAAATTTCAAAAATCGATATCTGATCAACCTGAGCTTTGATGGGTGGGTTTCTCAACTCAATAAATCCCCAAAGAAATAGTCATCTGGGAGCATTAATTCGGATTATGCATCTTTAAAACAACAAATTTTACACTAAATTAAATACTGTTTGGAAATTCAAGCTATCAGATTCAGAACAGTTTCAACTACTTTCAGTATCTGAATCTGTTTTTGGTCTGAAATTTCCAAAGGTGTACTTGGGTCAGGTACAAATTTCCAATTGTTGACATTGTTTACCAAAGTTGGAGATTAGACAGTCATTTAACAGTGTCACACCCACCCCACTTCACTTTTCAAAGACCGTGAAGTGATGAGAAGTCTTAAATTAAAAATCCTCACCAATGTTACTGTCACTGACACTCAGAGTCAGACACTGACTCACTCGTCGACTGAAATTGGCCATAACATTAACAATGTGTCAAATTAATGTAAGTATCTAACTTTTATTTTATTTAATCCTGGTTGGTCGAATACATCTGCTCTAAATAGATCGTGATTTATAACCGATTGTTAATGTTATTGAACATTCAGTTATTTCAGTATTCAGCTTTTCAAATTCAAATCGGCATCTTCAAAACTTTGTTGATATCCGCGCACCGTTAATGCTGGATAGCCTGCGACGAAAGACCATCCTGTTAGATTTGTGCGCATGCGTAAATTGGACCTTCCCGGTTGGGTTCCTTCTCACGCTTACCGAGTGACACCAACCTACGAATCTGTCTGATCGCCATTCTGTTGCGCGAGCGCACGTAATAATGTGTGCATATTATATTATGAATGTATTTCAATTGAAATAAATTGAACATCCATCTCAGCATTCATATTTGCGATCTCAATAACGTGAATGAATGATAACGTGATGCCTTGATCACACGCACGTGAATGCTGCCGTTCGCATGCATGCAGCTAATCGGATATTCGTTTAGTATTAACAAGCTTGGAGTTTGTATATAGACCACACATGCCGGACGACACGCTACGGCGTATTAACGATTTGTTATAATCATGTTTATTTTACAGACTTTATGACTCGTTCCCACTCGAGTAGACCGTTACGCGACAATGAAACCGAATCATCTTATCGAATATACATATATCGTATTGCTCCAAATTATGCAATTCTGGCTTTCAGTCATTAGATAAAATTGTAACGATCCTTGTAACATCCGAACATATATCATCACAGTGTGTGGCACACGTATGTGCCTTCTTATCAGGATGTCGATGGGCCTCTGTATTGTGTCTATGTAGCACATGTAGTCAGCTTACCAACCTACAACACCATGTTTAAACAAAATCAAACCAGACCATGCGGTTTTGATAAATAACGTATCTTCCTCAGATGATGCTATATATATATATATATATATATATATATATATATATATATATCTGTGGAAGTGTCTACTTTGGCGGTTCTCTTGTGAAATAACGCGTGGCATTATAAGAAATAAATATTCATATTAAGCCTATGCAGTTATCTTCTCTTCTATATATTTTGATACTTCGTATATATGTGTGTGTGTGTGTGTGTGTGTGTGTGTGTGTGTGTACTTCATAGAATCCAAAACGCGTGTACATATTGAGCTCAAACTTCCTATGTAAGTGTCAAATCCCACCGACACGACCGTGGTCGCGGTTTAGAGAAGCTCAGAGCACCCGTTCTCCAATCTCAAATCACCGCAAAGGCACGGCGTGGGTTAATCAAGTGATTATTTAATGAGCGTTTGTTTTTGACGCATCTCTATAAAGAGCGTCTGTTTCCCATTCAACGTTATTCGCATCTGCAGAGTTATACGGGAACGCAAACGTTATCGCTCGAAATTTATTCCCTGCGAGCACGGATGGCGCGCTTTGTTTTTACAGTATATACCTTTGGTATATACCGAAATCATCCCAGATAATCACGAATATAGCATCAGATTTCTCCCCAGATATACCGTTATAAAGCTACTGGAATCTGCCAATCTACTATTAATATGTGTGTATATATGTGGGTACTTCATAGAATCGAAAACGCGTGTAGGAACGGGCATCCCCACGGCAATGTCGGCAAATATATATGAGTGTGTCCTTTATAGACTCGAACCGATTGAGCTCAAACTTGCTAAATATTTACTGGGAAATTCCAGGCAATGCCGATTGAGTTCAAACTTGCTACCTACGGGAAGTGTCATGTATATGTGTGTGTCCTTTATAGACTCGAACCGATTGAGCTCAAACTTGCTAAATACGGGAAGTGTCATGGACGGGTTCATTGAAAAACAAAAAAAAATCGGGTCAAATTGAAAAACAAAATTAAAAAGGCACAATTAACTCCTTGAAAAACCCCAAAAAATCGGGTAAAATTTAAAAACAAAAATTCAATTAAAAAATTAAAAAAGCACAATTAACTCATTGAAAAACAAAATAATTAACTCATTGAAAAACAAAAAATTCAATTAAAATTGTCATGTTTCTGACTATTGCCGAAATTTGCTGCAAATGCAGCACAAGTGTCTCGGAACCTGTTGCAATTGCTTTTTCGAGCAAAGCCATGGGACGAATGCCGCCAGTGGCGGGCTAACCTGCTAGTCTATACTATATATTTTGAGACTTCGTATATATATATGTGTGTACTTCATAGAATCCAAAACGACTGATCCGATCGAGCTCAAATTTCGTATGTAAGTGTAAAATCCCACCGACACCGCCGTAGTCGCAGTTTAGAAAAGCTCAGAGCACCCGTTCTCCACTCCCATTCATCAAAATCAGCTCAAACGGCACGGCCGAGGTTAATAACGTCATTATATATATATATGAAGTCAGAGTCTCCAGAGTTATACCGGAACAAACACGTGTTTACGTCGTCTTGGGGGTCCACGATGGGAGTCTGACTTCAATGCAATGTTATCGCTCGAAACACGTGTTTACTTCGTGTTGAGGTTCACGATGGGAGTCTGACAATTGTTATCGCTCGAAATAGTACAACGGCTGGACAGATTGAGCTCAAACTTCCCATCTAGAGGTAAAATCATCGTACGATGTCGTCCACGCGTTTTCCAGAAGCTCCGAGCACCCGTACTCCACTCCCAGTCATTAAAATCAGCTCAAACGGCACGGCCGGGGTTAATAACGTCATTATATATATATATGAAGTCAGAGTCTCCAGAGTTATACGGGAACAAACACGTGTTTACGTCGTCTTGGGGGTCCACGATGGGAGTCTGACTTCAATGCAATGTTATCGCTCGAAACACGTGTTTACTTCGTGTTGAGGTTCACGATGGGAGTCTGACAATTGTTATCGCTCGAAATAGTACATTAGGACGGGTACGAAATGCATTTATCTCGATTAAAAAGGCAGATCTCGGAAACGGGTGGAGCTATCGACTTGAAAATTGCAATGTGAATGTATCTTGCGCCGGGTACAAATTTTATCGGGTCGGCGAGCCCATGCGACGCCCGTGCAGCGCATGCGCAGACGAGATATCGGAAACGGGTGGAGCTATCGACTTGAAATTTGCTATGTGAATGTATCTTGGGCCGGGTACAAATTTGATCGGGTCGCCGAGCCCGTGCGAAGCCAGCTTCGCGCATGCGCAGACCAGATCTCGGAAACGGGTGGAGCTACCGGGTACAATTTTTTCTTATTGAAACGCGTGGAGCTAAAAATAAAAAAAATATATAAACAATGTTTCGGACAAGCCGCCGGTGGCGGGCTACCCTGCTAGTCTATCTATTATATATTTTGAAAGATCTGTGTGTGTATGTATGTGTTTGTTTGTGTGTGTGTGTGTGTGTGTGTGTGTGTGTTTGAAATCGATGGACTCCAAAACGACTAAGCCAATTTCGATGAAATTTGGTATTTGGATGTGTTTTCGGCCGGAGACGAACATAGGCATATTTATTTGTCCGTGCGAGGTCAACTTTTCACGTGCGGAGGTCAAATCTATTTTTACGCCGTTTTTGCGCTAATATATTTCAGTTCGGTGCTCACAAATCGATTCGATATAGCGCGAATAATAAATTGCCAGTCATATAATTTGCACGGTTAGAATCTGTGTGGCTTCATCTTTCCAACGATATATAATATGTATGTATCCGTTTTAGTTATCTGCCTCAATTATTAGGTACAAGTGGTACGATGCTTTTATCGGGATAAAATCAATGCGTAATTTCTATGACGTCGTCAGAGGTCATAAAGTTAGATTACGTTAACTCTCACCCTGCCGATGCATTTGACTGTGTCGCGTTAACTCATCACCGGCCGAGGTATCCGCAAATGACATTGGGCTATATATCTCGAAAACGGGTGTAGCTATCGACTTGAAATTTGGTATGTGAATGTATCTTGCCCCGGATACGAATTTTATCGGATCGCCGAGCACGTGCGACACCAGCTTCGCGCATGCGCAGACGAGATCTCGGAAACGGGTTGAGATATTGACTTTGAATTTTATCGGGTCGCCGAGCACGTGCGACACCAGCTTCGCGCATGCGCAGACCAGATCTAGGAAACGGGTGGAGCAATCGACTTGAAATTTGGTTTTTGAATAGCCCGGACGAAGTCGGGTCACCTTCTAGTCTCTTCTATATATTTTGAGAACTCCCTGTATTCGAGAGATAGCCCACACCCTCCGGACCTCAATGATATGATCGTGAATGAGTATTGATATACCCCACTAAATTTTGACAAACACCAGTAATGGTGTGTAGATCATTTACATATCTCTCCTATATATTTTGATACAATCTATCTAATTTACATATCTCTCTTATATATTTATGTGTGTGTGTGTGTTGTACTTCATACAAATCTACGATTCTCGACCGATCGGGACGAAACTTGGTACGTGTGTGTAGTTTGACCAGGCGGTGGTCGTTGTCGTATTGGCGAGCCCGTGCGACGCCCGTGCAGCGCATGCGCAGACGAGATCTCGGAAACGAGTGGAGCTATCGACTTGAAATTTGCTATGTGAATGTATCTTGCGCCGGGTACAAATTTTATCGGGTCGCCGAGCCCGTGCGACGCCCGTGCAGCGCATGCGCAGACGAGATCTCGGAAACGGGTGGAGCTATCGACTTGAAATTTGCTATGTGAATGTATCTTGCTCCGGGTACAAATTGTATCGGGTCGCCGAGCCCGTGCGACGCCCGTGCAGCGCATGCGCAGACGAGATCTTGGAAACGGGTGGAGCTATCGACTTGAAATTTGGCATGTGAATGTATCTTGCGCCGGGTACAAATTTTCATGCACAGACCAGATCTCGGAAACTGGTGGAGCTACCGGGTACAAATTTTTCTTATTGAAACGCGTGGAGCTAAAAATTAAAAAAATATATATATAAATGTCATGTTTCGGACAAGCCGCCGGTGGCGGGCTAACCTGCTAGTACTATATATTTTGAGACTTCCGTGTGTGTGTACTTCATAGAATCCAAAACGCGTGTACAGATTGAGATCAAATTCCGTATGTAAGTGTAAAATCCCACCGACACGAAAGTGGTCGCGGTTTAGAAAAGCTCAGAGCACCCGTTCTCCACTCCCATTCATCAAAATCAGCTCAAACGGCACGGCCGGGGTTAATAACGTCATTATATATATATATGAAGTCAGAGTCTCCAGAGTTATACCGGAACAAACACGTGTTTACGTCGTCTTGGGGGTCCACGATGGGAGTCTGACTTCAATGCAATGTTATCGCTCGAAACACGTGTTTACTTCGTGTTGAGGTTCACGATGGGAGTCTGACAATTGTTATCGCTCGAAATAGTACAACGGCTGGACAGATTGAGCTCAAACTTCCCATCTAGAGGTAAAATACCACGTACGATGTCGTCCACGCGTTTTCCAGAAGCTCCGAGCACCCGTACTCCACTCCCAGTCATTAAAATCAGCTCAAACGGCACGGCCGGGGTTAATAACGTCATTATATATATATATGAAGTCAGAGTCTCCAGAGTTATACGGGAACAAACACGTGTTTACGTCGTCTTGGGGGTCCACGATGGGAGTCTGACTTCAATGCAATGTTATCGCTCGAAACACGTGTTTACTTCGTGTTGAGGTTCACGATGGGAGTCTGACAATTGTTATCGCTCGAAATAGTACATTAGGACGGGTACGAAATGCATTTATCTCGATTAAAAAGGCAGATCTCGGAAACGGGTGGAGCTATCGACTTGAAAATTGCAATGTGAATGTATCTTGCGCCGGGTACAAATTTTATCGGGTCGCCGAGCCCATGCGACGCCCGTGCAGCGCATGCGCAGACGAGATATCGGAAACGGGTGGAGCTATCGACTTGAAATTTGCTATGTGAATGTATCTTGGGCCGGGTACAAATTTGATCGGGTCGCCGAGTCCGTGCGAAGCCAGCTTCGCGCATGCGCAGACCAGATCTCGGAAACGGGTGGAGCTACCGGGTACAATTTTTTCTTATTGAAACGCGTGGAGCTAAAAATTAAAAAAAAATATAAACAATGTTTCGGACAAGCCGCCGGTGGCGGGCTAACCTGCTAGTCTATACTATATATTTTGAGACTTCCGTGTGTGTGTACTTCATAGAATCCAAAACGCGTGTACAGATTGAGATCAAATTCCGTATGTAAGTGTAAAATCCCACCGACACGAAAGTGGTCGCGGTTTAGAAAAGCTCAGAGCACCCGTTCTCCACTCCCATTCATCAAAATCAGCTCAAACGGCACGGCCGGGGTTAATAACGTCATTATATATATATATGAAGTCAGAGTCTCCAGAGTTATACCGGAACAAACACGTGTTTACGTCGTCTTGGGGGTCCACGATGGGAGTCTGACTTCAATGCAATGTTATCGCTCGAAACACGTGTTTACTTCGTGTTGAGGTTCACGATGGGAGTCTGACAATTGTTATCGCTCGAAATAGTACAACGGCTGGACAGATTGAGCTCAAACTTCCCATCTAGAGGTAAAATACCACGTACGATGTCGTCCACGCGTTTTCCAGAAGCTCCGAGCACCCGTACTCCACTCCCAGTCATTAAAATCAGCTCAAACGGCACGGCCGGGGTTAATAACGTCATTATATATATATATGAAGTCAGAGTCTCCAGAGTTATACGGGAACAAACACGTGTTTACGTCGTCTTGGGGGTCCACGATGGGAGTCTGACTTCAATGCAATGTTATCGCTCGAAACACGTGTTTACTTCGTGTTGAGGTTCACGATGGGAGTCTGACAATTGTTATCGCTCGAAATAGTACATTAGGACGGGTACGAAATGCATTTATCTCGATTAAAAAGGCAGATCTCGGAAACGGGTGGAGCTATCGACTTGAAAATTGCAATGTGAATGTATCTTGCGCCGGGTACAAATTTTATCGGGTCGCCGAGCCCATGCGACGCCCGTGCAGCGCATGCGCAGACGAGATATCGGAAACGGGTGGAGCTATCGACTTGAAATTTGCTATGTGAATGTATCTTGGGCCGGGTACAAATTTGATCGGGTCGCCGAGTCCGTGCGAAGCCAGCTTCGCGCATGCGCAGACCAGATCTCGGAAACGGGTGGAGCTACCGGGTACAATTTTTTCTTATTGAAACGCGTGGAGCTAAAAATTAAAAAAAAATATAAACAATGTTTCGGACAAGCCGCCGGTGGCGGGCTAACCTGCTAGTACTATATATTTTGAGACTTCGTATATATATATGTGTGTAGAGCTATCGACTTGAAATTTGGTTTTCTTGAATAGCCCGGACAACGTCGGGCTGGGTTGAGCTATCGACTTGAAATTTGGTTTTTGAATAGCCCAGACAACGTCGGGCTCATCGGCTAGTCTCATATATATTTTGAAGACCTCTGTTTGTTTGTCTGTCTGTCTGTATGTTTGTCTGTCATTTATACAAATCTACGATTCTCGACCGATCGGGACGAAACTTGGTACGTGTGTGTAGTTTGACCAGGCGGTGGACGTTGTCGTATTGGCGAGCCCGTGTGGCGCCCGCTTCGCGCATGCGCAGACGAGATCTCGGAAACGGGTGGAGCTATCGACTTGAAATTTGCTATGTGAATGTATCTTGCCCCGGATACGAATTTTATCGGGTCGCCGAGCCCGTGCGACGCCAGTTTCGCGCATGCGCAGACGAGATCTCGGAAACGGGTGGAGCTATCGACTTGAAATTTGCTATGTGAATGTATCTTGCCCCGGATACGAATTTTATCGGGTCGCCGAGCCCGTGCGACGACAGCTTCGCGCATGCGCAGACGAGATCTCGGAAACGGGTGGAGCTATCGACTTGAAATTTGGTTTTTGAATAGCCCGGACAACGTCGGGCTCATCGGCTAGTAACATATATTACAATATACAGCACCGGTTCATGTTTTTGAATGTTTTATACATATAATGGCTTTTCCTCGATTTGTTCAGATAAACCAAAGATCATGAAAATAACAACAAGATAAGTTGAACGTATTAAACAGTACTTTTTCAAATATTGACATCATTAGTTTGCATACCAGCATCATAGAAAGCAGGACCCACCAGCATCATAGCAAATTAGCAGGACTACTTAACCACTAACCAGAGGTGAGATTGTAGTTATATTTTTTATATGATTGCCTGATTGGTCTCAAGTTACCATATATCCTAGGTACTTTTCTGTGTATCAATTTACACTCAATTAGCAAAAGCTTGGTTAAGCAAAAATATAAAACGGTCCACAAAAATAAAAATACAAAGCAGTCCCAGCTCAACAAAAATAGCCAATATGAGGTCTATCAGAATGTATGAAGAATTAAAGATGTAACTAACATAAAGAAATTTTATAATGTTGATCAAGCTGGTACGTAATTTAATCGAGAGATAAAAGACTGTGACAAGAAATTTGAGCTTGGTGGTTAGTACATTGGGGGGGGGGGGGGGGTGGGGGCAATTAAATTGGGGCAGAGGTCTAAATCATTACTATTTTTTTTTAGCCTGAACAGTGCACTGAAGCCCAAATAAAGTATATATATGAAAAAGGCATCCCATACATGCTACTGCTGTAGTACTTGTATTACACTTACGCTACCGGTAACACATGTCTGAGTTACTTATTGCCAAATTTGCCATTACACCGTAACCCCTCCATCCCCCACGCCACCATTCATTTTCAAACAGTTTACAGTCAGTGACTCTAGTATAGGGATGTTGGTGTAGATAGAGGGTTTTCATTGGCACCCCACCCCCTGAACACTTTGGTAGACATTATACAGATGGTACTTAAACATTTTCATACTTTTTGTCTTAATCTTAAAGGTACTCAATCCGAGTCCCCATATCAACAAGTTACAACTGAACAACATTTCTTCAAAATACGCTTTTGTTATCAGAATCGATCAATTACAACATAATAATGCTAACGGCTGTCAACTATGGTATAACATTTCTCAAAATGTGTTATTTATCAACATGTTGTTCAACATAATTTGGCCATATTACCACTTGATTTTAGAGTTATCCATCTTCATCCGCAATTTTGTCCAAGACCGTTGGTTTAACGAATATTTTCTGGGCCACAAATAATTACACATTTCGAGAAATAACAAATTTCAAAAATCGATATCTGATCAACCTGAGCTTTGATGGGTGGGTTTCTCAACTCAATAAATCCCCAAAGAAATAGTCATCTGGGAGCATTAATTCGGATTATGCATCTTTAAAACAACAAATTTTACACTAAATTAAATACTGTTTGGAAATTCAAGCTATCAGATTCAGAACAGTTTCAACTACTTTCAGTATCTGAATCTGTTTTTGGTCTGAAATTTCCAAAGGTGTACTTGGGTCAGGTACAAATTTCCAATTGTTGACATTGTTTACCAAAGTTGGAGATTAGACAGTCATTTAACAGTGTCACACCCACCCCACTTCACTTTTCAAAGACCGTGAAGTGATGAGAAGTCTTAAATTAAAAATCCTCACCAATGTTACTGTCACTGACACTCAGAGTCAGACACTGACTCACTCGTCGACTGAAATTGGCCATAACATTAACAATGTGTCAAATTAATGTAAGTATCTAACTTTTATTTTATTTAATCCTGGTTGGTCGAATACATCTGCTCTAAATAGATCGTGATTTATAACCGATTGTTAATGTTATTGAACATTCAGTTATTTCAGTATTCAGCTTTTCAAATTCAAATCGGCATCTTCAAAACTTTGTTGATATCCGCGCACCGTTAATGCTGGATAGCCTGCGACGAAAGACCATCCTGTTAGATTTGTGCGCATGCGTAAATTGGACCTTCCCGGTTGGGTTCCTTCTCACGCTTACCGAGTGACACCAACCTACGAATCTGTCTGATCGCCATTCTGTTGCGCGAGCGCACGTAATAATGTGTGCATATTATATTATGAATGTATTTCAATTGAAATAAATTGAACATCCATCTCAGCATTCATATTTGCGATCTCAATAACGTGAATGAATGATAACGTGATGCCTTGATCACACGCACGTGAATGCTGCCGTTCGCATGCATGCAGCTAATCGGATATTCGTTTAGTATTAACAAGCTTGGAGTTTGTATATAGACCACACATGCCGGACGACACGCTACGGCGTATTAACGATTTGTTATAATCATGTTTATTTTACAGACTTTATGACTCGTTCCCACTCGAGTAGACCGTTACGCGACAATGAAACCGAATCATCTTATCGAATATACATATATCGTATTGCTCCAAATTATGCAATTCTGGCTTTCAGTCATTAGATAAAATTGTAACGATCCTTGTAACATCCGAACATATATCATCACAGTGTGTGGCACACGTATGTGCCTTCTTATCAGGATGTCGATGGGCCTCTGTATTGTGTCTATGTAGCACATGTAGTCAGCTTACCAACCTACAACACCATGTTTAAACAAAATCAAACCAGACCATGCGGTTTTGATAAATAACGTATCTTCCTCAGATGATGCTATATATATATATATATATATATATATATATATATATATATCTGTGGAAGTGTCTACTTTGGCGGTTCTCTTGTGAAATAACGCGTGGCATTATAAGAAATAAATATTCATATTAAGCCTATGCAGTTATCTTCTCTTCTATATATTTTGATACTTCGTATATATGTGTGTGTGTGTGTGTGTGTGTGTGTGTGTGTGTGTGTACTTCATAGAATCCAAAACGCGTGTACATATTGAGCTCAAACTTCCTATGTAAGTGTCAAATCCCACCGACACGACCGTGGTCGCGGTTTAGAGAAGCTCAGAGCACCCGTTCTCCAATCTCAAATCACCGCAAAGGCACGGCGTGGGTTAATCAAGTGATTATTTAATGAGCGTTTGTTTTTGACGCATCTCTATAAAGAGCGTCTGTTTCCCATTCAACGTTATTCGCATCTGCAGAGTTATACGGGAACGCAAACGTTATCGCTCGAAATTTATTCCCTGCGAGCACGGATGGCGCGCTTTGTTTTTACAGTATATACCTTTGGTATATACCGAAATCATCCCAGATAATCACGAATATAGCATCAGATTTCTCCCCAGATATACCGTTATAAAGCTACTGGAATCTGCCAATCTACTATTAATATGTGTGTATATATGTGGGTACTTCATAGAATCGAAAACGCGTGTAGGAACGGGCATCCCCACGGCAATGTCGGCAAATATATATGAGTGTGTCCTTTATAGACTCGAACCGATTGAGCTCAAACTTGCTAAATATTTACTGGGAAATTCCAGGCAATGCCGATTGAGTTCAAACTTGCTACCTACGGGAAGTGTCATGTATATGTGTGTGTCCTTTATAGACTCGAACCGATTGAGCTCAAACTTGCTAAATACGGGAAGTGTCATGGACGGGTTCATTGAAAAACAAAAAAAAATCGGGTCAAATTGAAAAACAAAATTAAAAAGGCACAATTAACTCCTTGAAAAACCCCAAAAAATCGGGTAAAATTTAAAAACAAAAATTCAATTAAAAAATTAAAAAAGCACAATTAACTCATTGAAAAACAAAATAATTAACTCATTGAAAAACAAAAAATTCAATTAAAATTGTCATGTTTCTGACTATTGCCGAAATTTGCTGCAAATGCAGCACAAGTGTCTCGGAACCTGTTGCAATTGCTTTTTCGAGCAAAGCCATGGGACGAATGCCGCCAGTGGCGGGCTAACCTGCTAGTCTATACTATATATTTTGAGACTTCGTATATATATATGTGTGTACTTCATAGAATCCAAAACGACTGATCCGATCGAGCTCAAATTTCGTATGTAAGTGTAAAATCCCACCGACACCGCCGTAGTCGCAGTTTAGAAAAGCTCAGAGCACCCGTTCTCCACTCCCATTCATCAAAATCAGCTCAAACGGCACGGCCGAGGTTAATAACGTCATTATATATATATATGAAGTCAGAGTCTCCAGAGTTATACCGGAACAAACACGTGTTTACGTCGTCTTGGGGGTCCACGATGGGAGTCTGACTTCAATGCAATGTTATCGCTCGAAACACGTGTTTACTTCGTGTTGAGGTTCACGATGGGAGTCTGACAATTGTTATCGCTCGAAATAGTACAACGGCTGGACAGATTGAGCTCAAACTTCCCATCTAGAGGTAAAATCATCGTACGATGTCGTCCACGCGTTTTCCAGAAGCTCCGAGCACCCGTACTCCACTCCCAGTCATTAAAATCAGCTCAAACGGCACGGCCGGGGTTAATAACGTCATTATATATATATATGAAGTCAGAGTCTCCAGAGTTATACGGGAACAAACACGTGTTTACGTCGTCTTGGGGGTCCACGATGGGAGTCTGACTTCAATGCAATGTTATCGCTCGAAACACGTGTTTACTTCGTGTTGAGGTTCACGATGGGAGTCTGACAATTGTTATCGCTCGAAATAGTACATTAGGACGGGTACGAAATGCATTTATCTCGATTAAAAAGGCAGATCTCGGAAACGGGTGGAGCTATCGACTTGAAAATTGCAATGTGAATGTATCTTGCGCCGGGTACAAATTTTATCGGGTCGGCGAGCCCATGCGACGCCCGTGCAGCGCATGCGCAGACGAGATATCGGAAACGGGTGGAGCTATCGACTTGAAATTTGCTATGTGAATGTATCTTGGGCCGGGTACAAATTTGATCGGGTCGCCGAGCCCGTGCGAAGCCAGCTTCGCGCATGCGCAGACCAGATCTCGGAAACGGGTGGAGCTACCGGGTACAATTTTTTCTTATTGAAACGCGTGGAGCTAAAAATAAAAAAAATATATAAACAATGTTTCGGACAAGCCGCCGGTGGCGGGCTACCCTGCTAGTCTATACTATATATTTTGAGACTTCGTATATATATATGTGTGTACTTCATAGAATCCAAAACGACTGATCCGATCGAGCTCAAATTTCGTATGTAAGTGTAAAATCCCACCGACACCGCCGTAGTCGCAGTTTAGAAAAGCTCAGAGCACCCGTTCTCCACTCCCATTCATCAAAATCAGCTCAAACGGCACGGCCGAGGTTAATAACGTCATTATATATATATATGAAGTCAGAGTCTCCAGAGTTATACCGGAACAAACACGTGTTTACGTCGTCTTGGGGGTCCACGATGGGAGTCTGACTTCAATGCAATGTTATCGCTCGAAACACGTGTTTACTTCGTGTTGAGGTTCACGATGGGAGTCTGACAATTGTTATCGCTCGAAATAGTACAACGGCTGGACAGATTGAGCTCAAACTTCCCATCTAGAGGTAAAATCACCGTACGATGTCGTCCACGCGTTTTCCAGAAGCTCCGAGCACCCGTACTCCACTCCCAGTCATTAAAATCAGCTCAAACGGCACGGCCGGGGTTAATAACGTCATTATATATATATATGAAGTCAGAGTCTCCAGAGTTATACGGGAACAAACACGTGTTTACGTCGTCTTGGGGGTCCACGATGGGAGTCTGACTTCAATGCAATGTTATCGCTCGAAACACGTGTTTACTTCGTGTTGAGGTTCACGATGGGAGTCTGACAATTGTTATCGCTCGAAATAGTACATTAGGACGGGTACGAAATGCATTTATCTCGATTAAAAAGGCAGATCTCGGAAACGGGTGGAGCTATCGACTTGAAAATTGCAATGTGAATGTATCTTGCGCCGGGTACAAATTTTATCGGGTCGGCGAGCCCATGCGACGCCCGTGCAGCGCATGCGCAGACGAGATATCGGAAACGGGTGGAGCTATCGACTTGAAATTTGCTATGTGAATGTATCTTGGGCCGGGTACAAATTTGATCGGGTCGCCGAGCCCGTGCGAAGCCAGCTTCGCGCATGCGCAGACCAGATCTCGGAAACGGGTGGAGCTACCGGGTACAATTTTTTCTTATTGAAACGCGTGGAGCTAAAAATAAAAAAAATATATAAACAATGTTTCGGACAAGCCGCCGGTGGCGGGCTACCCTGCTAGTACTATATATTTTGAGACTTCGTATATATATATGTGTGTAGAGCTATCGACTTGAAATTTGGTTTTCTTGAATAGCCCGGACAACGTCGGGCTGGGTTGAGCTATCGACTTGAAATTTGGTTTTTGAATAGCCCAGACAACGTCGGGCTCATCGGCTAGTCTCATATATATTTTGAAGACCTCTGTTTGTTTGTCTGTCTGTCTGTATGTTTGTCTGTCATTTATACAAATCTACGATTCTCGACCGATCGGGACGAAACTTGGTACGTGTGTGTAGTTTGACCAGGCGGTGGACGTTGTCGTATTGGCGAGCCCGTGTGGCGCCCGCTTCGCGCATGCGCAGACGAGATCTCGGAAACGGGTGGAGCTATCGACTTGAAATTTGCTATGTGAATGTATCTTGCCCCGGATACGAATTTTATCGGGTCGCCGAGCCCGTGCGACGCCAGTTTCGCGCATGCGCAGACGAGATCTCGGAAACGGGTGGAGCTATCGACTTGAAATTTGCTATGTGAATGTATCTTGCCCCGGATACGAATTTTATCGGGTCGCCGAGCCCGTGCGACGACAGCTTCGCGCATGCGCAGACGAGATCTCGGAAACGGGTGGAGCTATCGACTTGAAATTTGGTTTTTGAATAGCCCGGACAACGTCGGGCTCATCGGCTAGTAACATATATTACAATATACAGCACCGGTTCATGTTTTTGAATGTTTTATACATATAATGGCTTTTCCTCGATTTGTTCAGATAAACCAAAGATCATGAAAATAACAACAAGATAAGTTGAACGTATTAAACAGTACTTTTTCAAATATTGACATCATTAGTTTGCATACCAGCATCATAGAAAGCAGGACCCACCAGCATCATAGCAAATTAGCAGGACTACTTAACCACTAACCAGAGGTGAGATTGTAGTTATATTTTTTATATGATTGCCTGATTGGTCTCAAGTTACCATATATCCTAGGTACTTTTCTGTGTATCAATTTACACTCAATTAGCAAAAGCTTGGTTAAGCAAAAATATAAAACGGTCCACAAAAATAAAAATACAAAGCAGTCCCAGCTCAACAAAAATAGCCAATATGAGGTCTATCAGAATGTATGAAGAATTAAAGATGTAACTAACATAAAGAAATTTTATAATGTTGATCAAGCTGGTACGTAATTTAATCGAGAGATAAAAGACTGTGACAAGAAATTTGAGCTTGGTGGTTAGTACATTGGGGGGGGGGGGTGGGGGCAATTAAATTGGGGCAGAGGTCTAAATCATTACTATTTTTTTTTAGCCTGAACAGTGCACTGAAGCCCAAATAAAGTATATATATGAAAAAGGCATCCCATACATGCTACTGCTGTAGTACTTGTATTACACTTACGCTACCGGTAACACATGTCTGAGTTACTTATTGCCAAATTTGCCATTACACCGTAACCCCTCCATCCCCCACGCCACCATTCATTTTCAAACAGTTTACAGTCAGTGACTCTAGTATAGGGATGTTGGTGTAGATAGAGGGTTTTCATTGGCACCCCACCCCCTGAACACTTTGGTAGACATTTTACAGATGGTACTTAAACATTTTCATACTTTTTGTCTTAATCTTAAAGGTACTCAATCCGAGTCCCCATATCAACAAGTTACAACTGAACAACATTTCTTCAAAATACGCTTTTGTTATCAGAATCGATCAATTACAACATAATAATGCTAACGGCTGTCAACTATGGTATAACATTTCTCAAAATGTGTTATTTATCAACATGTTGTTCAACATAATTTGGCCATATTACCACTTGATTTTAGAGTTATCCATCTTCATCCGCAATTTTGTCCAAGACCGTTGGTTTAACGAATATTTTCTGGGCCACAAATAATTACACATTTCGAGAAATAACAAATTTCAAAAATCGATATCTGATCAACCTGAGCTTTGATGGGTGGGTTTCTCAACTCAATAAATCCCCAAAGAAATAGTCATCTGGGAGCATTAATTCGGATTATGCATCTTTAAAACAACAAATTTTACACTAAATTAAATACTGTTTGGAAATTCAAGCTATCAGATTCAGAACAGTTTCAACTACTTTCAGTATCTGAATCTGTTTTTGGTCTGAAATTTCCAAAGGTGTACTTGGGTCAGGTACAAATTTCCAATTGTTGACATTGTTTACCAAAGTTGGAGATTAGACAGTCATTTAACAGTGTCACACCCACCCCACTTCACTTTTCAAAGACCGTGAAGTGATGAGAAGTCTTAAATTAAAAATCCTCACCAATGTTACTGTCACTGACACTCAGAGTCAGACACTGACTCACTCGTCGACTGAAATTGGCCATAACATTAACAATGTGTCAAATTAATGTAAGTATCTAACTTTTATTTTATTTAATCCTGGTTGGTCGAATACATCTGCTCTAAATAGATCGTGATTTATAACCGATTGTTAATGTTATTGAACATTCAGTTATTTCAGTATTCAGCTTTTCAAATTCAAATCGGCATCTTCAAAACTTTGTTGATATCCGCGCACCGTTAATGCTGGATAGCCTGCGACGAAAGACCATCCTGTTAGATTTGTGCGCATGCGTAAATTGGACCTTCCCGGTTGGGTTCCTTCTCACGCTTACCGAGTGACACCAACCTACGAATCTGTCTGATCGCCATTCTGTTGCGCGAGCGCACGTAATAATGTGTGCATATTATATTATGAATGTATTTCAATTGAAATAAATTGAACATCCATCTCAGCATTCATATTTGCGATCTCAATAACGTGAATGAATGATAACGTGATGCCTTGATCACACGCACGTGAATGCTGCCGTTCGCATGCATGCAGCTAATCGGATATTCGTTTAGTATTAACAAGCTTGGAGTTTGTATATAGACCACACATGCCGGACGACACGCTACGGCGTATTAACGATTTGTTATAATCATGTTTATTTTACAGACTTTATGACTCGTTCCCACTCGAGTAGACCGTTACGCGACAATGAAACCGAATCATCTTATCGAATATACATATATCGTATTGCTCCAAATTATGCAATTCTGGCTTTCAGTCATTAGATAAAATTGTAACGATCCTTGTAACATCCGAACATATATCATCACAGTGTGTGGCACACGTATGTGCCTTCTTATCAGGATGTCGATGGGCCTCTGTATTGTGTCTATGTAGCACATGTAGTCAGCTTACCAACCTACAACACCATGTTTAAACAAAATCAAACCAGACCATGCGGTTTTGATAAATAACGTATCTTCCTCAGATGATGCTATATATATATATATATATATATATATATATATATATATATATCTGTGGAAGTGTCTACTTTGGCGGTTCTCTTGTGAAATAACGCGTGGCATTATAAGAAATAAATATTCATATTAAGCCTATGCAGTTATCTTCTCTTCTATATATTTTGATACTTCGTATATATGTGTGTGTGTGTGTGTGTGTGTGTGTGTGTGTGTGTACTTCATAGAATCCAAAACGCGTGTACATATTGAGCTCAAACTTCCTATGTAAGTGTCAAATCCCACCGACACGACCGTGGTCGCGGTTTAGAGAAGCTCAGAGCACCCGTTCTCCAATCTCAAATCACCGCAAAGGCACGGCGTGGGTTAATCAAGTGATTATTTAATGAGCGTTTGTTTTTGACGCATCTCTATAAAGAGCGTCTGTTTCCCATTCAACGTTATTCGCATCTGCAGAGTTATACGGGAACGCAAACGTTATCGCTCGAAATTTATTCCCTGCGAGCACGGATGGCGCGCTTTGTTTTTACAGTATATACCTTTGGTATATACCGAAATCATCCCAGATAATCACGAATATAGCATCAGATTTCTCCCCAGATATACCGTTATAAAGCTACTGGAATCTGCCAATCTACTATTAATATGTGTGTATATATGTGGGTACTTCATAGAATCGAAAACGCGTGTAGGAACGGGCATCCCCACGGCAATGTCGGCAAATATATATGAGTGTGTCCTTTATAGACTCGAACCGATTGAGCTCAAACTTGCTAAATATTTACTGGGAAATTCCAGGCAATGCCGATTGAGTTCAAACTTGCTACCTACGGGAAGTGTCATGTATATGTGTGTGTCCTTTATAGACTCGAACCGATTGAGCTCAAACTTGCTAAATACGGGAAGTGTCATGGACGGGTTCATTGAAAAACAAAAAAAAATCGGGTCAAATTGAAAAACAAAATTAAAAAGGCACAATTAACTCCTTGAAAAACCCCAAAAAATCGGGTAAAATTTAAAAACAAAAATTCAATTAAAAAATTAAAAAAGCACAATTAACTCATTGAAAAACAAAATAATTAACTCATTGAAAAACAAAAAATTCAATTAAAATTGTCATGTTTCTGACTATTGCCGAAATTTGCTGCAAATGCAGCACAAGTGTCTCGGAACCTGTTGCAATTGCTTTTTCGAGCAAAGCCATGGGACGAATGCCGCCAGTGGCGGGCTAACCTGCTAGTCTATACTATATATTTTGAGACTTCGTATATATATATGTGTGTACTTCATAGAATCCAAAACGACTGATCCGATCGAGCTCAAATTTCGTATGTAAGTGTAAAATCCCACCGACACCGCCGTAGTCGCAGTTTAGAAAAGCTCAGAGCACCCGTTCTCCACTCCCATTCATCAAAATCAGCTCAAACGGCACGGCCGAGGTTAATAACGTCATTATATATATATATGAAGTCAGAGTCTCCAGAGTTATACCGGAACAAACACGTGTTTACGTCGTCTTGGGGGTCCACGATGGGAGTCTGACTTCAATGCAATGTTATCGCTCGAAACACGTGTTTACTTCGTGTTGAGGTTCACGATGGGAGTCTGACAATTGTTATCGCTCGAAATAGTACAACGGCTGGACAGATTGAGCTCAAACTTCCCATCTAGAGGTAAAATCACCGTACGATGTCGTCCACGCGTTTTCCAGAAGCTCCGAGCACCCGTACTCCACTCCCAGTCATTAAAATCAGCTCAAACGGCACGGCCGGGGTTAATAACGTCATTATATATATATATGAAGTCAGAGTCTCCAGAGTTATACGGGAACAAACACGTGTTTACGTCGTCTTGGGGGTCCACGATGGGAGTCTGACTTCAATGCAATGTTATCGCTCGAAACACGTGTTTACTTCGTGTTGAGGTTCACGATGGGAGTCTGACAATTGTTATCGCTCGAAATAGTACATTAGGACGGGTACGAAATGCATTTATCTCGATTAAAAAGGCAGATCTCGGAAACGGGTGGAGCTATCGACTTGAAAATTGCAATGTGAATGTATCTTGCGCCGGGTACAAATTTTATCGGGTCGGCGAGCCCATGCGACGCCCGTGCAGCGCATGCGCAGACGAGATATCGGAAACGGGTGGAGCTATCGACTTGAAATTTGCTATGTGAATGTATCTTGGGCCGGGTACAAATTTGATCGGGTCGCCGAGCCCGTGCGAAGCCAGCTTCGCGCATGCGCAGACCAGATCTCGGAAACGGGTGGAGCTACCGGGTACAATTTTTTCTTATTGAAACGCGTGGAGCTAAAAATAAAAAATATATATAAACAATGTTTCGGACAAGCCGCCGGTGGCGGGCTACCCTGCTAGTACTATATATTTTGAGACTTCGTATATATATATGTGTGTATGTATGTACATCATAGAATCGAAAACGGTTCGCTCGATTGAGTTCAAACTTCCCATCTAAATGTAAAATCCCACCGACACGACCGTGGTCGCGGTTTAGGGAAGCTCAGAGCACCCGTTCTCAAATCACCGCAAAGGCACGGCGTGGGTTAATCAAGTGATTATTTAATGAGCGTTTGTTTTTGACGCATCTCTATAAAGAGCGTCTGTTTGCCATTCAACGTTATTTGCATCTGCAGAGAGATATACGGAACATACATTAAATTTAAAAAACATTTGTTTCTGACCAACCCTGCGAGCACGGATGGCGCGCTTTGTTTTCACAGTATATAGTTATATACCGAAATCATCCCAGATAATCACGAATATAGCATCAGATTTCTCCCCAGATATACCGTTATAAAGCTACTGGAATCTGCCAATCTACGGGAAATTCCAGGGAATGCCGATTGAGCTCAAACTTGCTACCCACGGGAAGTGTCATATATATGAGTGTGTCCTTTATAGACTCGAACCGATTGAGCTCTAACTTGCTAAATAAGAAAATAGCCCCCAAGCCGTAAATATCAACAACAACGATATTACTAAATACACGTTTTCGGCAATGTGAGAGTTTTCGGGGAGCCGTGATGCCAACAACAACGACCCGAAGCCCTGAATGCCAACAACAGATTCAATGCAATGTTATCTATTATGCAGAGAGATTTCACGACATTACGACGGGTACGGCAGACTCAAAATATTATGCAGACAGATTTCCCGACGGGAAGCGTTTGTTTTAAATTCAATGCAATGTTATCGTAGAGAGATTTCACGAAACAAAGAATGCGTTGTCTGTCGTTCCTAGGAAGGGGGGATTTCTACGGGTAAATTTTTCCGCCAGAAACAAAAAAAATAATTAAAACAATTTAAAAAAATTAACAATAAAAAAACAATTCAGAAACAAAATATATTAAATTTAAAAAACATTAAATTCATATTCAAAAATGTCATGTTTCTGAAACAAAGCCATGGGACGAATGCCGCCAGTGGCGGGCTAACCTGCTAGTACTATATATTTTGAGACTTCGTATATATGTGTGTGTGTGTGTGTGTGTGTGTGTACTTCATAGAATCCAAAACGCGTGTACATATTGAGCTCAAACTTCCTATGTAAGTGTCAAATCCCACCGACACGACCGTGGTCGCGGTTTAGAGAAGCTCAGAGCACCCGTTCTCCAATCTCAAATCACCGCAAAGGCACGGCGTGGGTTAATCAAGTGATTATTTAATGAGCGTTTGTTTTTGACGCATCTCTATAAAGAGCGTCTGTTTCCCATTCAACGTTATTCGCATCTGCAGAGTTATACGGGAACGCAAACGTTATCGCTCGAAATTTATTCCCTGCGAGCACGGATGGCGCGCTTTGTTTTTACAGTATATACCTTTGGTATATACCGAAATCATCCCAGATAATCACGAATATAGCATCAGATTTCTCCCCAGATATACCGTTATAAAGCTACTGGAATCTGCCAATCTACTATTAATATGTGTGTATATATGTGGGTACTTCATAGAATCGAAAACGCGTGTAGGAACGGGCATCCCCACGGCAATGTCGGCAAATATATATGAGTGTGTCCTTTATAGACTCGAACCGATTGAGCTCAAACTTGCTAAATATTTACTGGGAAATTCCAGGCAATGCCGATTGAGTTCAAACTTGCTACCTACGGGAAGTGTCATATATATGTGTGTGTCCTTTATAGACTCGAACCGATTGAGCTCAAACTTGCTAAATACGGGAAGTGTCATGGACGGGTTCATTGAAAAACAAAAAAAAATCGGGTCAAATTGAAAAACAAAATTAAAAAGGCACAATTAACTCCTTGAAAAACCCCAAAAAATCGGGTAAAATTTAAAAACAAAAATTCAATTAAAAAATTAAAAAAGCACAATTAACTCATTGAAAAACAAAATAATTAACTCATTGAAAAACAAAAAATTCAATTAAAATTGTCATGTTTCTGACTATTGCCGAAATTTGCTGCAAATGCAGCACAAGTGTCTCGGAACCTGTTGCAATTGCTTTTTCGAGCAAAGCCATGGGACGAATGCCGCCAGTGGCGGGCTAACCTGCTAGTATTATACATAAGACAAATTTACCATATAACCGGCTGTGCGTTGTATAATTTGTTTTCAAACTTTTCGGTTATAACTGCAGACCATTAATCGAAACAAGAGTCATTTCTGACCTCGTTAAACTAAGAATGATAACGTTAAAATATTGAATCTACCAAAACAACAACACGATGACCTCATGTAATAGTTCCCAATATGATGGAGATTTATGCACAATTTCATTTAGATTGTTGTGTGCAAATCTTAGCGATATTACTTTTTTTCAAAATAAGTGAAAACGAATAATTCTAGAACTTAACAAGCCGAAAACTAAATCTGCGAACAATACGAATTGAAAGTCATCGTGACGCTGAACATCCATAACAATTCTGGTTAGAACCATAAACCAAACTCAGGACGGAGACCCTGATAAGATAAGATTCATTTCGGTTAAAAATACATATCAATTACAGTATATGCAACCTATACGATAACATAATGAAGTCTTGTGTAAATATTATGCCCACAAAATATGTGGTCCTATGGGCTAAATTAGAAAAGTTATAAACTATAGTGTAATTTACATGTGCACATAACACAGTCATACTAGCAGTCACTTTGTTGTGTGTTTGTTCATATATGTTCGGATGATTAGTGTGTTAACATAGAATCGTTTCAATTTTATATGATGACTCTCAAAAAAGCCAGAATTGCATAATTTGGAGCAATATGATATATATATATATTCGATAAGATGATTCGGTTTCATTGTCGCGTAACGGTCTACTCGAGTGGGAACGAGTCATAAAGTCTGTAAAATAACATGATTATAACAAATCGTTGATACGCCGCAGCGTGTCGTCCGGCATGTGTGGTCTATATACAAACCCCAAGCATGTTAATAGTAAACGAATATCCGATTAGCTACATGCATGCGAACGGCAGCATTCACGTGCGTGTGATCAGGCATCGAGTTATCATTCATTCACGTTATTGAGATCGCAAATCTGAATGCTGAGATGGATGTTCAATTAATTTCAATTGAAATACATCCATAATATAATATGCACACATTATTTCGAATATGTTATGGATTAATATTTCAGTTGACATTCGCAGTCCAATTGATCAGTCTCAGATACACATAAAACACTCGAAAACTCATCAGAACTCCTTAGGTGATACGCATATTTACTGCACAGAAGCTCGGCGTTTGGTCGCATCTTCATCTGTGCCGTTAGCATCTTTCTGGACCGACAGTGGTCCCTTCATATCGCGCGGATATTGAGAACGACATGGATTTTTAAAATTCTGTCAAATCATATGCTTCATTGACAGATTCAACTATATACCGGCATTTGTTTTGGAAGCGTGGGAGTCCAGGAACTATACTAGTGAATGGATGTTCTCGAAAATTTGAGTGAGCAAAAGCAAAAACACCATTGAAAAAATTAATGGTCTGATCTGGGAAAACTAAATGACAACTAGTGGATAAATACTCCTGCTTCGTGTGGACATACACATACGATGCTCGATGTCGGTATTACGATGAGAAACAAACATATCCCCATATCATATAGGTAAAAATGACTTTCCCATATTCTCGGTTTTGGCGATACCCTCGGTTTTGGCGATACCACGTACACGGGGGTGCTAATGAATTAACAGTTATCTGCTGGTGATTTGGAGATATCTCCATATTAATATGGAGATATATCCTTATCCATTATAGATATCTCCAAAATACAAATACTAATAATAGCTAATTATATTAGCAATCGCGCCAATCGTACCAAACATCCATTATGTAGTGACATTCTTTAAATACAAATTTCCTCAGCCAAGGGCCAACCTTGATCTAGCCCGATAATCTCTTGAAGGCACTACATATTACATATCTCAAAACTTTTCACCATGTAAATACATTTGTACCGTCATTTTGATTTCATTTGTATTGTAATATTGTGTTGGGAGAGGGGCTTCATAATTTGCAAAACCTTGTGCCCCGATCCCTTTTGTATATTATGCAAATAAAATATGTTTCAAGTCAAGATATCTTCATAAGAATTGGAGATATCTCTTAATCAATTGATGATATCTCCAAATTAATTGGAGATATCTCTGACTCACTAGAAGATATATGTAAATATAGGGGATACTGAAATAGAGGGACGGAGCCCCATAGCACGACTGCCATCATTGATCCCGTGTCGGGTATATATCACGGTATTTTGAACATGTTGGAAATCGCTATTCAATGCCGTGTATTAAACCTATATCGTTTACGGGAAATATAGAATATACCATGTACGTGTGAGTGGCCTCTGTGAAATATGCATCGTCTGATTCTCATCTTGCAATGGGTCGCGCTTGGGAGAACATCATGGCAGATACCCTACGCACAACACCTTTTATTTAATAGGAACAAAGATAGCCGAATAAAGAATAATTAAAATACGGGTGCCACCTTCGAATATGTTTATCTCGCTTGTAGAACCTTCATACGATTGACGGCCATCTTGTGGATGTCCATGACAACTGCACCATCACGGACCCTAATTCCTGCGGGCCATTAAAATGCTGTGTCAGGCAGGTAAGCGTGCTGTCATGATTATTATTGTCGCTTTGACGTTATAGATAAGTCTAGTTATATTTATATCAGAGATAAGGGTGCATGCACGGATCAGTATGAGTGTTCATTGCTTCAACGTGCTTTCCTCTGTGAGCGTGAACTCATTCCCGTTTCTTATCAAAATGTCCATGTATCGATCGGAATGGCTCATTGAGATTTCAAAATCGATTTTTGTTATTTTTTTCAAAGTATCAACAACCCTGCACCGAAACAATTTTTTTTATGAATCCAATTTAACTCTGATTTTTTTTTTGGAATGACTTTAGGACTCTCAAACAAATTTGTTGTATGAAGTGTTGTCCGGATGTGAGAGGGTGTCACCCCTACCCTAAATAAGCCCTGAATATCCATTAAACAGATATGGATGAACCCTGCGTACCGGTTAAACAATATATAATACAAGTCATGGTTATTTCACACAAATATGATAATTTTCGCACATTTTCAGAAGTAATGTTCATAACTTAACACACGAAGATGTACATCACACTGAATTACATAAAAACGTGTCATTTTAGCTGAGAAATATAATCAAAATTTGAAAAATTTTAAGCTATATAAATGCTGCATACCAGCCTTGTTGTTGAATCCTGGATACCTAAAATGGGCGTATGAATCCCGAGTACCAGTTAAAATATATACGATTCATGGTTATTTAACACTAACAAGATATGTTTGACATATTTGCTGCGGTAATGTCCATAACTTCAACACACGAATATCTATCAGACTGAATTGCATCAAAACAATGTTTTGGTGCAATTCAGTCTGATAGATCTTCGTGCGTTGAAGTTATGGACATTAATGCAGCAAATATGTTAAAAATGCCTATGAATCCCGAGTACCAGTTAACAGAGAGGTGTGAGTCATGCGTACAATTCGTACAAATTGAATGGAAGATCAGCCGAATCCTGCGTACCATCTGTCCGAATTTTTCCCCATGTAGTGTGGGAGTACGGCAGGGGTTGATGCTCTCCCCTTTCCTCTTTTCGATTTATATCAACGATCTTGAAAATTTTCTGCACGATTGTGCAGTTGATGGCCTGACCGAGTTGAACAATGTTTCCCACGACAAATTAGGCATTTATTTGAAACTTATATGTTTACTCTACGCCGATGATACTGTCCTGTTCGCTGAAGATTTTGTAAGTATGCAACGTACCCTTGACGCTTTCAGCGACTTTGCAGAATCTTGGAAACTGAACGTCAACACTAGTAAAACCAAGGTTATGATTTTCAGCAGGGAGAGGGTGATGACAGATGTAGAATTCAAATTATGCGACAAATCATTAGATATTGTGGACGAGTTTCCTTATTTGGGAGTAAAACTATTTTATACCGGGCGATATCATAATGCAATCAAAATGATTAAAGAAACCGCTTGTAAAGCCATATTTGGCTTACTGAGTAAAGTCAGGAAACTAGACGTATCAGTCGAGGTCGCTCTTAAATTGTTCGACTCGACTGTAGTTCCAATTTTGTTATATGGCTGCGAAATATGGGGGTTCGAAAATATGAAAGAAATTGAGAGCGTACATTTAAAATTCTGCAAAATATTGATGCACATGAAGACCAGCACTCCGAATTACATGGTGTATGGGGAACTGGGCAGATACCCATTGGCCATAATGGCAAAGCAGAGAATAGTAAGCTACTGGTCGAGACTCGTGACGGGAGATGGGTCCGTTCTGGCCAAGAAACTATATGATATCTTGTTTCGTCTTATGGCACACGACGGTAAACTCTTTAGACATATTAACATTACTAAAACAATAATACACTCAGCTGGTTTCGGCGGGGCATGGTCGAATCAGGCACAGTTAACAGACAGCCAGAAAAAAGACATAACCAAAACTTTGATTGACCAGTTTACTCAGCAATGGTGGTTAGATATAGAATCGTCATCACGAGGAATATTTTACAAAGAACTGAAGTCAACCCTCCGCTTAGAAAACTATATTATCGATTTCCCCTTCAGTCTGAGAAAATATTTGATAAAAATACGTACATGCAATCATAGATTGGAAGTAGAAACAAGTAGATGGGGAAAGCGAGGAGCAAAAAGAGATTTATGTAGCTTGTGCAAAAATGAACTGGGTGATGAATACCATTTTGTTATGAAGTGCGCCAACTTGAGGCACCTGCGGGTAAAATACATATCCGAACACTATTGGAACCCACCTTCTAAGAAAAAGTTGTACGAGCTACTGACAAAGTCTGGTCGCGTTGACTTGAGAAAATTAACACTTTTTCTTAAATTAGCGTTCAAATATAGAAATAGAAATTTATAGCTGAATACATTTTATTAATGTTATTGAAATATCAAGTCAAAATGTTATGGCTGCTGTTGTTGTTGTTGTTGTTAGTATTATATTAGTATTGATATAAGACATCCTCGAAAAGTATCCTGATAGAACGTATTAGATGAATATAAAAACGACGATAATGAGGACTGACGATGGTTAACAGAGAGACTACCGCCATATCTATCGACCAATCTTCTTCTATCTTCTTCTATCTTATTCTTCTTCTTCTTATCTTCTTCTTCTTTTCCTCTCATTCTTTTCCTCTTCTTCTTTTTCTGCTTCTTCTTCATTTTCTGTGTTCTTTTATGTATATGTATATATTTCGCACTAAGCACCTTGTAAATATTGCACATCTCGCCAGTTACATGTGAACTCATGTCTTAGAGATTAAAGCATAGAGGGGTGTTAATCTCGAGTATCAGTCAACATAGGGGTATGAATATATCGTGCTAGTTAACAGAAGGGTGTTAATTCTGCGTACCAGAGGGATGAGAATCCCGCATGCAGGGGGTGTGAGTACCGTGTACCAGTTAACAGAGTGTGTGAATCCCGTGTACCAGTTAACATAGAGTGTGAATCCCGCGTGCCAGTTAACAGAGGGGCATTAATCCCGCATACCAGTTGACAGAGGGGTGTGAACCCCGCATACCAGTTAACAGAGGGGCATTAATCCCGCATACCAGTTGACAGAGGGGTGTGAATCCCGCATACCAGTTAACAGAGGGGCATTAATCGCGCATACCAGTTGGCAATGGGGTGTGAATCCCGCATACCAGTTAACAGAGGGGCAATAATCGCGCATACCAGTTGACATAGGGGTGTGAAAATCCCGCATACCAATTAACAGAGGCTGTGAATCATGCATACCAGTTAACAGAGGGGGCATCAATCCCGCGGACACAGATGGGAATGAATCCCGCGTATCAGTTAACATAGTGTGTGAATGCCGCCTACCAGTTAACAGAGGAGTGTGAATCCCGCGTACCAGTTAACAGTTGGTGTAAATCATGCGTACCAGTTAACAGATGAGTGGGAATCCCGCGTACCAGTTAACAGATGGTGTGAATCATGCGTACCAGTTGAAGATCACCGAATCATGCGTACCAGTCAACAGAGGGGTGTGAATCCCGAGTATCAGTTAACAGTGGGGTATGAATACCGCGTACCAGTTAACAGATGGTGTGAATCCCGACTACCAGTTAACATATGGTGTGATCGAATCATGCGTACCAGTTAACAAAGTGGTGTGAATCCCGCGTACCAATTAACAGTGCATGGGTATGAATCCCGCGTACCAGTTAACAGATGGGTGTGAATCCCGAGTACCAGTTAACAGAGGGGTGTGAATCATGCGCACCAGTTAACAGAGGGTGTGAATCCCGCGTACCAGATAACATATTGTGTGAATCCTGCGTATCAGATGGGTGAGAATCCTGCGTACCAGTTAACAGAGGGGTATGAATCCCGCGTATACCAGTTAACAGAGTGGTATGAATCCCGCGTATAACAGTTAACAGAGGGTGAGAATCCCGCGTACCAGTTAACAGATGGGTGTAAATTCCGTGTACAAGTTAACAGGGGGTGTGAATCCCGCATATATACCAGTTAACAGAGGGGTGAGAATCCCGCGCACCAGTTAACAGAGGAGTGTGCATCCCGCGCACTAGTTAACAGAGGGGTGTGAATCAAGCGTACCAGTTAACAAAGGAGTGTGAATCCCGCGCACATGTTAACAGAGGGTGTGAATCACGAGTTCCAGTTAACATAGGGGTGTGAATGCCGCGTACCAGTTAACAGAGGGTGTGAATCAAGCGTACCAGTTAACAGAGGGGTGTGAATGCCGCGTACCATGCAGTTAACAGAGGGTGTGAATCAAGCGTACCAGTTAACAGAGGGATGTGAATGCCGCGTACCAGTTATCAGAGGGGTGTGAATCCCGCGTACCACTTCAAGATCCCCCGAATCCTGCATACCAGAATAAATTGGGGGGGGGGGGGTGACACCGTCATGTGAGACTCCAAATTTAAAGGCATAGTCCGGTTATTTTGAAGTGGCTTAAATTAAAGTCAAGTAATGTTAATGCAGTTGAGAAAGTAAAAGTCCATATATATATATACAACATAACAGTCCAGCAATGTATTCCTTCTCTACGGCTCGATTTAACTGTTTTGCCATTTCATTTATATAAATATAACCTAGTCACAGTCGATATCACTATATTTAGAACGTGTTTTGAGTCGATTGCTGAAAGTAGAGTTAAAAAGAGATAAATGATAATACATATGTGGAAGTCACTCAAAGTAAAAGTGACTCTATAAAAGTTGACAAAGTGTATCAAATAATCGGACTATAACTTTTATTTCTTTCTAGACATTGATGTATATCCCAGAGCACACTGGACCACGCGCCACCTACCGGATATCGTGTCAGCCAATGGGAACAAACGGGGATTTCTGCTACTTCACTGCGTCACATGAAGAATGTCCATGCGCATCAGGATTACACTGCCAGAAAACTTCGCTGTCTTTCTTCGGTCACTGCAAACCTGATATTATATAATATATAAATATATCGAGATCTCACTGTCTATAATCATGCAATGGGAAATACATTATTGCTAATGAATGCAGGTGTCTTGTTATAATGAATAAGCTTAGTTGGCGCCTTACTAAACAGTCAATGGTCCTAAACAACAAACGTGCATGGACCTTACAGTAAAAGAGCGAATTTTGATATGCTGTTTATCTATTTAGGAAATAACTCTTGTTTCGATTATGTTAATGAAGTTTTAACCGAACAGAACAATAAGATTCTATAATATGCTATGAATACGATGCATAATAAAACAGTAATTAATAAATAATTACACGTGAACAGGGCATGTCTATAATAATTATAACTACATGTGTTTTATTGTGTGATGGCGTGCATAATATTCACTCTGAACTAATATCAAAGAAGCGCCCGGACCACGTTGCAGATTTTGCTGCGTATGTCAGGGGTATTATTCTTCATTGTACAATTAAATTTCCGATCGTTTGACATACTTGTTAAATTACCTTGATAACTATCAATGGTTTGGAAAAGTTTACTTCTGATATCGAAATGAAGACAAATTATATTACGCGCGTTAGGGTAATAACTTTTTTATCAACTTAATTGTAAACAAGAGTAACTGGACAGAAGAAAAATAGTTAGTCAATATGACTAATTTAGATTAGTAAACATTTTGTCTACAGGGTGACTAACTTAGCTTAGTCATAATGACTAATGCAGACAATTAGTCACACTGACTAGGGTGATGTTAGTCATAGCTTCTAAGAAATGGTTAGTCAAAGTGGCTAATTATGCCACTAGACTACAAATGTGTTAATCAAAATGACTCATTTTTCTGAGTCACTTCATGGGAATGTGAACATGAGGTGGAAAATGTGGGCAAGTAATTTCAATACCCAACCAGATGATATATTATCCATATAAGAGACCGAATTGAAAGCAGGACAAACTTTCAATCCATTCTCTAAAACATAGATTTCAATACTGGTTTGTTGAGATGTATAACAACAGTTTATGGTATGTAGTAAATATTTCCGAGATATCTGTTGTGTCATGGAATAAGAATCTTTTATCCAAATAGTGTAACTTAGTCATTATGACTAACCCCAATATTAGTCGTAGTGACTCGCTGAAAAGTGTGGGTTAGTCAAAGTTACTCCAAATGTTTGTGACTAACCCTAAGTTAGTCATATTGACTCGATTTTGTTCTCAGTGTGTCATCTCTTATAATTCAATCCCAGTATTGTTAATTTTTTTTTATATATTTCCATACAATCAGATAAGTTCTTTGCGATCAACAACCATATCTTGGGAGCACACACCTCACAATCACGCATCCAATTGAAGAGAAACTTCATTTTCATCAGCTTCATTGGTGGGTCAGTTGAAACAACAATCTGGCATATTTCCAAAACCAGTGTAGAGCTGCTGTCCTGAACATAGTTCCCGCACCTGCGCTTGCTCGACGAGTGACCGACACCGAATAAGGCGTATAACGTAGAACCCGATAAATGGACCGACACTGAAATGTACTCAATCCGATTCAGAATCAGAATTTAATTAATCTCAAATCGTCGTACATGGGTGGGGGTGGGGGGGGGGGGGTAGATCAAAGGGTCTTCAGATTTAGGATAGTATGTGGTAGGTGGTGCATCAGCGCTATATGGGATATGTATACATAGCCAAGTTGATTGCCGAGAATCATGTGTTTCGAGTGTCATATATAGAGTGGAAAATATCCTTAACATGTTTGTGTGTGCGTGGGGGGGGGGGGGGGGGGGGGTAGTATGTACCTACAAGTACGAGTAGCAATGGAAATAAATAAAGTTCCGGGTCATATATACTCGACACTGTATACACATATATATAGATGGGATTGGAGTTGTGCCATTATCAGCTGGACTTCGTATATAAATTTCGCCAGATTCGTTATTGTTCTTTTATTATTTGATGTGAAAAGGGCGTTCAGTTTTCAGATGTTCGGCCGAGTATAATAATAGCTTTTTAAATATTTTGTTCTTGGTTCGCTCAATGTGGGGGCACTTAAGTATTACGTGGTATTCGTCACCAAGTTCCCTTTTGCATAACGTGCACTTTCTATCTGATCAGGCGGTGAAAAAAAAATAGATTTCAAAAATCGATATCTGATCACTCTGAGCTTTGATAGGTGGGTTTCTCGTCGAATCAAATATTTGTTTACCCGAAGCCACAGAAACAGTAATTTGGGAGCGTTAATTCGGATTATGCATCTTTAAGCGACAACCAAATGTTTTTCAGTATTCTCCGAATTGACAGCTTATGATTAAATTATAAAACTAATTATCGACAAGAAACAAAACTGAATATTTAAAGATGGATTATCTCTCCATATAACAATTTTGAAAAAAATTCGTAGGTTTCAAATAATAAATATGGGACACTTTATTGTTCTATTTTTAGAACAGACCATAGGGCGATACCATATGTCGATGGAGATCATTAGGGTGTCCGAACGTCAAATGTCCCAGATTGATAGTTTGTATTGTTTTTATCCATAGTAAAAAGAGATAATAAGTCTAATTAATGGTTTATTTGTGGCAAAATTACACAATAAAATTTCTGGTCTATACTAACAGTAACCACTATTGTTCGTTATCTAAACAACCACACGTTTTAGACCAGAAAATATTCGAAATATAATCAATATCAATGGACAAAAGTATTTCCGGACAGGGGGTCTTCGATTCATATCTAATATTTAATACCCCGGGTAACTATTTAGCACATGTTTACAAAGAGACAGACCATCTTATAAGATCAACACTGGGCCACTTGCTTTAATATTGCTGAGTCCTGCTGATATAACTATGATGTTGCTGGGAAAAGCGATGTATATATAGTGCGGTATCATTATTTTCTCAACTTTTCATTTTCAAAGTGTTATGCAACTCTGGGTTAAGGCTATTACATGTAATATGTTGAGAGCATCTAAATATAAATATATATCTGGAATTATATGAAGAATGGTTGCATTAATTTATCAACTACAAAAGAAATATGGCTCTATTTGATGCTTTTTTTCACGAATCGCTCAATTTTTTCATGCAACGACCTTGAAAACGACAGTTTCTCTTTATGTTTCACTGTAGAGACATACAATCAGATACATATTGACACACAATGTACACGTGGGTATGTAGTTACCTTAAGACTGCTTTTACTGTAGCAAGTATAATGCTATCACTATATTTGTGCCATCATATTAACTTCGTCACTCCACGAACAACTCTCTGCAAAACACATAGCTTCAAAATGGCTGTTTCTGATGTTGAAAACACCATCATCATTATCATCATATGTGGGGGGATAAAGTCGTAGTGAATAATACTGAATGAGCCGGGCGATGAATACAACGTTAAATTATTTGTTGTATATTCCGCTTATAAAGTTGATTTTTTTTATAGACGGTGTAATATAATTTTGTATAAAACTATAATCCTCCTTCAATATTTGCAAACTATTTTATGAAATATATTGATATCTGATTCTTATATTTTGGCTATAGTTGGATGAAATACTCCGTATCAAAAGACACGTTTTAACCATTAATTTACTAAAAACTCATCGATGAGTAGTACCCTTTGGGAAATTATGTGTAAACATCTCATACCAATTAATAGGAATCTTCTGTACCCGTGTTATCTGATAATAATACCTGAACCTGATAATTCAATTCCAATAATATTCCAATTTATTCTTTTATAACTGAGCGGGAGTATCCATTCAATACATAAAGTGTTAACATCTGGCAGAGAAACCGTTCAATATGCCATTAGGATGAAATGTTGTTCGCGGAGATCAATAGAAACATCCACGACTTTTCTGGGATCGTCGTGATTTTTAAAAGCTATTCTCGACGACATTTCACGAATAACGCGGGATGGCGACCGTATAGTTCAAAGGAGAGCGTTTTATTTCTAAGTAGCACGTTTGTGTGAAGAAAATTAAATAATGACATTTGTGTTAGTGCTAAATAAATTTATGACACGTCTTTGTTCATGTCATAGGCTTCACTGTTGTACGGCCGCCCACACATGGGTGGGCGTTCCACATACGTACAGTTATATAGTACTTGAGTTCCTATGTTCTAGCAATTGGTCCCCGGGTTGGTCACATCTTGTCGAATAACGTGTGATTATGTTAACCCTTTCTTAGTCTTTCTATATTAATTTCTCATTGACGAGTAGTTTCCCCTCAGGAAATGTTCAGATAATAAGTTCAAACACACGACCATAGGTAGTTTGTTGAACTTATAGTATCTGAACATTTCGCACCTATGAAAATGAATCATTCTGTATATCAATATGTTTATTTCCCATTAAACTGTAAAAACAGTGTTTGAGAATATAATACATAATATAACAGGGGGGGGGGTATACATTGACATAGATAATATATACATAATTGTTACGAGGTTACATAACGAAAGTGGATTCTCTCCTTTAAGTATTAGTATATAACTTCGACTTACAAGTAATTAACAAAACAATTTGGATGATGACCAATTTTCATTTCATCACGACAGAGTTATTATTAATAATTTCAATAGCAAGCATATTGATCCACTTTACTATTGGATATGGTCAACACATTTTGCTGGTATAATCATAATATCAATACAATTTCTGGTATAATGGGAAAACTTTAGATAACTTATTTTTTCCGACTCCATCGTTTTATACTGCATATATGCTGCTTTAGAACAAGGAGAGAGAGAGAGAGACAACATTTTTAGAGTAAATTCATCAATATATAATCACACACGTAAAATTTCTATAATTCAGATTTCACAATGAAATATTTACCCCGGGTGAAAAAGGAATTTGGTAGGGGTCACTCCCACTGGTGTATATACGGTATGTTTCTGATCGAAAAGGGGCATTCTGCACTTCTATTATCTGTTTTTCTACCTGCCATCTGCTTTTATTTCATGAACACCACTCTCATGAATAATAGACCATTGCAATGTATACTTCCATAACTGAATGGGAGAATCCGTTTAGTATAGAAAGGGTTAACACGCATGTTACCGCACCTTAATTCCGACTACCCAATACTCCGTTGAAACTTTCTCACTGTTGGACATTTCCAACCTGATACCCCATAAGAATTGGAAAATTCCAACTGATTTCAGATCAATTTTGAACTAAATATAGAAAAAATAGGCTAAGTTGGTCTAAAACAACAAATTCTCACTAATTATTATATACTTGGAAAATCAAATAATGAGAAACATATGTGGTATAACATTTCCAATAAATTTGTGAGGCATTAAATTTCCAACTGTTGAATTTGTTTTACCAAATCTCCTCTTCTATCATCACGTCGCTGCTTGGGAATTAAACGAAATTCGGAGATGAATGCTTCACAAATTATGTATGAAAGTAATGAACAACCGCAAGTGATTTTCTACAACGCGGGCTGTCGTCATTGTGTATATATACTAGTATTATCGCCACATACAATATAGTACGCATCTGTCCGAACATATGTGCCTTTCGATTTCGAGTTAGGCATCTCTCCGTTTATGGGTTTGTTAAATTAGATTATCGCGCGGCAACTTGCAGTCACAACTTCGGCGTATTTTTTGGAGACCATGGCGGAAAGCGAGGTTCGTATTGGCGCTGATGCACATGAAGCTGAGGAAACAACTTTACAGTACCAGTGTTATATATATATCATATAGGGGTCCCAGACTTAAAAAACATGACACAAACTGAACAGCTTGTCAAAATCCTATCCAACATTATTTCAAATTCATGCACTTCAATATGTCATATAATCCGAAAATTATTTTCCGCACGCGATGAGCATCGCCTCATAAGCAATGAATAAATGAAGACGAGACGACCCTATGCACATTCAGCTTTACTTAAATGGTTATATATTACCATCTATTATTATATCATTTATTATATTGTTCAATGTACAACTATATATTAATATGTTTGCATACTGTCCTTATAAGGATGTTTTGCCTATTAAACTTATCTTATCTTATCTTATATGCGAGAAGACATTTACATCAATAGGTGGGGCATTCGACAACAGTTTCTGGAGATTCACAATGGATACACACACACGTACAAAATTTATTCAGTCTATTCGAGGATTGGTAGAGCTTAAAACGCCATACGTGCCTGAATTTTTTTTCCGCCCCCCCCCCCCCCACTGCTCATAGCGATATGAATTACCGCTATTTACGTCTCTTTATATGCTATCGTCCGCCCACCAAATGCGACAATCTGAACATTTTTTTCATACAATACTTCTGTCATTATAACGAGTTGTAAGTCGTTATAACTAGTTGTGAAAATCGTTATAACGACTGGTAGAACAATTTACAGGTCGTAATAACGACTTGTATAAATAAAAACAAGTCGTCATAACGACTTGTAGACAATATTTTTATTTCTACAAGTCGTTATTACGACCTGTAAATTGTTCTACCAGTCGTTATAACGACTTTCACAACACGTTATAACGACTTACAACTCGTTATAACCACTTGACGGTCGTTATAACGAGTTGTTGGAAGTCGTTATAACGTCTTGCAAGTCGTTATACCAAGTTGTGTATTTGTATATTTGGGGTGTGGTGGTGTTTCGGATGGCCCCAATGCGCTTTCGTAATCAACCAGCTCCACCCAATAGTTTGATATGTCTTCCTCTTGTATATAATCGCCACAACACGGAAATTGCGCGAATATACAAGGAGAAGGTGATCAAGTTGGAAGGAGAACTGCAACCACTCAACCAAAAATGATCATCGCATATAAGACGAACCAGAATATTAACGATAAGCCAGTCAGAGCTAAACCTGGTTAATTCAGTAACTAATTATATCACCTGCTCTTTTCAATATTTCCCACGATGGTTTTCGTTGTCGTGTTGGCATTTCAGTTTTCAGTGGTATAATGCTCCATTAATTAAACTTGTGTGGGCGCACAAATCCGTTTCTCTTTAAAGCAGTTTTCATTTTAAAACCTTCAGACGTCGCATTTGTTAAAGGGAGATGTCTGATAACTAATTATCCGCAATTAGTCATCCACACATTTTATACCCTGACTAATCAACCCGCGATGATTTCTGTCGTCGTCGAATTGGTTGCGTGCATGGATTACAGGCTAGGTCTCTGAACTCTCTCGCAAGAAATGTTTTTACTACCTAGTTGGGTAATTCTCTACACCATGAAAGTGCATCTTTTGTAAATCATTTTTAAAATTAGATATTACCGTACATTTCATCATATTGTGAATATTCGTGTAGTGTTGGCCTCCTTGCCACGTGGGCTGTCCGCCTCTCGTACAATGTTCCACCAATGACGAGGGTTTTACTCTTGTCGAGTAGGTCCATGGTCCTGGATTCCAACAGGACGCAAATGTTTGTGTAACCTTTGTTTATTTATTTAATGGTCATTCATTTTATTTATTTAATGGTCATAAAAATATTTATTTATTTATAAACACCAGTATGCTAAAAAGCCTTTCAACCAGCCCTCAATGAAAGCACGCTAGGACGACTCACATTTAATGTCCACCAACTTGAAGGGCAGTGGAAGAAACAAGTGATTTATTCCACTGAGCCCGTGCCATATTAATGTAATGTATATTCATGTAATTTAATTTATTTATTCATCATTATCATTTTGCAAATTTGAGGTGTATTGCAATAAACAACTTATATCTTGTACTTGCACATGTAATCGCCGCAGTGTTATCACTTGTATATTTTCATGAATAAAACATATAATTACTCATTCTGGAATAGGTATATGAATGAATCCGCATGCACACCAACAATCACAATGGGGATTGATTAAATTTAGTTTTTTACAAATATTTGTTTCTGTTCAAAACATGGTATGAATTATCTCCCTTTCAAACCCAACAGTCTGTATAGTTACTGTGAGTTTATTCGGCCCAATACCCGGGATAGCATAAGAAAGGCTCATAGAAGTGCATTATTTCCACTGTGGTCCCGTGAGTCGGTACTCGAATTTTGATCAGGTAATTTTGCCGTTTTACCCGTGACTTCATCGCCAGGGTAGGGTTCTTTAACGGGACAGCCGAATTAACGCCGGCTCCCGATCCGACGGTGTGCCAAGCACAGTGTCATCCCTGGGCATGACACCGTAGAGGAGCAGAGGTACGAAATTCGCCCAGTACGTTTTTATCAAATTTTGTCTGAGATTGTTTTGCTTCTAGAATCGTTCTCAGAGCACTAATGATGCATCGATGGTTGATTCGTGATGTCCATGGTACTGGGGATGCAGATGGCGACACAAAGACCAATCGATAGTATGTCGGATTAGAATCCCTCGACCGTGTAGAATGTTTAGCTCAGAGATCGTCCCACAAACCAACTGAGCTACCGCTCCTCTCAGTTAGAGTCCAGAAGGGATGCCTATCGTGTGCACTCAGGCCGATCAACTTTCCAGCTTTAATGAACTGACATTTCCATCTGTAATGTACTGACATTTCCAGTGTAATGTACTCATAATTGCAGCTGTAATGTACTCATATTTCCAGCTGAAACGTACTGATATTTCCAGCATTAATGTACTGACATTTCCAGTGTAATGTACTCATATCTCCAGCTGTAATGTACTGCTATTTCTAGCTGAAATGTACTGATATTTCCAGCTGAAATGTACTGATATTTCCAGCTGTAATGTAGTGATATTTCCAGCTGTAATGCACTGATATTTCCAGCTGAAATGTACTGACATTTCCAGAGTAATGTACTGTTATTTCCAGCTGTAATGTACTGATATTTCCAGCTGAAATGTACTGATATTTCCAGCTGCAATGTACTGATATTTCCAGCTGTAATGTACTGATATTTCCACCTGTAATGTACTGACATTTCGAGCTGTAATGTACTGATATTTCCAGCTGAAATGTACTGATATTTCCAGCTGCAATGTACTGATATTTCCAGCTGTAATGTACTGACATTTCCAGCTGTAACGTACTGATATTTCCACCTGTAATGTACTGACATTTCGAGCTGTGATGTACTGATACTTCCAGCTGTATGTACTGATATTTCAATATGTAATGTACTGATATTTCAATCTGTAATGTGCTGATATTTCCAGCTGTAATGGACTGATATTTCCAGTTGTAATGTACTGATATTCCAGCTGTATGTACTGATATTTCAAGCTGTAATGTACTGATCTTTCCAGCATTAATGTACTGACATTTTCATCTGTAATGTACTGACATTTCCAGTGTAATGTACTCATATTTCCAGCTGTAATGTACTGATATTTCCAACTGTAATGTACTGATATTTACAGCCTTAATGTACTGATATTTCACTAAGGTTGGACTAATTGGCCACCTCAGAATTAACCTAAAGTACGATTCTTCTCCGTGTGTGACGATGCCGGAAATGCCTCTAGCAGTTATACGTTATTTAAGTCGCACTGACAGGAACACATTTTGAAAGCGACTTAATTCACTTCTCTCGTTATTAGTGCAATTGAAATTTAATCATCACAAAATTATTCGATATCTCTCGGGGCATGATTATAAAGTTACATAACACGACGGACTGGTCCGGAGGGAGATATTATAACATACAGACCGGACGGAGCACATTACGAAGACCCATTACGTATCTTTAAAACCAGACACGAGCTTTTTACGTCCATTAATTGAACACCCCAAACCAGAGGACGAAGAATGCCTTATTCCCAAACTCCACTTCTCCGGTGATACTAATTTTTCCCATCGTCACAGCTAGATGACCTAGTTCCCCGTGCGCATGCATGTGCCACTACTGGTTCGGATTTAAGGGAGCCATTTGATTATTTATTATAGGAGAAGTACGATGGCAGAAGTATGGATATAGTGTCACGCTATATATATGACATTATATACTTATACATTTGCTATACCGCAGGCTTTAAAATCTACGAACGTGCAGCTCTCAGCTCTGGCGTCACAAAATCTGGTGCCCCCCATAACATGAATTATCTATGTATAGCAATAAAATATTAACATATGTCACACGTGCGTGTAATTTTGTAGCTGAACCTGACTATTTTCTTAACGTTTTACCTCAAATTCAGAGTCGTGAATTCTTGTACACGTAGTTCCGTGCCTTCAGTCACAAGCATCATCTAGTAAAGCGGTTTGTTTTGTTTTGTTTATCGTCGCATACTATCGCGAATAGCCAGGTTAAGTCACACGTACATGTAACTTACGTGTTACTATATAGTATGATACTAGTACTTGATACAAGACGATCACTGTCAACAAGTCACAATATTTAGTTTACATATAATCACATTTTAAGCACTACTTTTTATATATGGTATGTGTGGAAATACATAAGTCACGATATATTTACCATTAAGAGACAGTCAGACCACAGACAAACACGATTTTGTGACTTTAGTCACCAAAGCACGATATTTCACATATATGTTGCTTAATTATAATGGAAACGTGTTTGGGGGTGGGGGTGCCCGGGTGAGGGGTCGTGTGTCAGGTAAAATATGGTTTCCAAATATTTGACATATATAGTGACTACATTTGAACAAATCTGACTCCTGTCATCTAAGAATCATCTACACCAAATATGAGCCCATTTTGTATATCGGGTTTGGGTATGTTGATGGACGGACAGACGGACGGTCGGTAGACGAGGAGTGATGACTATAGCTCCACCAGGTGTCTCAGGTAAGCTACAGATTGGCTGGCAAATAACAAGAATAATTGTTGAATGAATTGTATTGTGTAGATAAAACTGTTTTCTTTTCAAACATTACTCCAGTGAATGTGCAATCCAAGATGGCCGCTGACAGCCATGTTTTTTTTTTCAGGACAAAAAATGATAGCTCCCACCAGGACCCATCTTGAAGTAACACCGAAGATCCCTGTGAAGTTTGGGATAAATCGGATGAAAAATGTTTGCTGTATTGGGTATGCCGAATAATTTAATCATGCAAATTCAAGTTATCTGCCCGCAGCCATGTTTTTGTTCAAAAGTCGTTCAACTTCCTTCCAGAGGTCAACCTAAACATGCCTGAAATTTTTAAAAAGAATACTCTAATAAATGTGGGCTGCATTATGTGAATTTCAAAATGGCTATTGGTGGCCATATTTTTAATAAATTTCGGAAAATAATTGAATGCTCCCATCCACAAACTGTTTTCATGGTCGAATCCCAGGATATCCAACTTAACATTACGTGTATCCCTTAATTGGACAATACGGTATTACAACCTATGATTCTCAGACTTTTAGGAGGTACCTTGTCCAAAAATGAAATAAAATAGTTGGGTGGAATCATTTAATAAAATGTTCATTTGCGAAAAGTAATTTTACATCAACATAATATGCACACATTTCACAAACTAGCAACAACGCGATGATAGTAGAATTGTTGGTTCATATCCTTCAGTTTGAGGTATTAACTTTCTTACATGTATATTCCGTTTTTCCAATTTCTAGTAAACACTGTCATTCGTATGGTCATAAATTTCAGAGTTTTATATCTAAGCTAGTTGCACGTTGGTATTTTGTACCCAAGATGACCACCAACACAACGACCGGACATTGAGTTGTGGAATATTGTTGGTCATATTTTGATTACACATGGGTTGTCTCATTCCGCTGGTGATAATATTTCGCTCAGTATGGTACTTGTTAGCTGATCAATCAAGAATTTGATACATTATGATATTACCATTTCGGTACAATCTTACACAAACTGATTTTGAATAATGCAATATGAATCATTGTCGTGAATTTCTTCTGGGATTCTAACTATGACACGAGTAGATATGTGTGAATGAGTGAATATTACCTATCGCTATTCCATCCCTCCGTGAACAGAACAATCTATAATAACCAATTGGGTAACATTGGAAACGGTTTTCGTGGAAACAGGAGCATTGTGTCCACTCAACATAGAATTGTGAATGGACAAGAATGATAGTTTTACAGCGGACAGTATTACATATTTCTGAACTAAATTGAAGTAGTAGTAATACGCCAAAATAGTTCAAAGCAAAACAGTATTTTTGTTAACGGTTGCTATGGAAACCATATTAGATTCCATATATTCTACCTTTTACTTACGAAGTGAATGAATGTCTCACATATTACTTGTTAAAATTAATTCTGGATAAAATCTAATAATTTTCATTCGAAAATGTAAATTTTGCAATATTTACGATAACAATTGCCATTGTAACAAGATATTTTTCATCAGGGAAATTACAAACCCAACCTAAAAAATATAATAATATAATACACATTTTTCGCAGTATTTGGGGAAGCTCTAGCAAAGAAAGGGTTATTTATATAAACTCTCTTGAATTACTTCACTTTCACAGCTGATTTGCCTCTCTATTCTTCCGTTGTGGACCTATACTCATCAACTTGATTTCCGAGTGTGTTCCTCGAGAGCTCGGAACAATTCGAGCGGACATCGAACACACTAGAGCGAAGGCTTCGCCACGGGAATAGACGAAGATGACACTTTTGATGAAAGCAATGTAAATACTCCATCATTTTATCGCTCCATCGGTGTCAAATTGACGCCGGGGTCCTTGTATTTCTTACACATTCCGATATTGCGTGCGGCAGAGTTATCGGTCACACTGACCGCGTTCCATCGTTAAAATCGGTATTAGCTAGAGGGGGAGATAAACGCTATTGATCCAAATCTGGCTTCTGTGCCCAGAGTCGTTATTAGGTGGGAGAATCTGGATTCATATTGTGGATTGACCCCGTACGGCATGGTTCGGTAAACGAACAGACCAGTATCAGTAAACGAACAGACCGTAATCGTAATCAATCGTTATTTCGTAGTAATCCGGATTCAGATTCTGATTCAGATTACGGATTCAAACGTTCATAATGTAAACAAACCGAGATTTCGCCACCTCGGAGTTTAAAAACGCAATAAAACATAAGAATCCATACCTTGTGTACAAATTATTGCAGAATATAAACGATATATATCAAAGAATTTTAAATGCGGAGACAAATTTGTGTTATCAAATGTAAACGGGGAGAATATTACTGAAATTAGCCAAATAATAATATTATTGATAGTAACGCTGGGAGAGCACTTCGGTTGATGGCGAACTTGAAGCAAATCATTGTCAATTTCATTGTCACTTTCATCATGTTCATAATTCCATCCATAAAATACCGCCCGAATGCATGTCGATTTCAAATTCGGCGGATACGGCACTACCAAAACAAGTTGAACATATATACAGATCACCGGTCACCCCCTCTCCCGAGTTAGTCATAAGTTTGTATATGTATTTGTTTACAATCGGGTCTGCTGTTGCGTTTGCTGGCTTGCACGTATCATTATTTGGAATAGTTAGTCAAAAGAATCCTGATTTTCCTCACGTATGAATGACTGTACAGCTAAGAAAATTGTACAAAAGTTCGGGGTGGGGGAAGGGGTTCGAGACACCCCAACCAACCCCTGTCGCCATGTCCATGTACATCTGACAAGTTTCGTGTGTTCTCCACAACGTCTTCGGAATTTGATTCAGGAGATCTAGAGCTGTTAGAAATTCTTGCCCTCATCAATAAACACACTTTAACTTGAAAAAAGATGCGATTAAGCCGGATTGACAGCTAATTAGGTGCCATGTATATGTTACAGTTAATATGTATTATCAGTTAATATGTATAATACCTGATTTTTTCAGTTATTATGTGTAATACCCGATTCACTCAGTTAATATGTATAATACCTGAATTTTTCAGTTATTATACATAATAACTGAAATTAGGAGTGTTTTATTAGACATATTAACTGATTTTGATAATTGACAATAACAACTTGTGTGAGTTCATCAAAATATTTATTAACCATAAGATATTTATTTGAAACATTAAAATCACACACAAATTACATCAATAACATTTGACAAACAATAATATTGCGTTATAATACATCTTAATCATCTTGAACCAGCATGTAGTAATAGTTCATTAGTTCTTATTCTTACAGTCAAGACTTGAGTGGCATCGTGAGTTACATAGCAGTCCTGCTTTGAAACATTTGCATCTCTTAGTCTGACATCGCTTGCTACCTGAACAATTGCACTTTGCAAACCCTTGACCACCACTAATAGATTCCTTTTGAACAGCTGATCTTAGGGAAATACTATTGTCAACAATAACATCATCAATGCTATACAGAGCAGTGGCACACACATCAAACTGATTTCGAGAGTACTTTCCGTTCAATAGTCCAGACTTCACTGCGATGGAGTACATTCCACTATCATTGATATCTGTGACGATACCGATAATGTTGCGAGGAACACCGCGACCTGTCGACAGATGGGATTGGAACTATAACGTTGTCGCCGACTTTAACTTCGGAAAGCACGATCTTGCTTCTCTTCACCATCTTTTCTGCTTGGTGTAGTTGGGATTCAGCAGCTCGTTTTCTGTTGAGTCGGATGTTCTCCTGTTGGTCTGCAATCAGTGTGATGACTTCGTCGAATTGCGAGTCGTCGGAAGGATCTGATGGTTCTTGCACTTCTGTAGAGTCGGATTGTTGTGCTGTTGGTAACGAAACAACACTCAGCGAGTCATCATCGCTTTGTAGTCTGGAGACTACTTCTTGAGGCATGCTAGACGACGCAAGTCATACCTTAGCATCACAACCCAGAAGTGCAGCAAACGGAGTGTGTTTAATCCCACTGTGATGGCTCGAATTTTTCTGAAATTGTACAAACTTGAGACCAACAGTCTAATCAGTGGTGTTGTGGTCACATAACCACGCAACCAACATGTCCTTCATGTCACAGTTCGATCTCTCGACAGAGCCTTGACTCTGAGGGTGTCTCGGCTTTCCGTGCACTATGACTAGATCGGGCCACATTACTTTCAACTCGTTGATAACCTCAGCTGTAAATTCTGAACCATTGTCACTTTGCAGAATGACAGGCGCACCGAACAGAAGGAATATGTCGAGGAGCTGAAATGCTACCTCCGCTGCTCTCTTGGAAGTTAGAGGCTTAAGAATACAGAATTTCGTCAGAAGATCCTGATAGTTAATTATCCATTTGAACTGGCCTTGGCACATTGATTGCATGTCGACTAAGTCCACTTGTGCACGAGAGCTAAAATCCTTTGACAGAATGGGCTTCACCACAACACCTTTGGTCGTTACTCGCTTTCGTTTCTTTTTGGCACTGAAGGCAGGCAGACTTGAACAGGTTGAGTGCTTCTTGTGTGACGTTGGCGTATTTCTTGCTGAGTACTTTGATAATCTCTTCTCTGCCGCCATGACCAGTTGCTATGTGCGCACGCTTTATAAAATTATATGTGTCCTCTATAGAAACAAAGTACAGAGGGCCTTCATCGGCTTCCCGTCGACGAATCAGCTTTTGTACATCACCACACATGAACAGTTCATACTTCTTTAACAGATAATACTGATGCGAAGTCTTTTTAGCTCACCTGAGACGAAGTCTCCGGTGGAGCTATAGTCATCACTCCTCGTCCGTCGTCCGTCCGTCCATCCGTCCGTCCGTCCATCCGTCCGTCAACAATTCTTTGAACATCTTCTCCTCTGAAACCGTAATGCCGAATTGGTTCATATTTGGTGTGGATGTTCCCTAGGTGACTCTCATTCAGATTTGTTCAAATGAGGTCACTGGGTCAAATAGTTGCGAAACCAGGGCCATAACTCTATTCCTCCATAGTAATTCTTACAACAACTTCTTGTCCATAACTATTGTGCCGATTTAGCTAATATTTGGTATGGAGTGTCCTTGGGTGACTGGTGTTCAGATTTGTTCAAATGAGGTCACCCGGTCAATTAGTTGAGAAACCAGGGCCATAACTCATAGTAATTCTTACAATGACTTCTTCTAAAAAAATATTTGGCCGATTTAGCTTATATTTGGTACAGAGATACCTTGGGTGACTGGGGTTCAGATTTGTTCAAATGGGGTCACTGGGTCAAATAGGGGCAGAGCTAGGGACATAACTTTAAAAACAAAAAAAATAATTTTTGCATTTTGACCTGTTTTGACCTTTAATTTTTGTTTAGGACACATCACAGTCTCATATTTCTTACCTAGTTTTTTCATAGCATGTTCTTCATCTGTATGGATTTTGGTATTGTTTATTTAACCCCTTCCACTCTTGTTTTGATATAGAATTCATCCAAGACAGGATTACTCAAACATTTTTCATCTGATCAACACCAATTTGGTATATGAATTTTTGACACTTATATGATAAAAAATTCAGGAACTCCTTGATCAATTTAACATACAAATTATTTTATCACCCCCCCCCCCACATGACCCAGAACCCCACCGTGTCCCCAACCAACAGCATTCCACCCTATCTCACCTCCTAACTCACAGGTAAATAAAGTATTTTTTATTTAAATAAATTAAAAAACATGAACTGACAGACATGACACATGGCAGGGCAGATAGAGAGATAAGAGAACTTCTGTATAGGCAGAGTCCCCAGGGAGTTTTTTCATGTCATTCATAATTTAAATGAGATTAATGGTGTTATCAATGAAGCACCCTTGTTGTTTACATTATCACTCAGTGGTCATTAAAATCAGATTAATTTCATTATCTCCAAGAGTGTCTGGCATTTGTAGAATGAGGTTCCCAGAGGGTGAATTCATGTTGCTCCACACAGCAGGCTAGCATAACCAAATAACCCTCTGAGAACCTTATTCTGCTTAGGCCCCATCTTCTGGGAAGTATCTAGAGTCTCAAGATCTCACTCTGCTTAGGCCTCATCTTCTGGGAAGTATCTATGGTATCAAATTTACATTGTTGTTAGTTAAATTTCCCTTTTAGGAAGTTTCTGTATCCCTTAATTTGCAGAAGATAAAATTCATGATTGAGGTGCCCAATGGGTGAATATCACCAATTACAACTGGGGAACTTCAATCTTATTCTAGGTCTTCCATAGCAGTTGAGGGCCTTATCAAAATGAGGTCCCCAGAGGGTGAATTTAGTGATACTAGCCCGCTGTGCAGGATAGCGTCACTAAATTCACCCTCTGTTGTCCTCATTCTGCAAATAACAGACAGACTATCTCAAGGCTTGATTGTATAATACAGTGTGTTGCTTGAGGCCAGACATGCACAGTGTAGGAACAGACATTCTTTTAGTGATGCTATCCCATACAGCGGGCTAGCATCACCAAATTCACCATTTGGAGACCTCATTCTGCTTAGGCCTCATCTTCTGGGAAGTATATATAGTATCAAATTTACATTGTTGTTAGTTAAATTTCCCTTCTAGGAAGTTTCTATATCCCCTAATTTGCAGAAGATAAAATTCATAAATGAGGTGCCCAATGGGTGAATATCACCAAATTCAACTGGGGAACTGAATTTTTGTCCTTATCAGATTTGTGAAAATGGGATCACAAAGTCAAATAAGTGCAGAGCAAGAGACTTAACTATTTCACTACATAGTAATTCTTAAAATATGTTTGCAAGAACTAGTTGGCTTATATAGAATGGAATGTTCTTCATTGACTGCAATTCAGATTTTTTTAATGGGGTCACCTGGTCAAATAGGGGCCAAGCGAAGGACAGTTTCCTTCTTAATATGCTTCCTTCACAAGGACCATCAGGTCTATTTGACTGATATTTATGATATGTATGAAGGGTTCTTTGGTGTCTGGGATTCAAATTTATTCAGATGGGGTCACCAGGTTAAATAGGGTGGGACCAGAGACATAACTATATGTCTCTATAGTAATTCTTAAAATGTCTTCTCATGAGAGTTTGGACTATTTAGCTTACATATAGTATGGAGGAATCAGGAGGATCCTTTAGTGACTGAGATTCAGATTTGTTAAAATGAGGTCAACCTGTCAAGAAATGGCAGGCTATGGGGAGTTAACACTTTTGTGTCTAATAAAATCATCGAAATACCAAATTCATTAAAACATCTACCTTGGAACCACCTGACTGATTGGTCTGACATACATGTATTGTGTTTTGGGTCCATGGATAATTGGGCTTCAAACATGTTTAAATGGTTTTAGAAAAAGGCGCTTGTGAGATTGGAAATTTCCAACAATTGAGAAAGTTTGAGGTGTCGGTTGTGAAATTCCAACCTAAGACTTGGGAGTCTGGATCCCGGTCGGGAGGGGACTTGTTGAGCTGGAGGAGGGGATTGATCAGTAGTGTACAGTTGGCAATTTCAAGGTGGATTTTTACCAAGCTACATACTTGAAGTCTCTCTAGCCACATATCCTGTTTAAATCTACTTCTTTTAAAGTGATTATGAAAAGTGCTGACTGTTTTGGTCTCCAGAGTCCCAGTCTTATCAGTCTTTGCAGTCTGGTGAGCGACCCCGCAGTCATTGACTGTCTTGTTGGAAGAAGTACTCGCTTCCAACAGGTCACCAATTATCTGCTTGTAATCCTCTTTGGGAATCAACACACATTTGTTGGTAGCATAGCTCTCTTAGAAAATTATTTGTTATCGCTAGTTCATCCATCATATGAAACAGACATAGTAGAGTGAGTGGTTCGGGGGGCTAGCCCGGGATTGTCGAAAGGGGCGAGAGGCACCTTTCCTTAATCCCTCATATTTATGCCTTTATTTTGAGAAACATAAATTTTTTTTTTTTTAAATGAGCAATTTAGTGATGTTATCTATTTTTTCTTCTTTCTTTTTTTCTTCGGATTAGGTTTTTCCGTTGATGATTGTGGTGATAGAGGAGGTTGAGATTTCTGAAGAGTCTGTTGAGATTTATGAATAGTGAGTTGTACTTGTCTTTCATGAATTGCTGGTTCTTTCTCATATATTCATCGAATTCTTCATCTGTCATTTTGCTGCATGGGATGGTGGTGGAGGTGGAGCTGGGAGACACCGGGATGTGATGGTACTCCGGTGTCCGTGGTGGCAAGCTGTCCAGTTCCACTACGAAGCAGGCGGCAGGAACAGCAGGGGTGGTTTCCTGCTCCCTTCTTCCGCTTGCCTCGACGACGACAGCAGGGACCTCCGGCAGATCAACGGAGTCCCTGCTAGCTGGTGCGATGTCGCCTGTCTCCACGCAGGTCGGTCGTCTGGGCGTCTCTCAGACAACTCCGACCTGCCGGCTGTGACATTGGACGTCGGCAGAACCACAAGGGGAGGGGTGAATGGCAGATCAACAGTCACCCCCTCTTCTTCTTCCATTTGGCTCGTCTGGCGGCGTCCCTTCTTTTCCTCGCAGGCGTCTTTTTCTTGGGCGGCCCCTTCTTCTTCCCACTCAAATGACAGGAGGCAGTCTTGGAGTTGGTGTCCCGGGCTTGCGATCTCTGGATGCCACTCCGGAACTCCAGGCAAAGGGTCAGTTAGCCCCTGCTAGACTGGAGACTCCAGTTAGCAATGTCCACTACCGAACTCCTTTGCAATGCGACCAACACGGCGTCTGGGATTAAATCCATAAGCCTAATCCAAAACCGTCTCACTGAGGCGTTATTTCGCTAAAATCCGATTCAGATTCTGGATTCAGATTACAGATTACAGATTGGTCCCCGTACGACTTGGTTCGGCAAAAGAACAGACCAGAAATTGGCAGAATCAGTAAACGAGCAGACCGTAATCTCAATTTCGTGGTAATCCGATTGGGATTCGGATTCCGATTACGGACTCAAATGTTCGTAATGTAAACAAACCGAGATTTCGCCACCTCAGAGTTTAAAAACACAATAAAACATAAGAATCCGTCTCTTGTGTACAAATTATTGCAGAATATAAACGATCTATATCAAAGAATTTTAAATGCGGAGACAAATTTGTTTTATTGAATGTAAACTGGGAGAATATTACTGAAATTAGCCAAATAATAACGCTATTGATAGTAACGCTGGGGGAGCACTTCGGTTGATGGCGAAGCAATTGCAAATCATTGTTGATTGTCACTTTCATATGTCCATTTCATAATTCCATCCTTAAAATACCGCCCGAACGCATGTCGATTTCGAATTCGGCGGATACGTCACCATTGACCGAATTCATATGAACCTGCAGGGGATATGTCTTCTGCTGTGTTCGTTATTATAATGTTTCTTCTTATTCAAGAAATAGTAGGATTATATGGTATCGATGATCAGATACACGTATGTACTATCATCTAGTCTTAAAGTTATAGCAATTTCATGTTTAACATGTTTTATTTCGTTAAATGCAGTCGTTTTGCACAATAGTCTCTGTATAGACAACAGACACATGTTCTAGGGACGTGGCTAGAAGTTTCCTCAAATTTCCGGCCAACTGCACCCCCCACCCCCATTGAACCAAACATCAATCTCACAGGTTCGCAGAATTCAATTTGCTCCCCTTGGAAATATCCAATCTGACAAACACTAAGATTGGAAAATTACCAACTTTTACTGGTTGAAAAAAATCAAACAATGAGAACAATGCCAACCTATATATGGAGTCAAATTAATGTCCAACTAATGTTGTGTCATGCATGAAATTTCCGACTGCTGAAATGTACCAAAGTTTAGTTTAGATATATTTATTTCAAATATATGTCAAATTTAGATAACACATGATATATAACACATACATTTATTTATACATACAAAGGAATTGGGGGACAAGTACTGACTCACTTAAGGGTACCCCCTCTCCCATATGTTATTACACTGAAAAAGTAAATAATTAGTAATGGCAAAGCAACATGACTACCAAAACAAGTTGAACATATATACAGATCACTGGACACCCCCTCTCCCGAGTTAGTCATAAGTTTGTATATGTATTTATTTAAAATCGGGTTTGTTTGTTGCGTTTGTTGGCTTGTACGTATCATTATTTGAAACAGTTAGTCAAAATAATCCTGATTTTCCTCACGTATGAATGACTGCACAGCTTAGCAAATTGTACCAAAGTTCGGGGTGGGGGTCGAGACACAAAATCAACCCCTGTCGTCACGTCCCTGTTCAACTGACAAGTTTCGTGTGTTCTTCACAACATCTTCGGAATTTGATTCAGGAGGCCTAGAGCTGTCATGTTTAGATTAAGTCGGATTGGCAGCAAATTATGTGCCGTGTATATACACATAAAAGAAAAGCATGACTTTCACAACAAACATGCACTTTATAAATATAAGATACAAATGATACTTGTGTCAAATACATGAGCCATGTTTGACGCTGGGAGAGAGTTTCGGAGACCACGTGGATTTCAAAATCTGACCTAGAATCGGGAATTAGCCCCGCCCCCGTAATCGGCTTCGGATTCTCAATCCGGATTTTAGCGAAATTACGACTCAGGCGTTAAGCACGGGGGCAGCTGCACCAGGAGGCGCGGCCACACGACTCACCCGTGCTCAACGCTCTGACAAAGAGGAACTAATGAGGTCGAAGCAATCACGACCTGTTCGCTCCACTCTCGGCCAGAGTATGAAACAGACCTTCATCATGTTTGGTTTATATGCTAGAACAGAATTATGACTGAAGCCACTATACTAATTACACATGCAGGATTTTGCTCAAGTGTCAAGAAGCCACTATTCCTTGTCAACACAAACCCATTGCGGTGGAGGGAAACCATTTCCTATTGTGAAAACAAAGTGATGGCCATGCCACAGCCAATTAAGAAATAGAGTAGCCAGAGCATCTAAGTTTTATTAGTCTACAATGAATTATACAATTATACCAGCGAATTATCAAAATAAGTTAATATGTCCAATAAAACACTCCTAATTTCAGTTATTATGTATAATAACTGAAAATTAAGGTATTATACATATTAACTGAGTGAATAAGGTATTACACATAATAACTGAAAAATTCAGTTATTATACATAATAACACGATAATACATATCAACTGTAACATATACACATAGAAGAAAAGCATGACTTTCACAACAAACATGAACATTATAAATATAAGATACAAATGATACTTGTGTCAAATAATTGAGCCATGTTTGACGCTGGGAGAACATTAAACATAGTATCGGAGACCACGTGGATTTCAAAATCTGACCTAGAATCGGAAATTAGCCCCGCCCCCGTAATCGGATTCGGATTCTGAATCCAGATTCCCACGAAAGAACGACTCTGATGGCAAGTTTTGGCGCATATATCTCCGTTCGCGTGCTGACAATGTGATTATCATTAAAGGTTTACCTCCCTTCGTCGGTCTTCCGGTGTTTCGCTACAAACAGACCGAGGATGGATGTCATCATAGATGAAGGAAGGATAGATACGTCACTCGACGTCATTTGATGGGCCAATCGGTAACGCACTCCGATTCTGTCCGCCATTGCTAAAGGTAGTTCAACTCCGATTGTTCTAATCAAAACAGTGCTTTCTCGTCGCAATAAAAAGAGAAAACTCTGGCGTCTATTGTAGCTGAATTAATGGTACACCAACTGTCATGAATTATCAGAATCTCACGTTTCCAAGGGTGTCCGTTGGGGAGTCAGAAAGGTGAGTTTTTATGCCGTTTGAGACCATTTTTGTAATAAACAACACGACATTCTGTATTCTATTTATTTTCACCTGGATGAAGACTGAAGTTATGTTAGTAACGACTTTCAAAATGAAATTAATTTAATAGATCTCACCATTATGATTGCATTGGTAATTTGAATATCATGTATACCGGGTACCGACCCAAACGTGTTTTACGGAAGAAATATTTCAATGACAGCTGTCATATTTCAAGAATTCCATGTGACTGCCAGGTGTGATGAGGTGTACTAGTACTACTACAGCAATAATTTAGAAATGAACAGTCAAAACAATTCACCAATTTGGCAGGTTACATGTCCTACTCCTAGATTCTAATTGTAGTGATCATACTATTCATAGTTTGACTTGTTTTCATGTCCACTTTTTGTAATATATAACATTTGTTGATAAACATATTTTTCATAATGATAATCATAATTCATGTGTCTTTTGATCATTAGACTCACACAGTATACTCACATTCATAATGTTAATAAATGACATTGAGACTGCGTGGGCATTAATTATAATGTATACAAGTACTGGTCAGCTATGTTGAAATATAATATCATTAGCCTTATTTATTATTATATTAGCAATAGCATTATTTTTGTATAATTTATACTGCTATCATAAAGAGGTATGAACAACTGAATATTACATGGTTTGCCAATGTAGGCACTGGTGAGTGGTGTGTACTGCATGGGAAATATCCCAATATAACATATTTCATACCTGTAACCTGTAAATTATTTATAAATTAAAATTAAATGCTTCGAATTCTGTATTATTTCAGGAAGTGGACACTGGACAGATCTATACTGTATGCCAATGGCAACACATTAATGATATTGGTGGGTCACAAAGTGATGTGTGCAACATGCATGAGCCGAAAATAATCCAGATGAGACAAAATGAGATGCAGAATGCAAGGATGTGTTCAAGATAAAGAAGGAATTGAACTATACTTGTGCGAAAATCCTGGATACAAATGATACACATTTATAAGTTCATCATTAAATTAATTATAGATTTCAAACATTGTCTCTCCATCACATGGTACTTATCCATACTAAGGCAACACCCAGGTTCATTTGCAGATTGTGTGTCCCTCCAGTCTGAAAAAAAGTATCCGCTAGGCTAGTAGCTCCCAATAGCATGCATGATCCCATTCAGCTTTAGTAACTGTAATTCTCCAATGTAAATCGACTATAAGTATGTTATCTTACTAGTATATTTTACAAATTGTACCATAATCATTAACTATTTTATTACTGTATGGATTATCTCGCTCAGTTTCAAAGTAGCCTATACAATTAACTGTTCTTCGTTAATATCTATTTTAATATCTGACATGGTGGACAGAGATACCCTTTATATTCATGTTTAGGTTAATTCAAATAATAAGACCACACACACACACCTGTTTGTTGAAACACCCTACTGTGACCCAAATATACAAAAGAATCACGGAACTCAAATAAATAATCATTGGTTATTCATTTATGTATATAAACATGATATATATGTCTGTTTTTATAAGATGAAATTAATTACTATGAGATATTAAAGGACATGTTTATAATACTCGTATATGTTAGAATACAAGACAGAATGAGGTGCAGTGGTCCTGTGACATTTATTTAATTTTACGGGAAATTATTTTATTTTTATATATATACCGGTATATATAAAAGTTAAAAAGTTCCCGGTTGAATCGGGCTAGTGATTCAACTGTGGAGGACATGAGACTCATATATGTCCATTGATTAATTTCATCAACGTACGTGTGTACGTTTATGAGAAAAATCACTCTGAATTATGTGCTTCAGTATACCTCCAATACTTACATGTGCGCCAGCTGATCTAGGAAAACTACAAAACTAAATCCCCACTACACGTAATAAATCAGATCATCCAATACTTGCACTAGCTGATCGAGGAAAATTACAAAACTAAATCCCCACAACACGTAAGAAATCAGAGTAAATAAACCTGGACGCAAAATACGCACAACTTGCCACAAGAGAGTTTGATTTAGCGCAGTAATTGACGTCGAATTACGGACACTTTCCATTCCAGAAAATGCATATCACGGACCAAATCGTATTTAGTGGCATTAATTGAATGTCACATTGAAAGCATTATGATTAAAAGTTAATATAAAGTACTTTATTACGAGTATTTCTTCACAACCGTACACGAACCCTATGTAAATATAACGTAAAATTATCTCCCCCTACTTTTCTGAACTACCTTAACGCTTGAGGGCCAAAGCAATGGCGACGTCCAGTAGCGTTACAGATTGATAACCATGAGTGCGACGTCTATCCTATTTTTAGTCTATGATGTCATGCATGTCAAATACCGATGTTTTTTTATCACGAGAATGATGTCTTGATGCCATGTAATGGTAATTTTGTTACTTCTGGGCCAAACTCAAGCGCATCCAAACCGATTCTCACAAATTTACGAATCTATTAATATGCATATTTATCTATGGTTATAATATTGGTGGATCTACGTATATATGTATGTGAGAAGTCATTTAATGTTCAGTCAGTAATATGCACAAATGACCGAGTCGAGTATCAAAGTAGTTGGTGTACTTAATTTAGAGGATCAAATATGGAACAGATCGAGTAAGCATGATACATGTACATGTATGTCAGGGAATGGTAGTTTATTATATATAGTGTTTGTGTCATTATTTAGTGGGAGGGACTAGCGTACAGGTTGCTAGGAGACAAGGTGTCTGCAGAAATAGTTTATTTAGTTTATCAGTGATTGCACTTATGCTATAACTAGCTGAAACTGTAAACAGCCCCCTTTGTGCGATGTGTGCACATTTTGATCTTTTAAACATTTTGATTAAAAAAATATTTCCATTTTTTTAAATGATTTTTTTAGGTTTAACTCCTTGCTCATTTTAACAAAAACATAAAAAATGTATGTAAAAATAATGATTTTTAAAAACAAAAATTTAAATAAAAAAAGAATAACGTGTTATAACATCCCGGTTATATCCCGAGTCACCACAAGGAATCAGTATAATCGCCAACATACCAGACATATCCTATAATACTCTTTTATATATATAGATACACAGGAAAACATAAATTGTATTCGCCTTTAATTGTGAAAATTATAACAAGACGAGTGTCATGCAAAAAGAAAAAAACAGTGTTATAATCATGGATAAATTTATACGTCATGGCGCAAATATAAAAAACAGTGTTATAGCCATGGATAAATGTATAAGTCATGGCGCAAATGTAAAAACAGTGTTATAACCATGGATAAATGTATACGTCATGGCGCAAATATAATAACAGTGTTATAATCATGGATATATTTATACGTCATGGCGCAAATATAAATCTCAGTACATTATGATTTGACAAGAAAAATGTGTTTAAAGATAGATAACGTCAGACTGATCAGCATGGGCTTCCGAGCTAAATATAAATTACCTTTTGCAGAAAGCTATTGAATGGTCGAAGTATCGCATTCTTCGATATGATGGCTCCATGTGAGTAATTTCATCGCCGCTGCACCTCACGTTTGAAATAATTTATTCCATGGGAGTCTCTAGACCGAGTGTAGATATATTTCCCGAGAGCGTAGCTCGAGCGAAATATAACTTTGCGCCGTCCGCAACGAGTTCGATAAAAGATTCGAGATTATGATGCAAGTTGTGTTCTCTATTTATTCTACACCGTTCAGTCAGATAAGTTCAATCCATTAATGTCACCTTCATTGTTACTATAGCTACCTTTATTGTGATTTAAGTCTGACAAATAACCAGTAATTATGGGGGGAATCACCGGAAGCGGATGATCGACGTAATGTACGTCATCTTTCTTTGCGACAACGTCAACGAGAATAGTTCCGGCTTGTATTCCACTAGAGGTATACACTAATATGTATTCAATGGCTGGGATTCCGTTGAATACATGTGACTCACGTCAATGGGTGTGGAATAAAATGAGATCTTAGTCGAATTACAACGAGACTGCTAAAAACGTAATAGCATGAACTGGAGATTATATTTGTTCAACTCATTGTTTCTCAGCGAACATGTATTTTACTATATAATATTTTGTCAATAACTATATGTGACCCGCCATATCAAATCCAGTCGGAAGTCGGGATTTTTATACCCTGTGCCAATGCATTCTCTTATATATGCGAGTCGACCATAGGTCGCCTCGCATATATAAGAGAATGCATTGGCCAAACAATTTTTTACAATTTTAATAATTTTTTCTTGTATTCTTTAACAATTTTATAATTTCACCCATACAGAGCCCCAGACAAACATGAGCAGACGACACTCTTCTATATGCTTCTAAATATGTGTGGGGCTCCCTGCAGGGTAATGGATGTTTTTTTATTTTATGTCCTAAAAATTGTAAGAAACATTTATTAAAAAAAAAGGATAAAAAATTGTAAGGCCAATGCATTCTCTTATATATGCGAGGCGACCTATGGTCGACTCGCATATATAAGAGAATGCATTGGAACAGGGTAAAAAAATCCCGACTTCCGACTGGATTTGATATGGCGGGTCACATATTGCGTATAGGATCTACTGTATAGTAGTTGAACATTTAGATTTTTACGAATTGCAGGCACCCTATATTCAAGAGCCTCCCTTGACCCCAGCCCCGTTTTTGTCGATAATACTTTTCCCGCCTATACGTTCGTCTGTCTGGCCATAATTAATTGCCAATTTACACGTAATTCACCCCACGCATATTAGCATGTGACATCTATCTATAATGAAATAAGGTAACATTATGTCTGTTGAAGATCCTGGCAACCAGAATTAATGGCTCTGTATCCCCATTTGATGTTCGTAATTGCGATTACGTGCTCTACACTGGTCGAGTTCTTTTGACTCCTTTATTATTTCACTGTACTTAGAAATATCGTATATATACCGTCTAGTTCGAAGTATCTCCTACTGGCAGGCCTCTCCAAATACGCTATTGTTATCATTAAACGGGCACACGACTGGCTTGAACACCAAAATTATTAATACGTAATTTACACTGCCAAAAATATTGGTAACTGCCTTATTTTATTCCACATACTGTCTCAATAATGGAAAACAATATAGTAGGTTCTTCGTCACTTGTTGCTTGGTTTGGAATGGCATAGAACATAACCGAGAACCAATTAGTTGAACATTGCATTCTGCATAGAACACCACAAAGAACCAATTTGTTCAACATAGAACCATGTGCTCTGAAGCAAACTAGAAATGTAGGTTCTATAATCAGTCTGAATGGCAGAACCAAATGAAGACCCATAAATTGCCAGAAAGAACCAAAACATTGTTTTTGTTATACAACAGTGCTAAATGCAGGTACTACAATTACTACACATTGTTTTCAATAGCGGAACACAACGAGCTATTTGGTTCTTCACCCAAACCAGTTGGTTCCAAATTTGGTTCTGTCTCAGTACCGAATGTTTTGGTTCTTCGCGAATAACATTTGTAAGCATTCAGAGAGGTTATAAGAACCAAATTGGTTCAACTGGTTCTTCTGAAAGAATTAAAAATGACTGCCAACTGGGTTCTTCACGAAGAACCAAATATGGAGTCTTTGCAAAAAACCAAATACGTTCTTGGCGAAAAACCGAAATAGGTTCTTTTCAACCTAGATTATTCAACACATTGGCTGTTAGGTATTTTCGTTCTCTGGCACCAGCAGTCATTCATTGTTTATTTGGTTCTGTGTTAAGAACCAATTAGAACCAATTAACGTCGGTTAATGCTGCCATAATGTTAAAGGCTCTCAATCAGATCAGACGGTCCCCATATCATCAAGTTACACCAACAACATCATGCCACAAATAATTACATATCTCTAGAAATAAAAAAATTGAAAAATCGATATCTGATCACTCTGTGCTTTGATGGGTGGGTTTCTCGACTCGAATCAAATATTTTTTACCCCCGAAGTCGAATAAATTGTAATTTGGGAGCGTTAAAGGCGCGTTTGGCCTTAATTGTCGAAAATATTCATATTTGTTCCAAACACCGTAAACAGAAAAACAGTAAAACGCATACAGTTCCGTTCATATATACCATGACCATCGCGTAAACAGCATGTTATCATAAAGACCTACTATATTTTACCCAAGCAAGAGCCTGATTGTGTTACAGCACAATGCTACTGGCTAATCACACGCAAATGGCATAAACGCTCTTTATTAGTTCCATATCAGGTATTCACCAACAAAGAACGCTCTTTATGTTTACCATCATAATATAAACAAACACCAGAAAAGTAACTTTTCACGCTTTTGTTTACATAACAATGGTCAAACATATGACCATAACATACTGTTTATGCGATATTTCTTATGTGTATACGGACAAAGTCTATCTACATTTTGATGTTCTTTCTGTTTGTGGCGAACCGTACCTTTAATTCGGATTATGCATCTTTAACACTGTCTGGTTTCGGTTTGTATGTGAACCGGAAACGATGTTCATTTGCGAAAACCGGCGGATGTCTACAATAGTTGATATTGTCATCTGAATTGTGGCAGGCAGTGGGGTCATATATGGCAAGAAACGTGGCCAACAGAAAATACACCGGCATTTTTGTCCCAGTGATAAGTCCTGGGACAAGCCGAGGCAGGCGAAACAGAACAAAATAAAGTATATAGTCTGTCTCGCTCCTGTCCCAGTAGAATCAGTTTGTCCCTGTTCTCTGAGTAAAACTAATCGATGTTTTTTTTTCCTGACTGCGACAGATTAATTTTCAAGCAGTTCTTATTTGGGAACCATGGGACAAACTGATTTGACTGGTACAGACCGCGACAAACCAATTTCTAATCTTTTCATATTAAAAATATTATTTATCTTTGATATTTTCCTGTCCCAGTAGAAAGGTCTGGGAGACCGAGACAGGATACATTTGAAGCACTTCTTATTTGGGAACCATGGGACAAACTGATTTGACTGGTACAGGCCGAGACAAACCAATTTCTAATCTTTTCATATTAAAAATATTATTTTATCTTTGATATTTTCCTGTCCCAGTAGAAAGGTCTGGGAAATTAGTTTGTCATATGTTTCTGGAATGGAATCTCAGCGCAGGATAATTATACTGTCTCGCCTGTCTCGGCTTGTCCCAGGACTTATCCCTGGGACAAAAATGCTGGTGTATTTTCTGTTGGCCACGTTTCTTGCCATATCTAGTGGGGTTTGTATTCGCGCAGTCTGTTGAAAATAGACTTGACTCAACTCGGGTGTTGCTGTTGAACTTTACAGTGTTGTGACTGTTTCAAAACACAGATACTTTCACAAGAGGGTAAACGCACAAGGAGAATATATAATAATAATTGGATATTTTTGAAGAAAGTTCCGTTAATTTACATCAATATAATTTAATTTTACAGAAAATATCGTTTAAATTTATGATGGATGTATAGTTTTATAGCACAATGTTCCGGCAGCAAAATTACCATCAGAGGTTGGTATAAAACTAATGGTAATACAGCCACAACAGGGCATCAACGAAAGCTCCGGTAGAGCCAGCGATTCATTGAACAAATTCTCCAATAGAAGAGCGATTCAATGCCAGGAAGCGGCGACTGTGATAGAACATAACACTGCATCGAGTACCTCCACTACATTAAAACCGTTTGATCACACGCCTCCTATATAGACAGAGTGGGGATGATCACAAGGCGCTCTTCATACTGTGGGGATCACTGAAGCCAGGTTCCAGTCGCCGTGGAGATTCTCATATCTAATCACCCACGCTTGTGACCGTCACTGAACCTCAATCATCATAGAGCACTCATATTGACGGAATATTAATTCTAGACTTTTCTCTTCGGCTTACTCTTTTCTTAATCGTTCGGGAATCACTGTGAGGAGGACAGCTTCACATTGACTTTGTTTTATTGATACAGGAGTTTTAATTTTGAAGCTATCCAAATGAAACCTTGTTTTCATATCATATAATGCAGTGTATATATAACACACGAAGGTAAGACAATATGATTTCGCGATAACTCTTTGCTTCTTTGCATATAGACATTATTTCATATGAATGTTGCCAAAATTGAGGCTCGGATATAATATTAGTCAGAAATATAAAAATTGAACTCTGTTAGCAGTATATGAAAGCTTTGGCCTTCGGGCCGGGGAAAAACTAAATTTCTCAAGGTTCAAAAGAGGGCCGGCAATATAAGGGATGGGTACTGGTCGATCCACCCCAACTTTGGTAAAATTGTTAAACAGTTTGAATTCCATGCCAGAAACAACAGCAGTTTGAAATTTTAGACAAACGAGGGTATATATATATTCTCGTTTTGCATGGCTCATAAATGCGCGACAACATAAGAGTTGCCTAATACATATAATAGGGCTACTTTTAATACTGAATATAATAATATGTAGTCGGTAAGTGAAGGCTCATGTGGTATATAGAGCGGACACGTGAGAAATATTTCCATGCATCTGCATGCATGTAGGATTTCCAGAAGATAGTCATATATATGGAATCCTATTACGGCCACTTGCTAATGGCGCTTTCGGCGCTTTCGGCGCATCGCGCCGAAAGCGACAAAAAGTGCGCCATTAATATCCCCCCGCGAAAGCGCCGAAAGCGCCTAAAGCGCCGAAAGCGACAAAAAGTGCGCCGTAACGGCGCACTATTTGTCGCTTTCGGCGCTTTCGGCGCTTTCGGCGCTTTCGGCGCTTTCGGCGCGGTGCGCCGAAAGCGACAAAATGTGCGCCATTAGCGTTATTTCGGCGCGCGCCGAAAGCGACAAAATACGCGCCGAAAGCGACAAAAAGTGCGCCATTAGCGCATTCGGCGCGGTGCGCCATTAGCGCATTCGGCGCGGTGCGCCATTAGCGCATTCGGCGCGGTGCGCCATTAGCGTGGTGCGCCGAAAGCGACAAACTATGCGCCATTAGCGCGTGTACAATTAAGTATGTGATCACACCAGCAGGGGTGCCGGAAGAGGGGGGTAGAGGGGGCAGCTGATCCCCTGCCCTTGACCAAGGGGGCAGGAATTGCCCTTTTTCTGGAGACAGAAAATGCTGTGTTTAATCTCGTGTTTTTATAGCAAAATGTGACTTTTTTGGTCCAAATACCACCAATTTCACATAGGCCTATACATTGTACATATGGCCATGTCCGATCTGCACTGAGGTGCAGGAGCGCCGGAAGCATCCAAGGGCAGGGGGGGGGGGGGGCAGAGTCTACAAAAAGGGCACTTTTCTGCAAAAAAGGGGCATTTTCTCCGCAAACTCGGAAAAACAACCATAAATTCATTGTGGCAAAAATCCCTATTTTAAAGGTATTTGTCGGTTTTTATGGCCGTTTTTTGATAAAATTGACAAAAAATTAATATTCCTTGTGAAATTGGTGGTATTTGGACCAAAAAAGTAACATTTTACCATTATGTCCAAGCGTTTAATGATACACGCGCCGTTAGGAACGCACGTCTGAGCACGTCTCTCTACGTACCAAGGCCATAACAATTTAATGAGGTTCCTCCGGAGGTCCCTGCGACAAAAAGTGCGCCGTGCATATTTTGTCGCTTTCGGCGCTTTCGGCGCGCGCCGAAACAACGCTAATGGTGCACATTTTGTCGCTTTCGGCGCTTTCGGCGCATCGCGCCGGAAGCGACAAAAAGTGCGCCGAAAGCGCCATTAGCAAGTGGCCGTAATAGGATTCCATACATATAGTCGGTGCATGAATTAGCTCTTTAAAATCCAACGAGGGAGAAAGTAATTTTCCACCCTGACCAGCTCGTGCCCTCAGAAAATAGTCAACTCGTACCCGATTACAATTCAACTGGTAACCTCCAGCTGAGTCAACTCGTAACCTGCCGAGTAATTTCGTACCCTCTTATTCCGCGCTCCGTGTGTATAATGTTTCGCTGTTTCTTGGTATACAATTGCAGTGGGCGCATGGGCGTTTTATTTATAGAATGGGAAATTTTGGACGAGTCCGGTAAAAGGTGTAGTTGGGAATTTCAATTTCAATTTCAATTTTTATTCGGATGTCAAGAAGTGCAAGGTGATTAAATTCTATGAGTTGGTCATTCGTGAAGCCAATATATTTTATATTCTATAATTACAATCATGGGTATATAACATACATGTATGATCTTGAGCGCGTTACCGTTTCTGGCTATGGTTTTCTTGTTTTATTTAGGCTACAGACCCATATTGTCACCTTAGTTGGCATGACACCTTACAAATACACGGTCGGTATTTCGAATGATGGTGGTGGTGGGGGGGGGGGGGGTGGGTTGTATAAGATAATACTACTACTATCTCGTAACTGATTTGTAAATCTCGTAACTTCTGTCCGTGGGTATTTTCCTGCACTTGCATGTCATTACGTACCCTCCTGAAATGACATATAGGGGCGCACCCGAATGCGAACTGACACTATATGCTAGGTGTCGTTCATCGTTTTGAACGCATAACCCGATCTTCTGGTGTTCTTGTCAATTCTGAAGGAGATGACTCACAAGGGTACTGGATGACATAACAGCAACAAAATGTACATACAATACAGACGTCCAATATACGGTGCAATAACAAATTAACAGGCGGCAAAATGTCCGAAATGTATAAGATCGAGAGTCAAGTGTAATTTTGAGGAACATTTAACATATACACGTACATAATTTCTTTGTCCACAACCCTCGAAGGCATGATATTAATCAATTAATATAATTAGCAGCGTAACCCTGGCCGGCGTCTTTAGGTCGGAGAACATAATTATATAATGTATCGCATTATGTAATAATATCAATAGGTGAAGTAGAAGGCAAGCGACTATATACAGTAATGCCCTAAATAATCGACTCATTAACCACAGCAAAATTATGGGTAACTTTTCAGGATTTATTCGGAAATATGGCTTGTTGCCATTCATCGGAAAGCTCTCAGTGAGAGCTTTCAGATGAATGGCAACAAGCCATATTTCCGACTAAATCCTGAAAAGTTACCCATAACACTGAGAGCTTTCCGATGAATGGCAACAAGTCATATTTCCGACTAAATCCTGAAAAGTTACCCATAATTATACTGTGGCTAAGGAGTCGATTATTTAGGGCATTATGTATCAGGGTAGTTAGTTGTGGGATATTGCGTAATGTTATATCTCTTGGGCGCCAATGAGGGAAAACTAATTTCTCAGACATAAAGTTACAGAACAGCAGTCAAACTCCAGACAGAGTTATCTCACATCGTTTCGCTGAGATATATCGCAGTGCTAACGTAGAGGGCGCTGCATGGAGTTTGAACAGCAGAGGCAAATTATGCATGCCGTTGTGACGGATTTAAAATGTTTCTGACAAGCGTCATTATGTCGACGAGTATCAGCTTTAACTCCAAAGTCAGTCGAAATCCACAATACCCTAAAGGATTATAATGCGCATTATTATGGTTATAATGCTGCCACACAATTGTCAGAACTGTCACTATAACATCAGTAACACATGCGATTATGTTACGTGTGCACTGTTCGGACGCATGCAGTTTCACGATGAATGCTGATCTATTCCATCTGTATGACTCCATGCATGTCCTCGATTGAATTCACATATCCACGAATATATAACCTTGACGGAGGAACCGCTCATTGACGTGTTATCATTATATACACCATGGTATGCCTGGTGGCCCAGTTGATAAGGTGCACAGTGCATTAGACCATGCAACATAAAGCCGTCCAGCGATGGTGCACGCGAAGGCTGCCCGAATCCCGACAATCAGATTCATGTATCTGGGCAAGGTATTCAGTTACTTTCCGGGGCAGGAATTGGCACGTGGCCAGCCGGCCATGCACGGCGTTGTCTGTTTCGAACACAAAGGATGCAACTGGTGTTTTCGAGACAGCCTGCTACCACAGGTCCCTGGCACAATAGACCCCAAACACCCAAAGACATATATATAAGACTTATATATATGTCTTTGGGTGTTTGGGGTCTATTGTGCCAGTGACCTGTGCCTGCTACCCAAGTGACTCTGGCGGCGCCACCGCAGAATTAGCTCACTCCTCGAAACTGCATGGTATAGATAGTACGTTGGATTCCCACGAATCGTACTGTTGGCATGGAACGCATGGTAATTGGAAATTTCGTCATTTTCGATGACAAAGATTCAAACACTTGGAATATAGTCTTTGCATGGTGTTCAACAGTTCAAGAAAACAACACGACCAAAGGAGATATATCAAATCGAAGTAATAATTCTGGTCACGCAAGAGGTTATATATATATCACATATCACAGACGAGCGACATGGCCATCGCTCCAGATTCAGAATCGAAACAACGGAATCAAATTATACCTCTATATATATATAATTAACCTTATATATATAATTGAAATTTTAAATCATTCCACAAAACAAGTCAGCCTTTTATACCCTCATTGTAGAATTCGGAGAACCTCGCTGATGAGGTAGCAATACACGATTTCCAGAAATTTTGGCCAACCTGGGAGGGGGGTACTGTACTTCAAACCTATGTTGAGCCATTATCTTTGGCATTATCAAGCATGTTTTAATTTCGACAGCAACTGTGGGTGTAATCAAATGTCTGTACTTTAGCTTCTGTGTAAACCTTGTCATTGAGTGATTCCCCTTTGTTTGCACACACAAAACACTCAATTTTACCCATTTTTTGACTCAAATTGACCATTTTTCAACCCAAAAACAGACCATGACAGAGGGAATGTCAGCAAATAAGCTTCTTCCACATGATAGAGCTATTTTAGAGCTGAGTGATATTTGAAATAGAAAACAAGTTATCGTATCAATTTGAAAACAAATGTCTTGCAAGCGCAGATGACATAATTCAGGGGAGAGAAATCGGGCTATTTTCCTGTAACCAATAACACAGAGTTGGCATTCACTGAATACGAAAATCCTGTTGCGTATCAAAATCACTTTTTGTGTGTGGATTTTCCCAGTTTTGTAAAATAGTTAAACCTTCAAACCACTAATGACACATTTAACACAGACTACAGTGGCTGTTATGCCCCCATATACTTATTTTTCTATTTTTCAGACCCTCTACAACCCGATAAATCCTGTAGTGCTACCTGAGTATCATTGTTGTTGGGTACGCTAATAACGCACTTTAATATTGTTCTTGAGTAACAGAGTTCCGCCGCTAAATAAAATTCAAACAATTTATTTTCACTCCACGCGTTGATCAGACACTTTAGTGTATGCACTGTCAAGTGCGGTCTTGCATAAGTGCATGTGTAACCGCACACATTACATGGTGTGCCTGTTATTCACTGCATGTAACAAATATTTTGTTCTAAGAGTTCGTCTGCGGAATCCAAATCAAGCCAGTGTTTCGATATAGCAGCCAAAGACATAGAATAGACCTTAGTTGCTGTGACGTGGTGATAAGCATGTGGGTTGGGTGTTTCGCCCCAACTTTGGTCAATATTTTCAACAGTTGTAAATGTCATGCCTGAATTAATAAAAATCCCTTGTGAATATCAGATCGAAAATATATAGGTTGAGATTGTTCAGACAGTTGAGTTTCTAACCAATAACTGGTGGCCATATACAGTTTTATAGACCAAGAAGAGAAAAATGTATATAGACTTAAACGTACTCAGTCCGATTCGATGGCCCCCATATTATCAGATTCCAACAACAACATTTTTTTTTTAAATCCCGCTTCGGTTAACAGAATCAATTAATTGCCCAAAAAATAATGCTAACCACATTCAACTGTAGTATAAAATTGCCCAAAATCGTGTTTTTTTATCAACAGTATGTTCAACGAAATCTGACCGGATTGTCAAATATATAACACCCAAAACCACTTAATTCTAGAGGTATCCATCTTCATTCACAATCTGGTCCGAAACCGTCGGCTTGAATATTTGCCAGGCCGCCAAAAATTACATATCTCAGGGGGGGGGGATCAAATATTGATTTCCGATCACTCTGAGCTCTGATTGGTGGGTTCCTCGACTCGAATCAAATAATTTTTATCCCCGAAGTCAAAGAAATAGTAATTTGGGAGCGTTAATTCGGATTATGCATCTTTAAATGGCCAACAGTTGGAAATGTTCTAATCATAGGGGTGTTAGTTTTGAAGTAGCTAACCAGTTGGTAAGTTTCATGTGTCACGCAGTTGTAAAATTCTAGCTCAAGGAAATGAGGTCCAACTGGGTTATTCAGATTTAGGATATTACCTCATATTTGCGTAATAACTCTCAAAGGCCCATGGTTTGGAGCCTCATATTATACACAGTATATATGTTCGATATTTGCATATTTATGTCCGGTTCTGTGGATCAAAATAAAACCGTAAGTACATGCATTATTTCCAAAGTGACTTTATATCCACCAGAAAGACATTATCCGCTTTTAGCGTTATATGGGCGAGATCGGTGGGAAATGTCAGCGTATATATAGTCATGTGTTGCTATCCCTCACCTCAACGCCATGCACGTACAGAAACATGATCCATTCCCGTTTAAATAATAGAACATTTCAGTCAGAGTATAATTAGTATATCCGCCATGCAGAAAGATATATTATCCGCTTTTAGCGTTATATGGGCGAGATCGGTGGGAAATATTCAGCGTATTATAGTCATGTTTTGCTATCCCTCCTCCCAAGGCCATGCACGTAAAGAATCATGATCCATTCCAGTTTAAATAATAGAACACTTCAGTCAGAGTAATTAGTTACCATTTTACTCTATATTTTATCGCTCCTTTTTGTTTTAGCCTTAAAGGGATACTGTACTCAAATGTTGTTGTTGGTTTCTATAGTCTCTGAGTCCTAGAATAAGCGGGTAACCAGATTTCCATTATTTGAAAGTCTGTTGAGTACGAACTAATGTTACGGATGGCAGATTAGCCGGAATGCGAAAATACAAATGGTCGTTGTCGAGTAATTTTTGTACAGTTTTCAAGCAAATGTATTGCTTACTAGTCCATATACTCATTTATATAGTTATTGTATAGTCACTAGTCAGTGAGTGGCTTGTTTTACGCCACGTATCAACATATTTTTGTACACGATGATGTGTGCCACGCGTTGTCCAAACCACCACCGTCAATTAATTTGATTTCGTCTTGCACACGGAAATTCGTAATTTAATATTTATGGCTTCAGCCATAAATTAAATTTATATCAAATTATTAACTTTGATTTTATGATAACATATTAATCTGAACGTTTACATAATACATCTTCGACTCAAATTACTTATGTTTCTATATATTATCGATATTAGATCATTGTTGTTACGGGGAATTTATTGAAAATTTGCGTATAGTACCCCTTTAACTTGGGTAAAAGGCGAATGAAACTTTCAAGTTGAGATAGCATATTTCATTGATCCAAATTGAGGTAGACTTTTATAACCACATGCATCGGTAGGGCCAAATAATTATACCGTGATTTAAAACTGACCTGCATCATGGAATGCAAACTACATCCAAACTTTTGAGCAAATTCTTAATTGTACACTGCATGATTGATTGATTGGTTGGGGTTTAATGTCGCTTTCAGCAACTAAGGCCATAATACGACATTGCCAGTAACTGTTGTATAGCGGTGGAGGAAATCCACACATTTACGTCTAATCTAACAGTGATTTCAATGGCTGATAAACTCGTCGACCATGTGCGGCAAACCACCGGCAATCGGCGAGTAACGGGCAACGCCAATAGATAACGATTTCTAGTTACAAATTCCATGATGGAAACATGTGGATTGGAATGCTCATCGCCAGTACTGGAGGGCGAGATGGCTTGGCGTTATACCCCTAACCGACTGAGCCGCCGAGGCCCCCAAAACTGCATGAAGTGTTATGCTGCTGCATGACTCATGTCACATAAATGTGACGGTTAAGAGGGGGGTCTAGTGACCAGTTTTGAATGGGAATAAATCGGGTTGTTCGGAAGCCAATCAGGTCTATCACTGGATAGGGCAATTATTAATTATCGCTATAAATTTATTTTTGATAATGTTTTAATAGCTCTTGACCGGGACCAAATTTTATATAAACCCACCCCAAGCTTCAGGAACTTCAGGTAATTACAACTTTTTAAAATTGAATATGCAATTTAAAAAATAACTCTACGAGTCGGAATCTTCGTGAAATAAAAATACGCAACGCATTTTGTGGCAAACCTCTTTCAGAACCATTTGAAGAACCAAACTTTTTATAGTGTATAAATATATTTGAACTACTAAAACAGGTATCTGGGAAGTTCCCCTCCACATAACAATATCATACTCCATCCAGTTTAATATTTCATGCATGACATTCCAACTTTCAAACAGTTTGTCCATGATTTGATGTGGGGTGAGACACTCACCCTCTCCCTATATTAGTCGGATCCCTGTGTGCAGCATATACGTACATTCATAACATAGTCGCGTTTCTGAACCCCGCAGCGTAGAATTTGTAGCAGCTGAGTTAAGGGTGATATCTTTGACTTTAAAATCATCCAATTCCACCCATTAGAACTGATAGCACAGTCATTAGAATGCCAATGATCTGGTCTACTCTCTGGCATCCCCGCACGATCTTAACATTATTACAGGTTCATATAACAATTAAGTCGATACTCATCTGACAAGCTAACTTTTTGCGTTAGTTTAGTTCATGCGGACGCAACAATGGGGGTCACTGAGTACTTTAAGGATATAAAGGGAATAGTATAATATATTGTCAATATCCACACCAGGGATGTGGTTGGTAAACAACTTAGAATATAATTGTAACCGCACTTCTTAAATAGACCAGACAAAAATTTCCAAGTTTCATTTCCACACCGGCTTCGGGTCAAGCTTTCAACTGTTGGAAATTCACGATCTGACATAAAAAAGTTCCCAGGTTTTGAACTGGCGGAGTGTGAACTTTACGGGCGTATAGCCATATATATATCCCATATAGTTGACGAATTGGGACATGGGTGTTACTGTTTTTTTTTTTAGAACAGTACACTTTTCAGCTGTGGTGCGTGTTCGTGGTTGAAAACCTATCTTTTCGAACACGAAATAAAACCAGATATTTATGTGTTTAAAAGAAATAACAATGCAAAATTAGTTTCATAGAAATGTTTGTTGTATTTGTTACCAGGACGAGATAGGGCATCTTAGAGAAGAACACTATATAGAAATCGTTGGGTACAATATCGGAAACTAAACACAGTTATAAATGTTTCGTCTAACGGCTCTCCGTGGATGCTGGTGCTTTATTCGCAATCGACAGAAGGTAGACAGAGAATAATTGGTTTCAAACTCAAATTAAAATAATTCCATAGCAACCGAACTCAAAGGTTTATGGGCTTATAGATACCGTCTCAATTACGCAGATGATTGCAAAATATGAAAATAAATGCGAAACGGTGGATGTTATTTCTATTATAATTTGAATAGATACTCGATGGTCCAACTTCCTTCATTGTTATTATTGCGGTGCGTGTGTACTGTTGGGTTTTCGTGGCGAGAATTGGACTCATTCCTATTAGTGCATCCGCACGCAAGTACGAAGTGTCAGGGGTCGTCTCAACCCCTAATGATATCGCAATCGATTTGACATCACTAAATTACTCCTCTTTCTTCTGCTTCTAGCGGGATAATAACATCAACTTTTAGTCGACGAAGGAACTCAAGCACTCAGTGCTATATTGATGTAAATTGCATAAACTCTTTATTTTATAATCTCGACTTTTAATAAATGATTACCATCAAGTTTTGATTAAAGATAATCCGAATTAACGCCCGCAAATTACTATTTATTTTGCTTCGGGGGTAATTTGTTTTTTATTCGAGTCGAGGAATCCACCCATCAAAGCTCAGAGTGATCAGATATCGATTTTTGAAATCTATTATTTTTCACCCCAGGTACTTTTTAATGGCCTGGTAAAAAGTCGACGAGATGACGGTCTCTGACCAAATTGCGGATGAAGATGGATAACTCTAAAATCAAGTGGCTTTTGTGTGTCGGATATTTGACAAACCGGCCAAATTTCGTTGAACAGTATGTTGATAAATAACAGGTTTTGGGAAATTTCATTCTATAGTTGACTGTGGTTAGCATTAATTTTGGGCAATTAATTGATTCTGATAACAGAAGCGGCATTTCAAAAAATATTGTTGTTGTTGTTGTTTTTGTTGTTGTTGGAATCTGATTATATGGGGCCATCGAACTTTGGCATCTTTTAGGACTTTTTTGACTTTTATCGGTAATTCCACTGTAAGACTAATGTTTACATAGCATTGGTTTTGACATGTGAAATATCATTAATGAAGAGTTATTTATAATGAAAATAAGAAGAACGTTAATCTATTTGTACATGTACTTGTAGATGACAGTTGTATTGCAGTCGTTTGTGTTATTTCGCACAAGAAAACCAATGTCAGAAATGGTAACGCACTCAAGATCATATATTATATACCCATGATTGTAATAATATATATGTAATTAAAAATATATTGGTTTCGCGAATGACCAACTCAGAATTCCGTTTAAATAACAATAACAACCAGCACCTAATTAACGAACCGGCGGCCGACTCGGTCGTCTCCGACCACAACCCTCAGTGTGTTGCAGAACGAAAAAGGTCTATAAAAGTTGAAATATAAGACTTACAAATTATGTTTTTCATTTCTTTTATTTGTAATTGACTTAGCTTGTCACAAACCAAAAATCAACATTATTGACATAATAATGTAAAGGACAATAAACGAAATTGAAATTCCCAACTACACCTTTTACCGGACTCGGCCTCCGGGTCGCAGTTCGACTTTTAAATCGTCCCAAAAATTCCCATTTCTATAAATAAAACCCCCAGCGCCCAGGCGAAACAAGAATCTCTACATTAGTATACACGCGGAGCGCGCAATGAAGTCACCAAGTCCCACTGCGTAGGCGTCGAGTCCATTTAAGTGGGTGGGTTAACGTTAGACTTCTTCAAATGTTCAGGGAAGCTATATGACATATATGACAAATATATTTTGCTTTGAAGTCAGTGCCTCTTACTGTGACAAGAGAGCTTGTTCCAATATAACTGATATAATCAGAACGGACGATCGGTCCGCCGAGGAAAACAAATATCTGCGAAAATTATTCATTACCTGGGAAAATTCGCAAATTTGGTGTCACAACAATATATATATACCGCACCACTTTACCATGGTCAAATCAACCACTATAGGCATTTCCCCGTGTACTGTAGCTATACCATCCACTATTATAGCACTCATCTCCAACAATAGCCACCTTACATAATATAGCCTCATCTACCACTTAGCCACATCTCCCACTATAGCAACATCACACATTATATGTATAGCCACATCTTCCAATATAACATCACCAGCCACTATAGACACATATCCTACAATAGCCACATCTCACACTATAGCCACATCTCCAAATATAGCAACACCACACACTATATGTAGAGCTACATCTTCCAATATATATAGCCTCACCAGCCACTATAGCCACACATCCTACTATAGCCACATATCACACTATAGCCACATCTCCCACTTTAGCCACCACAGCCACTATGGTCGCATCACCCACTCTATATAGATCAACATCTTAAACTATAGCCATATCACCAACTATGGCCACATCACTATATATAGCGTTATCTCACACTATATCCACCCGCAGCTATAGAAACATATCCCACTAGAGCCACATCACCCACTCAAGTCACAACACGCAATATAGCCAGTATTAGCCACATCACACATACAAGCCTTGAAGTAGTGTGTCTGTCATTTGCAGAATGAGGTCCACAGAGGGTAAATTTAGTGATGCTACCCCGCATATCGGGCTAGCATCACCAAATTCACCCTATGTGAACCTCATTCTGCTTAGGTGTAAGCAGAATGAGGTCCCCAGAGGGTGAATTTGGTGATGCTAGCCCGCTATGCGGGGTAGCATCACTAAATTCACCCTCTGGGGACCTCATTCTGCAAATGACAGATACGCTATTTCAAGGCTTGCACCCATAGACGCTTCATCCTCTATAGCCATTGTCCAATAGAGACACACCACACACTACAGTCATGTCACACACACACACTAGTCACATCATGTTACAAATGATGGGCTTACACGATTACACCGTTTCAATTTCTAAATGCACTTGAACACAGATGATCTGGTCATCAAATATACCAACCAAGATCGTGATATATAAAATATTCCCTACCACCTCAACATGAAAGAAAAAATGGATGATAGGCTGATAGCCCATGTACTGGTACGTATTTTATTAGTTTACTTTTGCAAGCATCTTGGTGGGTTACTTCAATAAAATGTCCACTTTGTGGGGACATGTACCATCTCGACATCTCGAAGCATTCAGTGGTGAAATATATGGTCTTTGGAATGCACCTTCTGAAGACAAAAAGTTCGACGAACTGATAATGGATCGACTGGTCTCGAGTAACTTGTCCCTTTGAGGCTAAAGATTCACTACCAGATTTGATAGCCCTAAATTTCTATTCTCGGAATAAATTTGGTAGAAAACAATATTTGTTTTGATTCGAGGAAGACAACTTTCAAAGCTGTGGTATTAGTTTCGATTTTTGATAACTATTAATTTTATCCGCCTTGAATATTTGTCAGCCTAGCAAACGTTTCACTGGATTCTATCTTAAAATATGTTGCGACATGCGCGGACGCCGTCACGGGAGTTCGAGAGATCACGCAAGGTCACCGTTCGTGGTAACTGTGGTGTTAGGAAATGATTTTCGGAATGAAAGACGACGAAAACTATCGACAGAAACACACTTAACACTGTGTCTTGTGACATATATAGCTGGCGTGCATGCGGATACATGCATATAATTATTCCCGAATCAGTAATCGTGTTTCATTTGTGGAAATGGACAATTAAGTTATAACACCATGCCGATTACAAGAGAAGATAGATATTGGCTAACGTTTGTGGTGACACGTCGTGTTTCAGAAATCTCAGCCCATCACCATATGCATGTGGTATTGATTTTGAAAAACCACACTCGCTCGCCGATAAAACTGACATAAACAAATGTGACTTTTTGGCAAATATGATATCGTACTATAATTTTGATCAATAAATCGGCTTTTGGCGCAATACCGTTGGTATTGTTGCAACTGCATGATACGCGGGGACCCTCGAATCGGACAGTGGATCTTTAATTGTATGGTAACCGGAATAGTCAAGTGCATGCGTGTGTGTTTGCGTGTATCGGCTATTTTTGTGGTTGTAAAGTCGTTCTAAAATATCATAGAGCATATTAAAAAGGATCTGCACGCTGCCATAGGACCACGTTACTGAATTTACATATATTATGAACGGATGAATAGACAATTACGCCTGTACACATATATTTACATTCGACCAACCGCTATCAAGACCATCGCTCACAATGCCAAGCGACAAATCATGGTAACATAGTCTGCACGATATAAATCCGCCGCGAATGTGTTTAACATATACATGTACTATCTACAGCAATGACATAGAACCGAAACTTTCATCAGCTTCAAGATATACGAAAATATCACGGAAATATTACGACAATATTTTTGTCAGTTTTGAATTCGCGCAGCTAGGTGCGTGAATTTAAACTGCGCGAATTCAAAACTACATGAGCGAAAAATACAAGTAAGATACAGGGCGGAATGAGAGCTTTCAGGCGGCGAATGAACCGTATGATTCGCAGAAGACGTAGCCGCAACATTAGATTCATGCATGCACTATCATTTTGCCGCGAAGTCGTCTGCGAATGAGGCTATTCTGAAGCCAGTAGTTCACCGATTTCGTCGTTTGCATTGACCATATGTTGACGTATAATTACAAAGATAAAAGAAGGAAATAAAAAAAAAACACCATACACTCATCAAATAAGGAAACACACTCAAACTAGAGGGATAATTCTAATCAAGAAATAATACAATCATGCAATCCTATATAGCATATTAAGTATACATAATTTATGTTTTTAAATCTGTATGTTGTTCGCTATAGAAGCCTTGATTTGGACGTTGGACGACTTAAGCTGTTAATGTTGTTGTGGTTGTTATATCACATGCGCTGTCCATGTCCTCCAGGTGGTTCCATTCGATTATTGTTTTAACAAAGAATTAGTTCTTATACAGAGCCGTATTTGACCGTATTGTTTCGTAAGAAAGTGAGTTGGTACACTTATGTGACTCAATAATGTTTGTGGCCTTAAATCCTGGGATTTTTTTAGCAGTGATTTTTCGTTTGTCCTTGCTCCTTCTCTTAGTATATTCATTGGTGTTAACTCTTCTATCTCCACCATGGCTGTGACTGCACCTTTATCTCTGTCTTTGTAATTATTGGTGATGAATCTTGCAGCTTTGTTCTGTACCCTTTCGATGTTGTCGATGTCATGCATTCTGCAAGTAGGGATCCGATATTTCTGCCCCGTATTCGAGTGTGGATCTTACCATGGAGTCGTAAGCCAGTTTCGTGTGCTTCTTATCGGCTTTGCTGATGTTTCGTTCAAGGAATCCTAAGGTGCTGTTGGCTCTTTTAACAATTTTGTTTATATGGGATGACCAGATTAGGTTGTTGTGAGTCCTAGATATGATAACAATAGATAACCGGCGAAATTCAACGTAACTCCCACATTTCGGAGAATACGCAGTTGCCGCGCGAAACTGCGTCGCACGCCGTCTGGAAAGACTTTAACATCGCGCCTACAAAGCGTATACACAACCTGAAAGCTGAAGTTCTCTAACAATAGGGCAAACTGTTCCAATTTGAGCAACAACCGAGCCGCTCTATTATAGGTGGCCACATGCATGGTCACTTTTAATACAATAGTATGACGAGGCAGTCTGACTCCGATACACACCGCGACTATTATTTTGTGTAAAGTTACAACCCGGGATAATTCAGTTATCGGCGGTGATGAGAAACACGCTCCGAACTTTCGAATCAGACAATATACAGAATCTCCGGAGATCATCAATAACAACCAAAAGCGCCGTGTAAATCACTAGTTTTATCGGGCATTGCATATCGATACCGGGTTATGTTGTCTATATTGGTGCAATAAGTGTAATGTTTGGAAGCTGGTATTCCAGTCCGTGCCACTCCGAAACAGCGATGGTTCAAAACTTATACTATATACAATGCAGACCCCCCCCCCCCCCACACGGTGCATCACAGCTTGCTATGTTGATCTAGCTGAACTATATTGTCATGTAAATAAGTAAACATTCCTGCTTTTTGTTTATTTTCTGTTGGCGTTAACTTACATTTATACTCTATACAGCTGCCGACAAACAAAGTTGCCAGAAATTGTCATCGCATAGTCGAAAAACCTACGCTTTATTATGCCGAACTGGTGCACACTGGAACAAATTCGTGCACTCTGTTGTACCATGAACTGAGTTTAAATTCTTTATAGAACGAGAATAAGAAGATTATGTTTTTAATATCTGGATGGCTGTTGTCTGCTGCATGTACTTGTATGCTATTATATGCGTCATGGGTGAGCTTTGTATACGTCCAGATTGGTCCAAGATAATTAGCGCGAAAACATGAATTGGAGTTTCAATTTCACCTATATCAAGACGAACATTGCATGTGCTTGCAATTAAAACAGGTGGTATTAAGTAGTATAATTATACCGATGGCATTCTTGTCAGAAAAGTCTCAAACGCAGTTGGCATTTCGCCGGCGATCACGTTCGTGGTCAGCTTTTCAAATATCGTTGTTTCAGCATGTCACTATGTGGCGTATTCATGACCAATAACAGTCATCGCATCCGCTGGTTCTATATAATATGAATAAAATTTGAGACAGGATACGCATTTCCGCGTTAAGCGACACCAATTCTAAAGTTCTCTTTAATTTTATTTTGTAGCTTCGTGTTGCTGTTTTATAGTGAATGTTCATACGACCACGATTCAATCATAAGTGGAAAGTTTCCTTCGTGGTTAGTAACCGATAGTTGGACTGCGCGTGCTCATGACAAGATTACATCATCGCAGACGTGTGTACGTTACAATCGTAGATGGAAAGAGCTCAGGGTATAGTCAATCACGGTTATTCGTGGCTTACGGTATCCTCATATGCGACGACATCACAATCGTGTGAACAGACTATTCACGACTTGGTCGGGTCAGATTCCACCACTTAAGACTGACTCGTGGTCGTCTGAACGTTTGTTTGGTCTCGGTTTTGTATTGTATGACTGATTTTGGCTGCTTGAAGTATGAAGTACTAATATTGTTCTATATGTGAGAATATGAAAAGCTGACTGCAAACGTGATCGCCGACAAAATCTGACTATGTGCGTATAGTCATCTTACAATTACTCGATCAGCTGTACTGTCTTCGTCAACGTTAGGGCACATTTTATTGACGCAGATTCCGAGCTGCACACAATCTGGGCCCCCTTACATGATATTTGGTGTGTCCATGTTATAATTCCATCTGGGTACCATTCTCAAATCTTCTCATTAACTGGTTAACATGTTTACCATATATCCGGCACATAAATTATACGATCGGACATTTTCCAACTGGAATGCCATGTATACTAGGAAAATATAATTTCAGGTATATATATGAAATGCCCCCAACGTTTCTTGCTTCGGGTGTGAACATTGTAACTCCTAAACATTTAAAAGGATTGAAGCCATATCTCTTTATCTCGGGCAGACACACTTTGCCTCTTGATTTTGTATACCATTGAGTCATAAGCCGCACACATGTATCTTCGTGGAACCATGCACCTCCAATTTAAAATGTCCAGTCTACTGTAAACACTGACCATGTATATTATGTGGTATAGATATTAAAATGTGTTTGTGAAATTACGCAGTTTTGTAAAGGTATATTGTGAACAATTGAACACGATTGGATATATTGTTCGATATACAGAAAAACGATATTCCATCCTGATATAATTATTATTCTCAGTGTATTATTCCACTTGTTTATATGACCCCTATTCGACGTATCTCGATCAAGGCCAGTCGGTATATACAATATGTTATTTAAACTCCGCATTGGGTCTGTTCATGAGATATGTCGGTCGCCTCTCAGTGGACTGTAAGTACTCCTGACTTAAATATGGCGGCCTCTTACAGCTCTCGTGTTCCCAGGATAAGATTCAATTGACCTTCTCCGTCGGTCAAATTTGCCAGGAACAATTTATTCTGCGACGAAAATCCTCTCGCCTGAACGATTAATCATTTTCTTCCCGAATCAGATCTGTTCCCAAGAGAGTTAACTTATTTCGTAGTTTCGATCACATCTCCACTGAACCAAAAACGATAACTAGGCAATAATGTGGTGCGCAGCTTGTAGAGGCAATACCGAATTATAGTTATAATCAACACGATAGATGTTTTTTAGTTTAAGCTTTATTTGTCTAATTTGTTAACATATATAGTACAAATTACACACAGTGGGATTGGAGGACAAGTGGTGTCGTTGAACATATATACAGGTACATATCACCTCATTATAATTGTTGCCCTCCCCCTAGTCAATCTTGAGTTTATATATGTACGTATTCGTTTAAGTCATTAGCTGGCTTATACATATATTTACAAGAGTTAGTCAAAAGAATCTTGTTTTGTCTCACGGATGACTGACAGTACAGCTAAGACAATTTTTTCGTTGTCGCAATCACCTAGAGCACACTCTTAGAATTATTTGTAAACAACTGGTTTTTCATTGGTTCTTCAGCTTGTCCCGTATTTGTATACAAAGTAGGGAACCATTTTGTTCTTGGTAGTCATAATACCAGTTGGTTCTAGACCAGTTGGAACCAACATAGAACCCTTTGATTATGTTCGTGGTTCCACATGATGAACCAACTTGTGAAACAGTATGTTCTGAACACAACTTTTGGTTACTTGTGTAAAAGCTATTTGGGAACCAAATGATTCTTCGCTCGTAACCAATTTTAGAACAGATGGTTCTGAAATTTTGACCCGTATTTGTAGCCAGTAGGTTCTGAACACGATTTTTGGTTCCACATGATGAAACCAATTTGTAAACCAGTAGGTTCTGAACACTATGTTTGGTTTCTTCCATTAGAACCAAAATGAAGAACCTACTGATTATTTATTGAAACTCACTATATAGCAAACGTTCTCTATATGATTGCATCAACTTTGGATTGAATACATATATATTACCATTTACACAACAAACACTTCTTGAATATTGATCCACTATTGAAGAGTTATTTAAATCATCTGAATATCCAAACACTATAGTCATTCTCACATTACAAAGTTCAAAACTTGAATTTAATATAAGGAAAGTCCCATGATAGGCATCAAAGTTGGAGATGTGAATATCAGATTAGAACTACCTCTCGTTTGAGTAACAGCAAAGCAACGTCTGCTGCATATGCATGAGATATGCTGCAACTATTCTTACCAGACAGAAATTTCGCGTTTTTCTAGTCAACAGAATAAACAGTACACGTTATAGTGGAACTGGTAAATAAGTATAATCTAAGTCATAAAATATTAAGCGCCACTAAAAACCTCATGTCGTATTCGGTTGTGAAGCGTCTCAGCCAACGATGTAAATGTATCCATTTTAAAGCTTCTTTTAAGTATTTTGTTAATATATATATATATATATATATATATATATATATATATATATATATATATACTAGCAGGTGACCCGACTTCGTCCGGGCTTTGACCTTGAATTGACCATTTTGAAGGTCAAGGTCAGGTCGGGGTAACGATTTGACCCATTGAGTTAATTCTGCCTTTTTAATCAAGAGAAATGATGGTACCCGTCCCGTGATGGTACCCGTCGCAAAAAGAGGTACGTTTGTGGGTACCCGTTTCAATGTGAAGATCACCTCGCGTCGAAATCCGCCAGTTTTACCCGATTTGACCTCGAATTGATAATTGTCAAGGTCAAGGTCAGGTCTGGGTCACAATTTAACCCGTCCATGACACTTCCCGTGGGTAGCAAGTTTGAGCTCAATCGGTTCGAGTCTATAAAGGACACACACATATATATAATTTGTGGGTACCCGTTTCAAGGTGAAGATCATCTCGGGCGAAAAAACTGACCCGATGAAAATGTCCCCCGTTCCTAGGAAGCCCTAAGTACGTAAGAATCACACAACACGCTCATGTCTGGATACAGTCAGGCTCACGTGTGGACCCAGACGTAAGAATCACATTACGCACATACGCTCTTTATCAACGACACTGTGGATACGAACGCTCTTTAACTATCAACGCGATTAACACCACCGTGCCAATGGCGGTAATTTTTGTGACTGGGTGTGGAGAATGGGTGCTCTGATCTTCTCCAAAACGGCGGTAAACACTGCCCGTGAGTTTTTAACCTTAGACTGGAAGTTTGAGCTCAATCGGTCCAGCCGTTTTCCCGGCCATAGCTAACAAACAAACAACAAACAAACAGAAGTTCCAAAATATATATTAGATATATAGCTATAGACGGTAAATAATCACCGTCATTAAGTATCTACATCTCATAATGCTATGCGGATCGAGTGCTAGAACAACCTGTCGCGCCATATCGCGGCGAATTTTTGGTTCTTGGCGGCCAATTTTCGGTTCTTGGCGGCCTGTAAAACAAAATCATTGGCCGCTAGAACCAAATAACCTTCACATTAGTTACAAGTCTGTTACGAATCGGTTCTAAAGTCAAAAAATTTCACGGAGAACCTGTTGGTTTCAAATTGTATTTAGAGTGCAGGGCCTCCAAAAAGCTAAAATTTTAGCGAGTAAATATTATAAGGAAGTAATATATTTAATATTTAACAGGCGAATTCTTGGGATTTAATTTACACATCAAAGAAATAATGGAATGCATTATCTTCTCCGTTCCCACATATGCAGTCTTTTGAATTTGCAATGTGATTTAGAACCTTATTTGATAGCATGTTACTACATTCGTAATATACAGTGATATATATTTTCAGTCCGCTTTCCGACAGCGAGAGTAATACTTGGGTGGTTTAGGTATTTGCTGTTTAAATTTGTTTACATAAGTCATAACATTGTATAATAGACCGGCCCCCCAGATGAGGGTAGTGTCACACGAAAGGGTAGAAATTTTGACGCTATCTCCAATTATCCTTGCCCCATGGGGGTTCCAAAACACTGAGGTATCCAGGGCGGAGCAGGTGGAAAATATATTTTTTTGACCTTTTTGGTGTTTTTGACCTGCAAATTTCAGTATAATCAGGAAAACCAATACAATAAGACAAATGTTGAATATAATATACTTGAATATCAGATATTTATTCTATCTGGATTGCTTAACATTTATGATGTGCAAAAAGTTATATTATTCAACAATTTTTGTGAAAAATTCACGAAAATGCCCAAAAAATGCATAAATTGCAGTGCTTTTTCTAAAATGTTTTCCAGAAGATTTCCTATAAAATTTTCATTTTTTGGTATAAAGCTCTCAGTGGTGCATCAAAATTTTCAGCATTATATACCTGATTTATTAATATCAACATCACAAGCAATGATATCCAACAAGCCGAGATATTTCCAAAAACGTAACTGATTTTCTATCTGAAAATACCTGTCAAGTCAGAATAGCCCGTTTTCGTTCCTTTTTGTTAACCAATTCAGAGTCTTGTCATATATCATGGAACTAGCATGTATCTGAGGAGGTTTATGCTATGGTAGAGTCTATTTTGTTTAAATATTTTATTTTTTGGGGGTAAATTGGCTAAAAAAATTATTATTTTTAAGTGAATTGTTTTTTTAATTCCCATGACTGTCCGTTTTATGGATACAGCTGCACAACATGCACCACAATAAGCATAAATTCATCCCCACTATCAGACATGAAATGCTATAATCATGTATCAGACCAGAATTAAGAAATAAAGTAAATCTTAACCCTACCCCAAGAGGGCCAAGATAGTGTTCTCAATGCTTTCAATTTTATGCTATACTAAACTCGAAAGGTCGTTCATACTAGTTGATAGAATTCATATCATAAATTGCAATAGTTCTGCCCACGGATTATGTAATCACATCTTCATTGTCACTGTCAATTTCATCAAATGTGATGGATCAGTCAATATAATTTCTGTGCAACATCTTACTGGAAGAATGGTTCAAACAACTCAGGCTGCCTATCGGCCGTCCATCCATGAAGATCTACACCGGGAGTGGTTGGTTTGGCAACGGTTGCAAGTCTCCACTGTTTTGCTATCATGTTGGCTCGTTTTGAGTGTAGAATTAAAGATTCCTCACATGGTGGAAGTGCAGAAAGGTCAACTACCTTTTGCAGATTCTCGAACTTCTGCTGGAACTTTACCCACCTAGCTTAATTCACTTTTCTCGAATGTGGACCATATACATGTATAAGGCACATGTTAACTCCTTGATTGTATTAAAGGGGTTCTATACCCCAATTTCAATAAATTCCCGGTGACAATAGCGATCTAATATGAATATTATATTATAAAATAACTAATTCGAGTCGGCGATGTCTACTGAAAAAGTTCCGGTTAACAGGCTATCGTAAAAGTAACATTGAATTATTTAATATAAAATAATTTATGGCTGGAGTCATAAAATGGAGAATTATGACTTTACGAGTTACCGTTCTTGAATTCGCATGTGTTGCGTGTCTTTTATCGACGGCCGTTCGCGAACATTATTGAGTTGCAAACAAAACATGTTACCTGCAAAAGGAAGGCCCGTTATAACCGATTCGGAAAAAGGAGAAACAAACAAGAGTCATAAAGCGTCAAGTATTTTTATAGGGAGTGAGATTGTTCGATGGAAGAGATTGAAGGCATCAATCGAAACTGTGAGCAATGAACTTCCGGTTCTTCGTGCGACCTGCGTCTTCTCCGGTGAAGGTCAAATCATGGCGCGTAGTTTGAAATCGTAATATTTTTGTTTTCAAGATCAATATTTTCTTCGCTAAATTAGGTTTATACGAAACTCATATAACACGAACACAATCTAACTTGAAAGTTATTTCAATGGGAGTAAATAAAAAAATCGCCTATCTCTGTGTACAGTACCCCTTTAAGCGTGTCACTGTCCAAAACCCAATTCGTTCATCAATAAGCCATGACTTCCATATATCTTGATGGTCTTTCCAGCAAATTCCACAAGTTTTTTTTTTCATTTTCGGAACAATGATGAAAAGGTAATTATTACCTGTGAAGGAATGGAAACCAACAACTGCATTCTTCTGTATATTTGGCTGCCAAAATGTGGAAATGGTAAATATTGACCAGCGTGTCCGCATGGTGACTCATGGCTGTATGGGCATGTGTGGGGTGTACAGGTATACACAAGTGTGGATATATATGGTAATGGGTGAGGGGTACGTATATAAAGCGAGTGGCTATATGTCCAATGGTGAGATGCATATGTATACATGGAGTGACTCTATGGTCATGGCTGTGGTGTATATGTTTATCTTGAATGACTATTTTAGCCATGGCGAATAGGTATACGGGGATTGACCGTATGGCCAATGATGAGATATATAGGTATACAAGGATTGACTTATGATAATGAAAGTGGTGAATAGGTATACAGGGAGTGACTATATGGTCATGGGTCAGGTGTATAGAGTGGGTGACTACATTGTGTGGTGTTTATGTTTATATATGGAGTAACTGTATGTTACTGGGTTGGTTGTAGATGTGTACCTTTGGTTGCTTTTACTTTCCACAATATTAAACTCAACGATATATTAATCGATAGAGAGGTCATGTCAGAGAGTTCTCCATCTTGATGGTTTATGCACAATGGAGGAAACGTTAAATGATTTCCCCCTGATAATAGTTAATCCATTTTGATGCTAATGGGCAGTTGATTCAAGTCAGTGATATCGAGATGTCAAATGTACAGAAGAATGCACTAATTGGGTTCCATTCCTTCACGGGTAATGATTGTCTTCCAAAAAGGAAAACAACTTGTCTGGAAGTTGCTGGAAAGACGTTCAAAATATATGGAAGTCATTGCATATTTAGGAACGAATTAGGTTTTGGACAGTGACACGCTTACTACACTCGAGGAGTTAGCATGTGCCTTATATGTTCAACGTTCGAGAAAAGTGAATCAAGCTAGGCGGATAAATGTTCCAGCAGAAGTTCGAGAATCAGCAGAAGATACTTCATCTTTCTGCACTTCCACCATGTGAGGAATCTTTAATTCTACACTCAAAATGAGCCAACATGATAGCAAAACAGTGGAGACTTGCAACCGTTGCCAAACCAACCACTCCCGGTGTAGATCTTCATGGATGGACGGTCGATAGGCAGCCTGAGTTGTTTGAACCATTCTTCCCGTAAGATGTTGCATAGAAATTCTATTGACTGATACATCACATTTGATGAAATTGACAGTGACAGTGAAGATGAGATTGCATAATCCGTGGGCAGAACTATTGCAATTTATGATATGAATTCTATCAACTAGTATGAACGACCTTTCGAGTTTAGTATAGCATAAAATTGAAAGTATTGAGAACACTATCTTGGGGTAGGGCTAAGTTTTACTTTATTTCTTAATTCTGGTCTGGTACCTGATTATAGCATTTCATTTCTGATATTGGGGATGAATTCATGCTTATTGTGGTGCATGTTGTGCAGCTGTATCCATAAAACTGATAAAGTGATGGGAATTTTTCAGAACTTTTTCACTTAAAATTAATCAAAATTTTAGCAAATTTACCCCCAAAAAATCAAAAGTTTAAACAAAAATTGACTCTACCATAACATAAACGTCCTCAGATACATGCTAATTCTATGATATATGATAAGACTCTGAATTGGTTAACAAAAAGGAACGAAAACGGGCTATTCTGACTTGGGTTAAGTTTTTGGAAAAATCTCGGCTTGTTGGATATCATTGCTTGTGATGTTGATATTAATAAATTAGGTATATAATGCTGAAAATTTTGATGCACCACTGAGAGCTTTATACAAAAAATGAAAATTTTATAGGAAATCTTCTGGAAAACATTTTTGAAAAAGCACTGCAATTTATGCATTTTTTTGGCATTTTCGTGAATTTTTCACAAAAAATGTTGGATAATATAACTTTTTGCACATCATAAATGTTAAGCAACTCAGATAGAATAAATATCTGATATTCAAGTATATTTTATTCAACATTTGTCTTATTTTATTGGTTTTCCAGATTATACTGAAATTTGCAGGTCAAAAACACCAAAAAGGTCAAAAAAATATATTTTCCACCTGCTCCGCCCTGGATACCTCAGTGTTTTGGAACCCCCATGGGGCAAGGATAATTGGAGATAGCGTCAAAATTTCTACCCTTTCGTGTGACACTACCCTCATCTGGGGGCCGGTCTATAAGGGAAGATATCGCGTCTCAATTTGGGTTGCATTCCATTTTGTTTTACTCACGTGGGCATGAATGTTGACTCGAATCTTTTTTTAATGGGTTTAAAATGTATAAAGTTTGATGCAAATCTAGTACAGCGTCGGTGCTGGGAACTTTTTAGGACATATATGCAAGTAACGGGTTATTTAATGAATAGTGTCATAAAAATATAAGCAAAATATATTTCGGGCATAATGGTGTGTCCAAAAATAATAGAAATCACTTCATTTTTCGGAAAGTTCTATACCCCATTATTTTCTCATAATGCTTTGCGTGACATTCGTGTACGGACTACAAGCTACAGCTATCTCGAATACATTGCTAAAACGGTTGTAGTTGACGAATACGGCTGCTATCAAACAAACGAATTAAAGTAGCGTTAGGTGCAAACATTAAATGGTTTATTATGCCCTCTATGGTGTATACTGTCAGGCTGATCTGGCGATGTCATAGGAGCTATGGGGGTAAATTTGAGTAATAACGTACGCGCTATATTGCGTACCGGTTACACTTTTTGCAGGATGTATGTATTCGCGGATATCTCATTGTTGCAGTGTATTTAATCCGATTAGTAGATTTTGGTCCGCATTTAGAGGCTCTCTGGTGTGGCGAATGAGAAACCTTTAGTGATAAGCCGTAGTTGTTGAAGGAATAGTTGTTTTGACGGAATTCTGAGCGGTGCATTCGTGAAACCAGCACATTATACATTTTATATATGCCTAATAATAATATGATCTTGAGTGCGTTACCATTTCTGACTATGGTTTTCTTGTTTCAAGATGGTGGTGCTAAATCAGGTGCATTTCTGACGTCCTTTGTCAGATCGATATCTTCTTCACCTTGCTCGCAGTTCGAAGTAAGAAGCGTTTATAAATTCCATCTTGCCCTTGACATGGTGTCATTTGCAGGTGGTTCTATTTTCCTCTGTTCCTGAAATCTTTCTGAATAAACACGACGGACTTTTCTGTACTTGTGTCGATATTTTCTACCGTAAACAATTAACCAGACGATAATTGATTAGAAGCCGATTTTGCTGTATCTATGTTCTTTGTGTATCGCAGTGGCTCAATAGCACGTGTCTTTCTTGTGTACAAATGTCAAGAATGGAATGCGAATGTTTAAAACACCTTTGGTTCGAAGTAAACTAATGGTATCACCTGGAGATATTGTGCTTTGATTGAAACCCCCTTTGTAGCACACGAACCGATATGGCTGTATAGCCAAGCACGCAGCAAAAGTCTTCGTAGCATGATGAATGTTTAAATTAACCGAATCCAGTGCGATTGACATGTTATTAATGCCATTGCCCGTGATTATCCAGTGACTTTTACAATTACGTAGAGTGCGTATCTATTAAATTCTGGAATTTGAAGTATCTTAATCGTGTTACAGAACTTACCGTTCCATGTTTATATATGTTTAAAGAATTTCTGCTCTTGTAAATTGATGGCTACATTATACATCACGAAGATGATTTCCATTCCTTAAAGGTACTCAATCCGATCAGACGGTCCCCATATCAACAAGATACAACAACAACAACAACAACAACAACATTTCTTCAAAATACGCTTAGGTACGCTAGAGTTATCCATCTCATCCGCATTTGTCCGAGACCTTCCGCTTGACCACGTGTTTCTGGGCCACATATTATTACACATCTCGAGAAATAACAAACTCTGATCACTCTGAGCTTTGACGGGTGGGTTCCTCGACTCGAATCAAATATGGTTTACCCCCGAAGCCAAAGAAATCGTAATTTAGGAGCGTCTGAACGGATTGAGTACCTTTAAGATTTATTCCTTAGTCGAACATTATTTTGTATATTTAGGTCAAACAAAGGGTGTTGTGTTGTGCACCGAGACACTTTAAATATTCATCCCACACACCCCACCCAAAATTGCCGCCGCCTAGATTGGTTCAAATAGGGTACCCATTCCATTTCTCGGTCCCTTGACTGATTTAGGTCAACAAAGGGTGTTGTAGGATTCCCCCAAGACAATATCAATATTCATCTTGCACACCCCACCCCGACCCAAAATGGTCGCCGTCCGGGGGTTGGGTTCAAATAGGACAGTGAGGGCACCCGTGCCATTTCTCGACCCAATGACCGATTTAGGTCAAACAAAGGGTGTTGTAGTGTGGCCCCCCAAGACACATTAAATATTCACCCAATACACCCACGCCGATCCAAAATGGCCGCTTATCAAATGGGTTCAAATAAGGCACCCATGCCATTTCTCGGCCCCTTGACCGATTTAGGTCAACAAAGGGTGTTGTGGAATGGCCCCAATACACTCTAAATATTCACCCACACACCCCACCCGATCCAATATGGTTGCCGTCCAAGGGGGTTCAAATAGGGCACCCGTGCCATTTCTCGGCCCTTGACCGATTTAGGTCAAACAAAGGGTGTGATGTAGGGTGGCCACCAAAACACTCTAAATATTCACCCACACCCCAACCCGATCAAAAATGGTCGCCGTCCAGATGGGTTCAGATAGGGCACCCATGCCATTTCTCGGTCCCCAAGACGCTCCTGGTTCCGATTTATGATATCCATGCACGTGTAGGCAACAGCAGATTCCTCTTTTCAGTCTGGCTATATACATTAAAGATAATGTAATTTATCTCAAAACACCAACGCGGGTGATTTCGTATCGAACTCGTTTTGTTTGCAATTGTGCCTGTTAATTTTGTTTAATTAAGAGATGTTGTCGTTCGGCATTAGTGTTAATCCCCATTACTGTTTTATGGCATTTGGTGGCCCATTGTTTGATAGTGCACTGCCATGAGCGCCTTTTGTTGCCCATTAAGCTGTATCACATAATCAATTAGCAGATGATCATACTATACATTTTATTCTCATGTCGCTCCCATTACAAAATCAAGTTGGGTTTTGGAATTGGATTTACGATTTTTGGGTAAAAAAAAAAAAACTTTGGCCATTTTCGAAAACAATTCCGCACCATGAAATACAAATAATAGAGATGTTTCACAATGTCACGGTTAGTATAGAGTTATGACTACGTTTATCTATTCGTCGCCGTAAATTTATGTCGGGTAAAAAATTCGTTATATATAGCCTATACTTAAAAATAACGATGACGATTATGATTATTGAACACGTCAATGCATGCATTATCATGATGCGTGCACAGCGATAGTTTCACGTCAATGCATTCATGGATAATCATGCACAGCGATAGTTACAATTTGCACGATCTACCAGATTAAGAAAGCTATGTCTATTAATATAAATACTATTAGTTAAAGGTACTCAATCCGATTCGATGGTCACCATATAAGCAGATTTTCAACAACAACATTTTTAGAAATGCCGCTTCAGTTATCAGAATCGTTTAATTGCCCAAAAATAATGCTAACCACTGTCAACTATAGTATAAAATTGCCCGAAACGTGTTATTTATCATGTTGTTCGACCTTATTATTAACACAAAGCCTCTTGATTTTAGAGTTATCCATCTTCATCCGCAATTTGGTCCGAGACCGCCAGCTCGTCGACATTTACTGGGCCACTACTAAGATTCGATTATGAAAAATAATAGATTTCTAAAATCGATATCTAATAACTCTGAGCTTTGATAGGTGGTTCCTCGGCTCTCATCACATATCTTTTTACCCCCGAATCCAAATAAATAGTAACTGAGGGTGCGATTAATCGGATTATGTATCTTTAACCTCTCATTTTGACTTTTTGCAGATACACGATGTGAACTCTCCAAAAGCAACAGGAGCCAAATAGTCCCCATTTGATTGCCGACAATAAACAGACTGATATGGTCGGCCCGTGCGTTAATATCACGGACATTAACTCTTCCTACACGGATGACACACTGTGGGAGTACGAAGATTTCCGGGTTTCCTGGTACATCGCCGTAAGTTACACACCAACCTGTGCTACGCTTGGTATTATAGGAAACATCTTATCTTTCATCGTTCTTCTTCGGTCGTCGCTGAGGAGGAATACTACATGCCAGTACCTAGCCTACCTCTGTTGTATGGATCTTACTATAATCGTCCATAGCATGGTGCTCGTGGTGTCTGAAAAGTTCAAACACACGATATTTCAAGCGGGATCTTGTGGTGTGTTCAAATTCTTGTTCTTCTTCCCTATCCACATGGCTTCTTTACTGGTGATAGTGATGACACTTGAGAAGTATGTCGCCGTTAAATGTCCATTAAAAGCGGGTTCCTTGCTGAATTTAAAGACGTCTCGCAGAATTATGATCATTTTGACGTGTTTGACAGTTGTCACGGAGATGCACCATTTCTTCACGTGGATTCCAAAGAGACAGTTATATGGCCAAGGCATAACGTGCGCTCCGTATCCACCAACCGACTTTTTCATAAACAAAATCTGGCCAATCATAGACGCCTCTATATATAGCTTTCTACCAATGGCGTGCTTGTTTGTGTTCAACATCCTCATTATCAGAGAAGTCCAGAAATCAGGAAAAATGCAACGGAAATATTTATTCGGGGACTCGATTCGACGACGACGAGACAGTTTGAAAATCAAGAATGGCCAGGAACGACAAATCATGTTTATGCTCCTCCTAGTTTCATTCTCTTATCTGATTCTTGTTTGCCCACAGGGAATTAAACTGTTGCTTCACAAGTATTCGTGGGAGATTAACTCTCCGGGGGATTACGCTAAATATATGCTAATTGTTCAGATTATTGACAGCTTGAGTCTCACGCGACATTCCATGAACTTCATTCTGTTCTGCATCGGCGCAGAAAACTTTCGTAATGCTTTGGCTAAACTATTTTTTGGGAAACGGACTGTACCGGAATCTGAAATTTGTGATGTTTGATGCATGATGGACGCGTTTACCTAAGAAGGCGCCCCATTCGTGAATTTTCAAAATATCTAAAATTTCAAACTATATAGATATATCAATTTGAAGCAAACAATCATTATCCCTTATAACCAATGTGTGCTATAGTACTATAACAACAATATGTTCAAATTATGGGAAAAAGTGGTTTAAATTTAGTTTTTTTTTTCAACAAAAAAAAAAGACACTGCATGAACCCAGCTGAATCTACCATCTGAAATCATGACTGTCAGCGAGAAAATAAATAAAAAATAATTCATTGCATATTTTAGTTTTTTGGCAGCCATTTGCAGTACTATTGTTTTTAGGGAAAAAATCACCATAAAATTACATAATGTCTAAATAATATGAATCAGCATTGAGTATTTATGTCTGCCATATTATTGAAAACGTGGTTGAATAATATTTATGTTGTGTTATGTTGTTTTGGTCCTTTACCCGATACAAAAAGTAGTCCTGCAAATGGCTGCCAAAAAACTAAACTACATATATATGCAATATAAAATGTTTTATTTCATTTCTCGCAGACAGTCATTGTTTCAGATGGTAGACTGAGCGCATACCCTATAGTTGGTTCATAGTCTAGATGAAGCAGTGTGCTTTTTGAAAATATTTCCTGTCAAACTGTCTATCGATCTACATGAAAGTGGTTGTTTTTTATGTTTAAAAACAATATTTTTATTAATTCGAACATATCTCCCATAGTGTGATGGTAAACACGTGTTGTTATAATACTATATTTTACATTGCATGGCCATAAAGGATAATGATTTTTCCCTTCAAATTGATTGTTTGAAATTGAGATTTTTTTAACATTCACCTCCATAAATGTATGTTTATCGTATTAATATTATTATGTGACTGACCAATGATATCACATTGTATGTATAAATAAATATTTTCTTTGCTACATTTATGGCTCCACACACATAGAGAGAATACAACGTGTAGTTTAGACATAGACCGTGATCACAAGTGCTATATATAAGCTGCCATTAGTTTAGATACCTGCATACACGGATATCCGTTCCCCGGATTATACATTTGCATATATTGACATGGCGACAAGATAGGAAATGTGTCAATACCCTATCATAATTATTTTGTATTGACACACTTTCTGGTTCGTTTTCACTTGAGTAGATACTTACTGGATTACAAAATTATTATATCAGCTACGTTCATGATTGTCCATTGTTAAAACAGATTATCTGTTCTGATGCCGGTATATAAATAACGCGTATTAATGCAATGCTGGTTAGTTTCACGTGGTACCCGGTATCGTGAACGGCGACTCTGCTTTTTGTATAAACGATCATGCATAAGAATACAAGAAATATAGAATACTAGCTGATGTGCCTGACTTCGTCCGGGCTTAAAATACTATTGTTCGATCGGTCCAGAAACATGCCTTCTCCACTAACCCTCCGGAAGCTTCTATATCAATGCCCACCATACCCATGGTACAACACAACACAACACAATCATTGTGGGATACTGGCGAAGCGACTTTATTCCGTCTCAGTGTGATCACAACAAATCGCGCGCGTGTATTTCTGTTCATATATCCTCCTTCCAGTTCCACGAACATTTCACAATTCCTGTAACTTGACTGGAACAGCCAAAAACAGGCATTCACATGTATTTTACATGCATGATCACTCCTGCATACCCGATGCAGGCCCACCATGGGAGGCTTGCCACAAAACGGCCCTGCATCTCAGACGCACGCAGTCTTCGCCACGAGCGGGGTGCCACATAACGGCGTGTTTTTAATACATATACATGTACATCACTCTGCACATAAGAAATCCAGCCATGAGGCATGCCATAAAACGGCATATTATATACACAACAATGTAATCTATATCTTTATACAGGTTCGGTCACAAACCATATAGGCCACGGAACGGAATATTCTTAAGATACATATATACACATTAATCGGCATCATTAATACAGTTTCAGCCACAAGGCATACCACAAATTGATATATTATATACACTAACCTGCATGTTGACAGGTTCAGCCACAAATGGCATATTCTTAATACGTATACTCCAATCTGCATCATTAAATGCAATTTCAGTCAAGAGGCATACCACAGAAACCATATATTATATATATATACACTATACAAGAGAGGTTTCGCCACAAAAGGCAGGCCACGCGGAATGGCATATTCGTAATATATGTTTATTAGTCTGCACCATTACATGCAATTCAGCCACGAGGTATACCACAAAACGAAATATTATATACACTATAACCCGACTATATAAGAGAGGTTCCGCCACAAAAGGCAGGCTACGGAATGGCATATTCTTAATATGTTTACACCAATCTGCATCATTAAATGCAATTCCAGCCACGAGGCATAACACAAAACGATATATTATATACACTATAACCCGACTATATAAGAGAGGTTCCGCCACAAAAGGCAGGCTACGGAATGGCATATTCTTAATATGTTTACACCAATCTGCATCATTAAATGCAATTCCAGCCACGAGGCATAACACAAAACGATATATTATATACACTATAACCCGACTATATAAGAGAGGTTTCGCCACAAACGGCAGGCCACGGAATGGCATATTCTTAATATGTTTACACCAATCTGCATCATTAAATGCAATTCCAGCCACGAGGCTTACCACTAAACGATATAGTATATATACACTATAACCCGACTATAGAAATTAGAGGTTCAGCCACAAACGGCAGGCCACATAATGGCATATTCATAATACATACATTAATCTGCATCATTAAATTCAATTTTAGCCACGAGGCATACCACATAATGATATATTATATACACGATCTTGCATCTATGCATGTTCGGTCACAAAAGTCAGTCCACAGAATAGCATATACTTTGACAGGACAACTCTGCTTCAAAGCAGGATTCGCGAAAGAAAATTTAAAACAAATTTTCGTATTCTCCTTCCAATACAACTATATTGCATGGATTCGCCAAGAATATAAATTTTTAAGAAATGCGACAATTTTCACGTCTGCGCCGGTGCAGTCTTATTTCCATTAAATTAAGTCGCAGAAAGCAGTACCGATTCGAGAAACAATGTGCCATTCATTTTTCGCATATTTTGTCAATAGAAATTGCTGTGCACAATAGCATAAATCATTAAATATGCAACATTAGCTCTGCGCCTATGAGCATGTTGACTTTAGATAAAACAGTTAGCATATAATTATGACATATATGAAGCGATTTAAAGATTGCCTTTTAAGACTTAAAATATGTAATTATATGTAACATGGCGGTCAGAATTTGATTTGTAAATATTTGATTAACCGGTACATGTATAGGCCTATACACATAATCTATATAAAACAATGTTTGGACTGTTAACCGGATTTCCTTTCGCGGAAATGCATCTTGGCATGTTTTATGTATATAGCTTCAGCTTTTCTAGAAAACGCATTGAATTGTCCATGCCTGTCCATACCGAAAAATGATACACGTGTATCCATACAGTGATGTATCTGCTAGAGAAAATTTCAGAAATGTCAAATGATAATCTTTGTGGGATACTGGTGAAAGACCCGATATTAGGGGTTGAATCATTGAAATAATGCGTAATAACACTAGAACCGTAAGACAATCAACTCTTCCACTTCCCGCGGGGAACTCATGAAACTTCATGCATTGTACCACAATCATTCAGACTGGCGATCTGTTCAGAGAATGCATATATGCAAATAGTTATCGCCTATATATATACACCAAAGTATATATACACCAATCAGTGATAGTGGTAATATATACGATATTGAATACAAATCTCACAAATTTCGATTTTTTGGCGTTCCAACACTTAATCGCCGTAGACAACAACTGAGCCTCTCAACTCCGAGAACTTCCCATCGCATTGACATACCACAGCCTTGGTCATCGTGAACTCGAAATGATGCACATTCCCCATCGGTAACCATTTTTAGATGAGAACAAATTTAGAATATCACACCAAGTGTAATTGTCACTAAACTGAGCACGTTGCTTTCGATTCTTGAATACATGACTAGGTCGCCCGAAAACTATTTTTGATAGTTCGGTCACTTCAAGAATTGAATTATAATTTTCCCGCATAATCGTAATACGGATACATGCGCACACTTATTTATAGTTCAACGGCATATTCCAAAGAAATGATCTGCTCTCCGCACACCGGCACATTTGCCAATCTTACTAACCAGCACTTTATTAAGCCAATTAAGAGAATCCATGCTCTTCCATGCAATCTTTCCCAATCGTCCTATCCAGCACATTGACAGAGCCAATTGCGACTATCACAAGAAAACATCCGACGAGCTCTGCTCATCCACCTGGCTAATCAACGCCATAGCCAATTCTGCATCACCAGAAGATGTTTCTGAAAATATATTACATCTTTTCAGTATTTTTAAAAAAACATATAACACATATTTTGTATAAATGTGCATGCATGTACTCTATAATGTAATTGCATATTTGCACGCTTTGTTCGATACTAAAATCATGAAACAAGTGTTGCTGATGAATGACACATATCAGTATACATGTGTATACGTTGTATAAGCACACACGACTTTGTGTTACATGCTTGCTTAGCTATCATCGTGTAAACAGACATCCGAGGTTTATTCATATCTAAATCAAAACTCATGTATCATACATGTCACTTTATGCCAATTCTTCTCTTGTAACGTGCAATACAGTGCTTCAAAGAAAATGTACCTTTTATTATAGTATTAAACATGATAGCTGGTTGTCGTAAACTATATAATTGCGATAACTGAATTGGCTGTAATTATTATGAAATTAACATTCATTGTTAATTTCATAATAATTAGTTAAAACGCGTGACTAGAGCCAGCAAGTCGTCACCCAAGAGACCCGATTGTCTCTCATCGCGGACCTTATATACCAATCATCTGACCACTTCTATACGTCACAACTACTGTTCACGCCCCATTGATATCTTCGCTCACCTTCGTGGAGAAATTATTTTCCGCCTAATTCACTACGTTCAAACGTCGGAAATTATATTACTTGAGCGTATATGAGCAAGGTCAACGACACGCTCGCACGTGAAATTGCGCGGACAAGCCCATATTGTTCCCGGGATCAAAGTAGGCCCACATACCAAATTTGAGTCGGATCTGTCGAGGTCCAGAAACATGCCTATATGAGCGTATATAGGTCAATGACACCGTTGACACGGTCGCAATTGGACTCGCCCATATTGTTCCCGGCATCAAAGTAGACCCACATACCAAATTTGAGTCGGATCGGTCGAGGTCCAGTATATATATTATATACCCATGCTTGTAATTATAGAATATAACTCAGAATTCCGTTAAAATAACAATAACAACCAGCACCTAATTAACGAAACGGCGGCCGACTCGGCCGTCTCCGACCACAACCATCAGTGGGCTGCAGAACGAAACATATCTATACAAGTTGAAATATAAGACTTACAAATTATCTTTTAAATTTCTTGTATTGGTAATTGACATAGATTGTCACAAACAAAAATCAACATTAATTGACTTAATAATGTAAAGGGCAATAAACGAAATTGAAATTCCCAACTACACCTGTTACCGGACTCGGCCTCGTGGTCGCGCAGTTCGACTTTTAAACCGAAAAAAAAACAATTATCTATAAATAAAATGCCCACGGACCACAGCTGTCAAGAATTTGCAGAACAGTATACACGCGGCGCGCGCTAATGAGCGAGGTCAAAGTCAAGGACATGGTCGCATGTGAAATTGGACCCGCCCATATTGTTCCCGGGGTCAAAGTAGGCCTACCTGTACATACCAAATTCAAGTCGTATCAGTCGAGCAGTTTTCGAGTCTATAACACATATACATACATACACACATACAGACATAAGTTCCAAAATATATAATAGATGTGGCTATATATAGTGCCGTGGTTTATGTGCGTGCATATGAGGGGGATTTGAGCATATATTGCATGGGCGAGGCTCTTCAAACAGTGGACATATTTATCCACGGCTCACTACCTCTATTGGCTATATTGACTAATCTCCCGAAGGGAGCTTCGCATACATATATACGATAATACATTGGCCTAACAATATTTATCTTGACCTTGGAAGTCATTAAATGTGGCACTTCACGTCGAACATCTGACATTGAAAGTCTTTTAGTCTGATTTAGTTTCTTGAACACACACAATTCAATGCCATATAACTTCACTGGAGTAAATCTGGTTGAACGTGTCTGTCGCCGGTTCACACGCAGTGGGACTCGGCGATGTTCAATTCAATTGAAAGGAATTCACAGCAGTAAATAGAATCCAAACTTAATTTAGAAAATCCATCGTGGTTCGAGAGGCATTATCACAACACTCAGAGGGAATGAAGATATGAAAATTTAATTACCACGTGTCTACATTGACATGACTAATCAAGGATATGCATGGCGTGTGGGGATGAATCCACTAGACCCCCACATTTTATTAAACCCCATTACCTACTCAAAGACCGGAACATATATAATATGGGAGAGATTGAAATATTTAGTAGATACGTCTGAACTTCCATCGCCTCTTTCGATCGATGGCGGGCTTGTAACGTGGGTACTGTTAACAATAATAACCACATGATTTTAGAGTTATCCATCTTACACCTGCAATTTGTCCGTTTTGAGCACGTGGTTCTGCCAACTTGTGGCCCACATCTCCGAAAATTAATAAATTTCAAAAATCGATATCTAATCACTCTGAGCTTTGATGGGTGGGTTCCTCGACTCGAATCAAATATTTTTTACCCCCAAAGCCAAAGAAATAGTAATTTAGGAGCGTCTACTCGGATTGAGTACGTTTAATTCCATGTATTGTACAGGGTAATTCAACGGAAATTGGCTTCACATACATAGTGTCTTCTCTGCTAAGTATCTAGTCCAAGTCTTCTTGTACTAAAACCAGCTAAGATATTGGGATGGCGATGCTGGCGTTTAGTCCAAGCCCGCTTGCATACCAATCCTACCACATGAGTTACGCCCAAGATCTGTGGCGGGAATTTGTGGTGTATTTTACTCGATTTACCTAGCAAATCAATACATGATGCTATATACATCGGAAAGGCTTACATCTAATGGTCATAATGGTGTATAATAATCTAACTTTAATGTTAAATTACACATAGAATATTCCGGTTGATTGCCACAAACATCGATTTGTTTCTCTGTTTGTTTACGTTTTAACCGAAAGCCGAAGTGGTCCGAATAAGTTCGGCATAATCCGCTGTTTGTTCTGGGAATTCTACTTTCCGTTTCTATATATAGCGCGGGTTTTCCGAACAAAAATGGCGAAAACCGATCGCCCGAAAGTCCAGTTTTCTATGTGCTTTCAGAACAATTCCCGCACTAAAAACTTAATGACATAATGGAGGATCAGAACGGTAGTTTTGTTGACAATTATCGCAAGCAACTTGTCAAAATTGGAGCAAATTAGATCTCTTGTGTCTGACTTGCCATGCGTGTGGTGTGCATTTTGACATCTGTGTTGATAAAATAATCGGAGAACCGAATCACACAGTTTCGAAATATAGTTCTTCCGTTTTAGTGGGACTTTTCAAACTTAAGGTTCATTTATTTAGTGTATTACATTTATATCTCCAATGTTTAATTAATCTATTTATTATTTTATTTATTGACACACATAATTACGATTACAATGGAGAATTCATCGTAATTTGCGTTGTTGTCCAAAATCTACGGAATATTTTCAACGGAAAATGCCGAACACAGTTCGCGAGGTCAACCGAGTTCGCATACTTTTAAAAAATTGTAAACATTGAGGTAAATGTCTCTTTTCGCATTAAATTACCGTTTTAAATTCACAACTGATGTGGGTTTCAGATAAAATAGCATGTCTTCTGCGGAAAATATCCGTTTATTGTCGCAATTGTGATATTTTATTTCATATAATTGTGGTTTTATTTGAGCGGGTCACTAACGCTTAAGCCGTGTCATAAGCGAGCATATAGGGCGGTCTTGGACTAAACGCCAGCATCGCCATCCCAATATCTTAGCTGGTTTTAGTACAAGAAGACTTGGACTACTAAGTATCTTGCCAGTAAATTTATGATGATTACATTGTGAGGTTATATTGTGGGCATATCTCTTTAATGAGATTAATACTATAGGCCATATTCACACAATGAACAATTTGCTTGGCAAAATGTTCTGGCAACTCGTTCCATATGTTTATCTACAGCAAATAAAACGTGTAGACTAGATATTGTCAAACAATTGAATATTCGTAGGATACTCATGCGAATTGGTTAAAATTCAATATACCGTCCAATCAAATTGTGAAGATCATGACTAATTTTAACAGAATATAACTGTAGCAGCATAGTAGTTGGTTTGGGTGCAAATTAACATGTCTGTACCACGTGATATTAGGCCACGCCCGCTACGTTGACATCTGAACCCGGAAGTGACCTCTGAACCCGGAAATAGATTTTGAACAGGGAAGTGACATTTGAACCCGGAAATGACCTCTGAACCCGGAAATGCTATTTTTAAGCCGGAATTTAGCTTTGACCAGGAAGTGACCTTTGTTCCAACTGGAACCACGTGACGTTTAGGTATTATGCCAGACCCACTACGGAGCTTCAGCCGAATTATAGCGTGCGACCTTCTAGCTAGCCCCATAAACCCATGACCCTGTTAAATAAAAATAGTCTGAGTCCTTATCAAGATCATGACTATGTGCACTTGTCTTGATTCAATGCAGGACGAAATGCTTATCTATAACATGGCTTTACCCAGACTTAATCAATTACAACTCGTGGTACCTCACGTAGACAATGCATCCAATCGAGGTACTGCTATTTTAAAGCACACTATGTGTAGATAGCCAGGTATGATAGAGAGTTTGAGATTTAATGTACGTGTACACAAACTTTTTAATAAGTCATTTAATGGTGCGATCTATATGTTATGATATTACATAGACACTGTATCCAATTCACGTTGGTTTATTGTGTAATTGAGACCACAAACAACAGAGAATGAGTAATGGTCGTGTAAATATGTTTAAGTAAACTATTCTCTGCTGATGTTCTGTGTGACTATAGTCACATAGACTAAATTTATGGTATGTTATATTTCCCGCCATGTGCCAGCCTTATAAAGCAACGGACAGTAGATGTGTTCAGTAAATTTACAAGTTAAAAGTTCAGGTTTTCTGATTGCAGCCGCCGCCGCAAATCGCCGCCGCCGCAAAACGCCGCCGCCGCCACAAAATGCCACAAAACGCCACCGCAAACGCCACCACCGCAATGACGTCACTACCAATGGCGAGGGAACCTCTACTTATTTTTTTTTTGGATCAAAATAACATGATATATACTACAATTTTTTTTTATTATATTGACTATTCACTGTCACTTTCATCCGCTTTGTCATCACTGTCACTTTCACCAGCTTTGTCATCCCTGTCACTTTTGTCCAAATTGTCATCACTTTCGTCAGATGTGTCATTTGTTTCGTCCATGAATTTTTCTAGCAACGGTTTGTACTTTAATGTTGACATTTTCACTGCATCACGATCTTCATAACCATTATTCAAATATTTGTCGACTTTATCCATGACTCTGTGTTGCAGAGTCCCATTGCGCAGCTGCATATATGCTAATATTGTCCTAGCATAACCATTCATAAATTGCCTCATGTCTTTACTTTTAAGGTCCTTGTCAGCTTGTACTTTTGCCTCTTTTTCTGTTGAGCCATTTTCCATATACGTTTCCACTTTATCACTCCATTCTTCTTGTGTGTTATTTCTACTCTCATCACACACACTTTTGAAGTATTCATCTTCATTCAATTTAATTTTCTTATTCTGACTATCATCCGTGTCCTCAGTTAATTTTCGTTTTAACTTATTTTCTTTACACCAGTTTTTTACGTGTCTCTGAACATCATGCTGATCTTCGAACAAAAGCCCGCAGTTATTACAAGGGTACGACATGTCTTCTCGAATGTCTATGTTTTGACGGTTTTCCTTATTAATTTCATCGAGCTCACCAGGTGGCCTTATGTCCTTAGTATAGCCATTATGTTGACCCTGGGGCACAATGTAATTATATGTCATGCCCTTCTGTTGACCAAATATCAAACTCTCTATCATTCCCGGCTATCTACACATAGTGTGCTTTAAAATAGCAGTACCTCGATTGGATGCATTGTCTACGTGAGGTACCACGGGTTGTAATTTATTAAGTCTGGGTAAAGCCATGTTATAGATAAGCATTTCGTCCTGCGTTGAATCGAGACAAGTGCACATAGTCATGATCTTGATAAGGAGTCAGACTATTTTTATTGAACGGGGTCATGGGTTTATGGGGGTAGCTAGATGGTCGCACGCTATAATTCGGCTGAAGCTCCGTAGTGGGTCCGGCCTAATACCTAAAAGTCACGTGGAACAAAGGTCACTTCCTGGTCAAAGCTAAATTCCGGGTTAAAAATAGCATTTCCTGGTTCAGAGGTCATTTCCGGGTTCAAAGGTCACTTCCCGGTTCAAATATATATTTCCGGGTTCAGAGGTCACTTCCGGGTTCAGATGTCAACATAGCGGGCGTGGCCTAATATCACGTGGTACAGATATGTTAATTTGCACCAAACCAACTACTATGCTGCTAACTGTCCGTTTTGTTAAATTATATAACTCTGATGCGTTCAAGTGAATTGACCTTCTAACAAATATTTACATCCACAGGAACGCAAGGTATAAGTGTTACAATTTCTCGACAGTAACGAAGATCTATAGACAGCATTGGATCACGGAGCAACATATCACAATAATAAAATTTTGAAAATTAGAACCATGGAGGTTGAATCGGCCACGGTAAACAGGATACCGCACTCAGAATTTCGACCTGATACCGCGATTTTTATCGGAGACGAACCCATTTCTGGTGGATGAAAGTCCCAAAGATGCCAAATACTCTGTTCGGATCGAACATAATGCTCAATGTTCTCCAATGAGCAACAAGCAGGACCTTTGACACCGCGATCTATCATTGTGCTACGAAAATGATATTTTGAGTCTGATACCAAAGCGACTTAGACTTAGATCTTCAACGCCGCTGAAAACTCGTGGCATTTTGACACCGACACCTGACATAGGAATCTCACACACGAAGGGGTCGATATCTTGGAGGATATGAGAACCCAGCTCCCAAATGTAGTAAAAGAGCTCAGTAAAGTTGGGCAATTAGAAAATTTGGCTGCATTCAATACATTAGTGTGTACCCGGTAGTGGCAGATTTCCGATGCAAAGCAGCATTTTCCATTTGTTTATGGATGTATGCCGTTTTGTCTCATCATACAAGAATGTACGAATGCGTTACATAGACGTTGTAAAAAGCAGTTGGCGAGTAGGATATAGGCTTTTGCATGGAAAATTTCTAAGATTCATGGGCGGACCCAAAAAGCTAGGGCACAACCACTGGCGATAAAGACAAATCCCAAAATCAGTCCTCTCGATTCACGCAGAAATGTTGCTGTGCCGTGTATGTCTGTTATCTCTGCCAAGAACCTATGCCTGTCAACGACAGAGTTCGCACCAGGTTGTTGGATGGTATACTTGACGTCTTTTCTGAAGTGAACAACCACAACAAGACCTTTAAAGTATGCATTGATGGAAGAAGATCAATACTGTGGTCGATCTGGTGATACAGATCTTTTCGGTTTCGAAACGTCACCGACTTTAGCAGAAAGGAATAATCGACTATCCGACGAGCTGTCTTTCATAGCTGATGCCGACAAACTGATGGAGCAGCTTTGGGATTCAGATTGGGACAATGATTCTCGATGTATGAGGATTGTTTTGCTATCCCTGGTACGCATTGCGGCCATCAGACTCAACGACCTATAAGGGAAGACAAGCTACATAAATCTACCACAGTTGAGCGACTTAAAAAGACCCAGGGGTTGATTGGAGGAAGTCAAGACTGGGGTATGCCATAAGTGCATGGGCTGGAGACGGCAACATTCGATATCAAAAACTGAAATAATGGACATGTTACATGTCGTGGACGATATTGGACAATGCATAGTACAATCGAATGGGACTGGACACTTGTTTGTCAATGGTAATCAGGTCAACCTTTCTACACAATCGAACTACGTTCACACTGTTAATTCATCCAACCAAGAAGAGGAAATATGTCCCTGTTTCGTTAAGCAGGGCAGCGATGAATGGCATGCAATACGTAGCAAGATATTGATCACTGGTAGTTCATTCCACAACGGTCTGGGTTTGGGGACTCTCAAGCAGCAAATCAGTCATTTTATTAAGGTGCTGGGGATGAAAACTTGGATATCAAACAACGACTAAGATTATGGTTATGTGAAGTATAGGAAATAGTCAATACTACAACTTCGTCTGTCAACACGAATATAAACAAATCGAATGCTATTTTTAAAATGGATTTGATTTAATTATATACGTGTATATGCTGTGCGAATGAAAGATAATGTCATTCCCCTTTGACCACGCAATGGTTTGTGCAAACGAAATGATACTACACCGCGACAAAACAAAACAAAACACGTCTACACCGTTAGTATCATTGTCCAAAAGATCATCTTCTACACCGTCATAACAGCGCTTTAAAAAAAAAAATTACTCGAAATATTGAAAACTACATAATGTCATGTGCACAAATTTCCGTAATTTATTTCTCAGACATATTCACCTCGATATGCGAATGATTAGTCAGTTTATTTGGTGATAATTTAGTCGGTTTATTTGGTGATAATTGACTAAGTAGAGTCACGGCGCCTCCTCGTCGAATAGGTAATAAAAACAGCCAAGTTTGATTGCGCTAGTTAAACAAATGATGTAACCAGAGCTCGTGCTAAAACAGTGGTTAGCGTGAATTTCGTTACTTATTCCTTATTCCTTATTCAAAAAATTTGGGGAAATGTGGCAAATGACCATGGCAACGCTTTAAGTAGGGCGAGACAAAATTTCCTGTGAAAATTTTTTTGGGAAAAAAGTTCAAAAATGCATGAAATTAGGCAAAGTCCGAAAATGAACGGAAATTGGCCGAAACAAGTGCGGGGTCATAAATGGCCACCTTTTCCGTTCATTTTCGGACTTTGCCTAATTTCGTGCATTTTTAAAACTTTTTTCCACAAAAAAAATTTCACAGGAAATTTTGTCTCGCCCTACTTAAGACGTTGCCATGGTCATTTGCCACATTTTCCCAAATTTTCGTGACCGAGCAGAGCGGGAATTTCGATTTGACCCACTTTTTGGGACTCGACCAAAAAACTTTTCCGCCCAAAAAGTTCGGCCCAGGTGGCCATTTTTTTAGTATGTTACAGTTTGCCACATTTTCCGAAATTTTCCCCACCGAGCAGAGCAAAAACTGGGATTCGACCCACTTTTTCGAACTCGACCCAAAATATTTTCGGCGGAAAATTTTTGGCCGAGATGGCCATTTATAACTACGCACTTGTTTCGGCTATTTCCGTTTATTTTCGGACTTTGCCTAATTTCGATGCATTTTTTAACATTTTTCACGAATTTGTTTTTACAGGAAATTTTGTCTCGCCCTACCTAAGACGTTGCCATGGTCATTTGCCACATTTTCCCAAATTTCCTGACCGAGCAGAGCGGGAATTTCTATTTGACCCACTTTTTGGGACTCGACCCAAAAACATTTGGGCCCAAAAAGTTCGGCCCAGGTGGCCATTTTTTAATATGTGACAGTTTGCCACATATTCCGAAATTTTCCCGACCGAGCAGAGCGAAAACTGGGATTCGACCCACTTTTTCGGACTCGACCCAAATGTTTTTCGGCCGAAAATTTTTGGCCGAGGTGGCCATTTATGACCCCGCACTTGTTTCGGCCAATTTCCGTTCATTTTCGGACTTTGCCTAATTTCGTGCATTTTTTGAACTTTTTTACAAAAAAACATTTCACAGGAAATTTTGTCTCGCCCTACTTAAGACGTTGCCATGGTCATTTGCCACATTTTCCCAATTTTTTTTAATAAGGAATAAGGAATAAGTAACGAAATTCACGCTGCTGGTTAACAAACAGAATAATTCATAATTATAATCAGCATACCTTTTGTGACCTTGGTCCTCCGCCATATTGGATATACTACACCGTATGCTACACCGATCTTGCACCACTGTGAATCATGAGCATTTATTTTATTCACAGATTGCAGCACGCCTTAATAGATAATGATTTATTGGCAAAAAAACATCCACACGAGGACAGTTTGCTAATACAATGGATAATATTATATACAAAACGTGTAATAATAAGATATACAAGAAAAAAATTACATGCTGAGATGTACAAGGAGTCTCGGTATCATGTATCATAGTTATGGTTACCTAACTGTTATTTGCTCAGCACGAGAATCGAAGAAGCGACGGATCAGTTTACATATTATTCGTGTTAGAGTGGGACAGTCATTTGTCAATATAGTAATAAATTGATCGTTTGCGTTAATGCGTGGAAAATTTGGATTATGGTTAACCATTGATTCGAGAAGTTCTTTTCGTAGTTGTGAATATGCAGTGCATTCCATAAGGAAATGTATTTCATCTTCTACGACATCATCAGAGCAAGACACACACTTTCTATTTTCTAATTTTACTGGGGGCTGTAAATGACGCCCCTTCTCTATAGCAAGTACGTGGTTACTGATTCTGAATCTGGTGAAAGCTATTCTGTCTTCCAATGATTTCGCGTTGAGAAGATAGGGCTCAAATCCTATACTCTTTCTTGTAAAGACGATATGTTCTGAGTTTATTGCTGCCTGATTTTGAGCAGTTGTCACTCAGGCTGGCTTGGAAGTACTCGTTGTAGCTATTTTGTAAAGATTTTCGGAAATGTTTCGTTACCATGTCGGTGGCGTGACCAGTCTCTGGTAAAGTTAACCCTAAAGATTCGACTGATTTGAAAATTTATTTTGTAGATAATACCGCATATCGTAGAAGTTCACAGTCCGAACGCGGGGTGACACTGATGCATAATTCGACATTCTGCAAGCTGCATCTATATACAGGAGGATAGCTGCCTAGTTCTGCACGGACAGCATTATTTGATGCATATTTTCCAGCACCTAATAAACGTTTGCAAAATTTAATATGTCCTTACACACGGTGACCAGAGCGACACAAACAACGCGAGCGGTGCGAGCGTCGCGATTTTTGCGTCAATAGCGCCAAACAATTCTCGTGGAAATTTCGTCATTATTAATGGGGGTCGCGTTTGATTTTTCAAATGGCAACTTGGCAGTCTTCACATATGCTATATATCTGGTAGTTTTCCCCAATGGCATGTGCACTCATTGGTCCAACATGCACACGCGTCCATAACACTGAAATAGTCCTCTTAATGCCTTTTAATACAAAATAAAATGCCAATTTAATTATACCATTGAACATGTCTACCCATATTCCATACGTTCTCTTTTTGTGTTTGATGTATAGTCTTGTTATTTAATACTTCATGCTTTATTTGCGCTAAAAATATTAGATTTGAACTAGCCATTCATGCACTTTGTACACTAAATACACTACAAATATGTTCGATTTACATTTCCTTTGTGTATACTATTTCAAAAGTCAGTTCATATATCCGAAACAGTTTATAAAACTACGTTCTTTTATTGCATGTGTCGTGATCTAGTCAGACACAGGCCCCAATAATTTCACACGTTGAAATTCGGACGGTCTTTCATTTACGAGTGCTTCCACATATCCACGTACCTTCGTTGGTCAGATAGTGTCACGCCATTACAAGCATGAAACGCTGATACTCTCGTTTAAGTTCAATAGATTACATTGATGATAAAATGAGATACGTATATATATTAACGTGATATAGGCGTAGATCTATCAGATTGACGCCATGCACCCCCCCCCCTCTACCAAAAATGTAGTTTCCATGATTACAAAAGTCAAGAATGGGAAAATAAAAGCACGCCTTTGAAATATATATTGTCGGTTTTTCAAAAACACAGACTGCTTATTCAGCAGCGCAACAAATCACAACTGAACCGTAACAAAATTACATTATATAGACATTACGGGAACTATAATCATAATTATGTCGACTGCTTTATATATATTAGATATATAAAGGCACACAGGCGGAATGTGCTATAACTGGATAATATTGTTAAACTTAAGTATTTTTGGGGCGCAATTTCTTTCCGAACACTAGGCGGGATTCGCGCCCTGTGTGGGCGGTTTAGTAGCCCGGCTTACATAATTTCTCCTGGCCCCGCAGCTGGCCCCATAATTGTTTTTCCTGGAGTCATTTTTCTTAAAAATAATGGGACAAAGGTGTTAAAGAATGCTTCTATTATGTATTAGGTATGAACCTAACACTTGGTAGGGTGGTTGGGTTCACCATCAGTTAATAATGAGGGATAACTCCAATGGGTGATAAAAAGGTCAGCTTGCTAAATGTTTTCGTCAAGGCTATCAATGCGCACTGACACGGAAAGGCTCAATTAAAATAGTTCTATTAAATCTCAAATATCATATATTCAACTTGATATAAATGAAAACATAACACAACAGATTCTTCAGATAAATGTAATCTCTTCAAATAAAAATAGTTTATTAAAAAAACTAAATAAAACATAAAGGTGTTAAAACAAACTTTGACCGGTTTCAACGATATTCTGTATATGAGTTTAGGATCACCTCTAGATGGGAGCTAACGAATTTTAATGATTTTCGATGAAAAACATGGCCGCCGGCAGCCATCTTGGACTTTACTCTTTGCTTCACTAAATCCTTTAGCACACCTTACATGTCATATTCCTCATACAATCGTCATCAAACTTCATATGGATCTTCGGGGTAACCTCTATATGGGAGCCTCCCTGTTTCACGAAATTCGTTAAAAAACATGGCCGCCAACAGCCATCTTGGAGTTCAAATGCGAACTTTCAGCACATTTTCAAAACCTGTGTACCCTTCAGCACATTTTTTGGTGAGAGTGACCCCTTCAACCTTTCTGAGTGCCGTCCTTTTAGTCACTTCATATAATTCTTCTATACTAGTAATTATGGAAGTTTTTAGCTTAAAACAGACACATAATTATCCACTCAGGAATACATTTTTATGCATGGTAGTGCTCTTTATAATCGAAGACCGATAACATGATACAGTTTACATACAACGTTTCTTCCCAGACAAGCACCGTAAATTAATTACTTAATGGCCGTGGGATATTTCAATTTACACATTCCTTGTTTTATGCATGACTATACGACCAATACCACCGTTCCCACGTAATGTGTAAAATCAAGAGCTCAGACAGTCCGGTTGGAATGTCAATGATAAACATATTTAATTAAGACTCAGCTGTCTGTGTTTAGAAAGATCGAACTGTCACAGAATCAATGGTCAAACGGTAACGCCATTTTATCTGCACGCCTTTCGTTTCGTCAGCTGATTACATTCGCAGAATCTGTAAATGTTAATTTGAAATAGATTAAAAACGTTGCTGTTAATCCTAGATATCGGAATCTCAAAAGAATCTCAGACAAAATTTGAAAAAAAATATACTGGGCGAAATTAGAACCTCCGCTCTTCTCGTAATGCTATGATCAAGCAGGGATGTCCTGGGATGACATTAATTTGGGCTGGGAACACCGTCGGATCTGGAGCCGACGCTACATGGCTGTCCCGTGTGCAACAATGTGCGCACGTTCAAAATCCCTACCGTGGCGAAGAAGTCGCGGATTATAGGCGAAAACAATCCTGGACAAATTAGGCAAATTTGGTGGTGCATGGATCTACTCGATCCGATAGCAGTGCGCATATGGTCAACATTGGCACCTGCACTGAAAACTCTACAAATACAGAATCGCCACCCGACTTTTATTTCCCCTCCTCATAACTTCGGCAGTCGGCCACGGTCTTCCGCCATTGACATGTCTCATCCATTCAAAGTGAGGTCGGGGCAATATAATTTCCTTCCGGCGCCCCGGTTAATGATTCATTAATAATTTCGGACTTCGAGCATCGAACATGTGCATACTATATGTGACCCGCCATATCAAATCCAGTCGTAAGTCGGGATTTTTTTTACCCTGTGCCAATGCATTCTCTTATATATGCGAGTCGACCATAGATCGCTTCGCATATATAAGAGAATGCATTGGCCTAACAATTTTTTACAAATTTAATAATTTTTTCTTGTATTCTTTAACAATTTTATAATTTCACCCATACAGAGCCCGAGACAAAAATGAGCAGACGACACTCATATATATGCTTCTATATATGTGTGGGGCTCCCTGCAGGATAATGGATGTTTTTATTTTATGTCCTAAAAATTGTAAGAAACATTTATTTTAAAAAAAATGATAAAAAATTGTTAGGTCAATGCATTCTCTTATATATGCGAGGCGACCTATGGTCGACTCGCATATATAAGAGAATGCATTGGCACAGGGTAAAAAAAACGCGACTTACGACTGGATTTGATATGGCGGGTCACATACAGTTACGTATATCAGCAGTATATCTCATGGGATCAATGCGCACAATGCACGGCGGGATTCCTTACTATCACGGAAAATGAAATTGCCTCAACGGGAACAAATCTGCCGATTTTCAAAAAGCAGATTACCTCCCTTGATACGACCACCTACCTGTGCGTGCCCAGAGAAACAATCAATGATGTCGTGTCTATCGCTGTTGGATTGCATCACGCTCCCCATTTCGTTATCGACGACAATATCTTGTATGGACCATTTCTATTAGAGAAAGATAGAAGGATGCTGTGTTGGCATGCACAAACAGTGATAAAGAGGTTTAAATGGAAAGAAGTTACGCTCTGCATAGCTGGTTAATCATTTCGAGATGATAGAGAAGGAGAGATTGAAGTTGAAGGGATTTTAAGTACACACGAAGCAATATGAAATGGAACGAGGCCATGGCATCGACGGTTTTCAAGATTGGTTATGCTATCTGTATATGTGGAGGACACGTGTTTTATGTCATGTGGAAGGTCTGTTTCCTTACTGCATGTAGTAGCAGGGGGGGGGGGGTGGAAAAAAAATTCCGGCATGTATGCCGGGGTGGGTGGGTGTTCAAAGCCACCAACAAGCAATTTTTTCCGCAACTAAAAAAACAATTCCTGCTTGTTTTTTTAGTGTTTTGGCAATGAGTTGGGCTTCAAAACCACTTTGAATGAGAGAAATAATGTAATTCTAACTGGTAAACTGACTGCATACAGTTATCGTGTTACAGCTATTTTTTTTTGGCCTAATGCCCTCAAAATGACTCATTCCCATTTACATGTCCATGTTAACATCCATGATAAATAGCATGCACAGAAATTCATACACAGCTGTTTACAGTGAATCCCCCCCCCCCCGCAAATCTCTGTTTTAGTGTTAAAAGGGGGTGGGTGTCAAACAATGGTCGGAAAAAACTGCCGAAACGGAAAAAAAATTGGTTTATCACGATAGCCCGGACAAAAGTGCCATCTTTTGATATTGTGTGATTTTGTATGTGCCACTAAATTCAATCAACAGGGAATCATTGTAATCCGAATAGAGACGTGTTATCACCTCAGACCACCGACCTTACCATCTATACTAAATACGCATTGATGAGTTGTTCCCGTAAGAAATGTTCAAATAATTAGTTATACAAACGACCATTATCTGAACATTTCCCACCAATTAATAATAATCCTTCAGAAATTGTCATACTGGTGTCTGCTTATTTATCATCACCACCAAACGAATGGACCACTCCTATATGTAATATTCTATAACTGGGTGGAATAATCCATTTAGTATGGACAAGGTTAACTGGCACAATCATGTGCATAGTTGAAGGGTCGCATTCTTAGTCGCGACATCTGACCCAAGATGCATGAAACACTTTGTGGTTCAGTATTGTTGCCAATGACTATATATCAGTAAGCATTTTACAGTGAACCATCGACTATCAACAAAAGAAAATCCTCGCACCAGATGCGACAGAAGCAACTCATCCTTGGTTATATATCGAGCGGCCAACTTGCTCAATAAAATGTTTCATTTCAATAAATGTTTCATTTCAAATTCTACAATAAACGATTCTTCTCACAATATACCATTATTCCATTCGAGCTGTAAAAAAGAGGTAACATAATTGGAATTTATTCAGGATGACATAATTTTGGCTTTAAAATCGCTCAAACTGAATAATTAAAGCCCATGGTCACGACGGCATTAGTACGAAAATATTAAATTCAACTGCTGAAACCATCGCTTCCACTATCGATAATATTCAAGAAATCCCACAACAATAGAAAAAGATGACCCATGCCAATTTGCGGAACCAATGCAGTGACTACGTTCTACATGATATGTTTCAAAGCTACATATCTGACAGCCCCCGATGTCATTGTGGAAATCCATGCGGAGATACTTACCACTACCTCTGCGCGTGTCCCATATTCCACACCGAACGAATGGAAATGTACGAAACATTATATGAAGAAGGACAGGGCCCTGTTTCGTGAAAGCAACTTATGACATAGTTGGGACTTATATGGAATACGGGCGGATTTCATATTCCCCGCCCCGTTGCGAGTTGGCCCTAACAGTATTCCATACAAGGTCTTAACTTAAGATGGTCTTAACATTGGTCTTAACTTTAAGACTGCTGTGAGGTGTCATAAGATAACCTTAAAGTTAAGACCCACGTGATAAGTGGCATATCGATCACACGTATGGCGGCCTATGTTATTTTGCAATTATACGGAGATATCTGTACTTTGTCTGGGTGGGCAATTCGTCGTCTGGTATACAGGGTCGTGGCTACAGATTGAGAGGGGGTGTTCGCCTCGAAATGTCCAACTACACCCCCTTAAACAACACCAAATTCTCTTTGGGTGTAAACATTCCAACTGGTACCTCAAACATTCCAAAAGCAAAGTTTGGAGAGGCAACCCCCCCCCCCCCCACCGTATAACTATAGAGTTAATTTGGTAAAAACAATTCAGAGTACAGACTTATCATCAGGGACGTGCGAATGGGGTTTGTGTGTTGTCTACCCCCCCCCCCCCCCCCACCACACACACATGCCTGACAAGAACATTAATCGTACACTATATATATAGGTTTCAATTGTTTGAATTTCTAACTAAAGGAATATGTTGTTTTAGACAAACAGCAGCAACCGAAAATCACCAACTTTAGGGCGTCATGTTAGAAATTTCGAACTGTTGGAATATTTGAGATACCAATTGGAAAGTTTAAATCAAACGTGTGTGGTGGACATGGCATTTCGCGAACATGGAAGTTTGGGCCGGTTCAATTAAGGGGCGGATGCAGTTGGAAATTGCACGATGTACCCCCTCCCCACAGAGACCAACTAGCCACCCGAGCCTCGTCGAATGTAGGATATAGTCAATTATCAGCTGTGTATGTGACCTATATATAATATATATTATAAAATTGTATTACCCACGAATTAAACTTTTGATAAGAATTATGGCCTAGCTCAAAGCTCACAATATCCTCTATGTTATTCCATGTGTGTGTGGGAGATGGGGTAAAATGAGATCAATTAATGTGTTGATTCTTTCCTCTTTCCAAATTTCCGTCGGCTGTTTACAAAGCAGATATGTCATATAGGAAAGGTAACATAAACGCTCTTTATCAAAATATGTTTTAGAAATAGTGACAATTTTCTATAGAGAATATTATTTTTATTGAGTTTATGCCCACGCCCATATGTCGTGATTCTCAAGGCTGTCCAAATTTTTGTCATGTTCTTTTTTTGCAGGGGTGGGATAACCGTTGTACAGCATACTGTATATATGATATACACACCCGTAACGATGACACCCCTTAATACGAGTGTGCTAACGAAAACGTAGTTTTATATATATATATCCATGGTATGACAACCACATGAAACAGCTGCATAAAAATAATTAAAAAGTTACTCTAACAAATATTTTTCATTTCCATTTGAATCGAAAAATGACCTATGTGTGTCCTGATGACATCGCCGATTTATTTTTTATTATTGCTACACGTAGAGAGCGGTGGTCGATAATATACGAGTTATGTCGGCTCACATAAAAAAATCGCCACCTGATCATTGCTCTCAGTTGATTAACTCGGCGTGAATGCATGGTCGCAGTCAAGCATCGATCCATATAATTATATTGTCTTATTTCTGACACCGCCACTCGTTAGAAAACGCAAAGCTCGTCATTTTAAGAGCCTGCGATGTACTCATGTTCGAATTCACATCGTGTAACTCATACAAGTCTAAGATCCATATGCGAATATAAGGCCATGCATTAACTATAGACACTAAGATACATGCGCTGATTCGCCCACCCCACCCCAGCCGCTATCCAGCATCCCTGTCACACAATAATGTCAACTCGGACTCGGCTCTTTCTCGATAACCTCTCAATGCCGTACATAAAGATTGCACAAGCCCACATTTTTTCGTTCCGGACTGTAGAAAATTGTCGATAACCAGTCTAAATGAGCGGGAACTTAACTTACTACTTAAGTAGGACTTAAATCTTGTTTTGTGAAACGCGTTCTTGAAACGGAAAAGTTACATTATAAGATCCACCTTATAATATAGATATTAGATTAAGTCCATCTTAAAGGGGTACGGTACACAGAGATAGGAATTTTTTTTATTTACTCCCATTGAAATAACTTTCAAGTTAGATTGTGTTCGTGTTATATAAGTTTCGTACAAACCTAATTTAGCGAAGAGAATATTGATCTTGGAAACAAAAATATTACGATTTCAAACTACGCGCCATGTTTTTGACCTTCACCGGAGAAGACGCAGGTCGCAGGAAGAACCCGGAAGTTCATTGTTCACAGATTCGATTGATGCCTCCAAACTCTTCGATCGAAATATCTCACTCCCTATACAAATACTTGACGCTTTATGAATTGTTTCTTACTCCTTTTTTTCCGAATCGGTTATAACGGGCCTTCCTTTTGCAGGTAACATGTTTTGTTTGCAACTCAATAACGTTCGCGAACGGCCGTCGATAAAAGACACGCAACAGATCCGATTTCAAGAACCGTAACTCGTAATGGCATAATTCTCCATTTTATGACTCCAGCCATAAATGAATTTATATTAAATAATTCAATTTTACTTTTATGAAAGCCTGTTAACCGGAACGTTTTCAGTAGATATCGTCGACTCATATTAGTTATTTTATAATATAATATTGATATTAGATCGCTAATGTCACCGGGAATTTATTGAAATTGGGGTACAGTACCCCTTTAAGATAATCTTATGACCTTGCTTCACGAAACATGCCCCTGATTATTATTACACATATATATATATTATATACACGATTTGCTTTTCGGAATTCCCGACACATCGACCAGAAGAAATATAATTCTCTTCAAGATAGCCCATCGATTTATAACTGCGACTAAACGATTCAAATTCGACTTGACCAAATTATTTGATAACAGCCACTTTGTGCAGATATAAGCCACGAAACTGGTTTTGGCACTTCCCACCCAAACCCTGTTAATGTAAATATGTTTAACCTATATATCATTTGTTTCTTCTTTTACGCCATTTTGTTTAAAGTATGTATAAAATTATTGTAAATCGGGAGAGGGGCAAAGTAAGTTTTGTAACTTGTCCACACTCCCTTTTGTGTCCCGACCAAGCACCACAGCTTACCCTGTACCAATACATTCCCACCACTCATGTTGCATAAATTACCCCCACCCTCCCACCTGAAATTATAAGGACCACCAAACGTGGCACCATCTACAAACTTATTTACAAACTTATACATATATGCGATATAATATGGGGAGAGGAGCTTTATAATCTAAGTTGCATAGCTTGTGCTCCAATCCCCAGTAGTTACTCCCTCATCATTCATTATCTCCTCATAATCATTTAATTGTCAATACTGTATATATTGGGAGACACAATAAATATGTTACAAAAACAAAATCCCTTTTGTATCATGCATAATATACAAATAAAATATGTTTTAAAACACACACAAACAAACAGCAGTTGGAAATTTAAGACCTCAAATTAGTTGATAACGCTGGGAATGTTAATGGGTCGAAATTCCTATAGCATTAACCTATATATGTTGATGGGTGGGGATTTCCTATTACACCCCAAGGGTTTGAGTGAGTGTTGGAAATTCAGTACATATATTATACTAGCTGATATGCCCGACTTCGTCCGGTGCTATTTAGGGATTTCTTTGTAATCGCCTCCGTCTGGGCAGAATATTCAGTTCGATCGGTCCAGAAACATACCTATATGAGCGAGGTCAAGGACACGGTCGCACGAGAAATTGGACCCGCCCATATTGCTCCCGGGATCAAAGTAGGCCTACATACCAAATTTGAGTCGGATCGGTCGAGCAGTTTTCGAGTCTATATATAAGACACATATACACACTTACAGAAGTTCCAAAATATATAATAGATATGGTTCAGGTGAGTATAAATATTCGAAATAGGAGATTAGCATATATAATATAACAATAGAACCCAACGAGCAACGTTACATGCACGTCCCCGGTGTGAGTGAAAAGGTCATAAGATTATCTTAAGATAGACTTAATCTAAGATCTAAGGTGGATCTTATGATGTAACTTTTCCGTTTCAAGAACGCGTTTCACAAAACAAGATTAAGTCCTACTTAAGTAGTAAGTTAAGTCCGGAACAAAAAAATGTGGGCTTGTGCAATCTTTATGTACGGCATTGAGAGGTTATCGAGAAAGAGCCGAGTCCGAGTTGAATTATTGTGTGACAGGGATGCTGGATAGCGGCTGTGGTGTGGGTGGGCGATTCAGCGCATGTATCTTAGTGTCTATAGTCAGTGTCCTTATATTCGCATATGGATCTTAGACTTGTATGAGTTCCACGATGTGAATTCGAACATGAGTACATCGCAGGGTCTTAAAATGACGAGCTTTGCGTTTACTGACGAGTGGCTGTGTCAGAAATAAGACAATATAATTCTATGGATCGATGCATGACTGCGACCATGCATTCACGCCGAGTTAATCAACTGAGAGCAATGATCAGGCGGCGATTTTTTTATGTGAGCCGACATAACTCGTGTATTATCGACCACCGCTCTCTACGTGTAGCAATAATCAAAATAAATCGGCGATGTCATCAGGACACACATAGGTCATTTTTCGATTCAAAGGGAAATGAATAATATTTGTTAGAGTAACTTTTTTGTATTATTTTTATGCAGATGTTTTATGCGGTTGTCATTCCATGGATATATATATAACTACGTTTTCATTAGCACACTCGTATTAAGGGGTGTCATCGTTACGGGTGTGTATATCATATATACAGTATGCTGTACAACGGTTATCCCACCCCTGCAAAAAAAACATGACAAAAATTTGGACAGCCTTGAAAATCACGACATATGGACGTGGGCATAAACTCAATAAAAATAATATTCTCTATAGAAAATAGTCACTATTTATAAAACATATTTTGATAAAGAGCGTTTGTGTTACCTTTCCTATATGACATATCTGCTTTGTAAACAGCCGACGGAAATTTGGAAAGAGGAAAGAATCAATACATTAATTGATATCATTTTACCCCATCTCCCCACACACATACGAAATAACATAGAGGAGATTGTGAGCTTTGAGCTAGGCCATAATTCTTATCAAAAGTTTAATTCGTGGGTAATACAATTTTATAATATATATTATCTATATGTCACATACACAGCTGATAATTGACTATATCCTACATTCGACGAGGCTCGGTGGCTAGTTGGTCTCTGTGTGGGGGTACATCGTGCAATTTCCAACTGCACCCGCCCCTTAATTGAACCGGGCCAAACTTCCATGTTCGCGAAATGCCATGTCAACCCCACCCGTTGGATTTAAACTTTCCAATTGGTATCTCAAATATTCCAACAGTTCGAAATTTCTAACATGACGCCCTAAAGTTGGTGATTTTCGGTTGCTGCTGTTTGTCTAAAACAACACATTCCTTTACTAGGCTAGTTAAAAATTCAAACAATTGAAACCTATATATAGTGTACGATTAATGTTGTTGTCAGGCATGAAATTTCCAATTGCTAAACATTTTTACCAAAGTGTGTGTGTGTGGGGGGGGGGGGGGTAGACAACACAAAAACCCCATTCGCCACGTCCCTGGTGATAAGCCTGTGCTCTGAATTATTTTTTTTTACCAAACTAACCATATGGTTATACGGTGGGGGGGGGGGGGGCGTGGGGGTTGCCCTCTCCAAACTTTGGTTTTGGAAAGTTTGAGGTACCAGTTGGAATGTTTACATCCAAAGAGAATTTGGTGTTGTTTAAGGGGGTGTAGTTGGACATTTCGAGGCGAACACCCCCTCTCACTCTGTAGCCACGACCCTGTATACCAGACGACGAATTGCCCACCCAGACAATGTACAGATATCTCCGTAATTGCAAAATAACATAGGCCGCCATACTTGTGATCGATATGCCACTTATCACGTGGGTCTTAACTTTAAGATTATCTTATGACACCTCACAGCAGTCTTAAAGGGACTCAAAAATAATCGCCACCATGTTGTTGTTGTTGAAATCAGCTGTTTACTGCCTGTTCCTAACACTTCTATAAACTGCATGCATGGTTTATCTCCCCTGATACAGCCTGATATGCTATAAATAGATTGGGGATATCCCTGTGTTCTGTCAAGAATGGTTTCACTGTCAGGATATCGTTAGAAAAAGACTGAGATATATTGAGCTTAAATTGGCAAAATGCGATCAAATAAGAAGTTTTCGTAAGCGGGAAGATGCCGAAAAATTGGAAAGAGCAACGAATGGTGTGTGTCTTCCGCCGTGGTGGATTTTGAATGGGGATTTCCATGCAAATCTGCGGAGCAAAAGTTAAAGAGTTGCATATACTTCTGAGTGTGACTTGATGTGGTACTAGACAACAGGTATTTATCTGGTGGGTCCGCTTCGTAAATTATAAAATTTTGCTATAAATATATTTTTGAGAATTTTTTTCTGGAATTACATATCACTTGACCTACATAACTTATATTTGTCAGATTCGAAATATCAATATAAAATTCAAAAATAAATACACCAACATTATAATTTATAATGGAACAAGTTCCAATTGGACCCGCTAGTCGCCAGATAAATACCCAGGGACGCCAGAGAAGGGGGACATACGGGGGCACTTGCCCCCCTTGCTGGCCTGACTCAGGTGAGGCCAGTGGGTACCCGAAAAGTGCCCTCCTGGTTGGTTTGCCCCCTTGCCCTTTGATGCTTCTGGCGTCCCTGTAAATACCTGTTGTTTTCAATACTACATCAAGTCACACTCAGAGGTATGTGCAACTCTAAATTTTGCTCTAAAGATTTGCATGGAAATCCCCATTCAAAATTGGTCACTTCACCTCGAGATCTCTCTTAAACTCAAAGAACAGATACAGAAAAGAACATATACAGACGAGATGATGGATCAGTCACACACATGCTGTCTGAGGTAAAGCTCCCAGAAGGAAAGAACAGCGACTGGTTAAATACCACAAAATAGTCATGGGGTTGCTCCCAGCACTTCCTAAGCCTGATTATCTAAAACACAAGGCAAATACAGGCTACAGCCAAAAAAATTTGAGGACTGTACGTGTCAGTCAAAATCCGGTGGAGAAGGAGGTGTGTACCAACACAGAATCGTTCCAACTTCTGCGTACTAGCAGCTCACAATACGAAAACTCCTTCTTTGTTAAAACAACTGTGGAATGGAACCACCTGGAACAGTCGGTTGTTGATATCAGTGACATTGACGGTTTTCTATCTGCTCTGCGAGGGGAACAACAGTATGGGGTGTTTTCAACAATGCTAACAAGGAACTATTGCTGAACTATTTATAATTTATGCTTGTTTATCATATATAATAATTTTTTTTCAATTATTTCGCTTGCTGCTTATATTTATACTCCAAAATCATTTGGATGGCTCAAACAACAACATTGTCATTGCATATATTAAGTACTATATGGGAGATCAATCTAACATGTAATGGCTGATTATGCTTAAGCGTAACTCCATTACGCTTTAAAGCATAATTGGTTTTTATTGCCTTACAGCGTTATATGTAATGGTAGACCTACATGTATCTAACTTAGTAAGGCTGAAGGTGTCACTCTCACCAAAAAAAGTGCTGAAGGGTACACAGGATTTGAAAATGTGCTGAATGGTATACAGGGTTTGAAATGTCGTTCTAAATGACGTTTAGATTTCGTATCTGCCATGATTTCTGTTAGAAAATAATTGATTACGTTCCAATGAACAGAAAATGAACTGAAAACAAACTGCTCATGGGCGTCAGACTTTCAGAAACACAGTTTAAGTAACGGTGTTAGTGGCGATCACAAACCTTCAGCACATTTTCAAACCATGTGTACCCTTCAGTACTTTTTTTGGTGAGAGTGACCCCTTCAGCCTTAGAAAGGTTTAATGTTCTGGGCGGATGGTAAGATGGTAAAAAATAGTTGTTTCCTCATAGAATCTCCACATATATATTCAGACAGACAGATGGGGAGGGGTGTTGAAAAATGCTTTGGGAAAACAATTGTAAAGAGGGAAAGAAATTGGTTGCGGGGGTGGGTGAATCGCAGAAATGGTAAAATGTAAAAAAGTATCATATGTGTCTGAATATATATTAACCCCCCCCCACCTCCAGAGCAAATTGAAATAAATTTAAATCCATATACCCTGTTTTTCTTATGGCATTTTTTTTTTGGTGTTTTGTTGAATAAAATTAACTTATGACTGAGATTACTCCTTCAGTCTTGATACTTTTCCAAAAATGCCATTTTTTGGCATTTTTGTCTGTTTAACAAATGTTGGAGCATAAATAGAAAAAACAACCAGTCATGCGTATGCATTCTTTTATATATATGAATCTCGCATATATACAATCTTAAATATAAGAGACTGCACTGGCTTAGAAGTTCAATATAAGTATTGTTAGCTTAATGCATTCTCTTATATATGCAAGGCATCCTATTGGAGACTCGCATATATAAGAGAATGCATTGGCACAAGTTTTCAAAAAATTTCATGAAGCTCCAATTATGGAAGGATTAATCATAAATAATGGTCTCCAATATGGCAGGTTGTAAATATAAAAGAATCCACTGGCTTGCATGGTCAAGATAAATGTTGTTAGGCCAATGAATTCTCTTAAATATGTGAGTCTGCCTATGGGAGACTGTCATATATAAGAGAATGCATTGGTACAGTGTTTTCGCTAAATTTCAGGAAGCTCCAGTCATGAAATGTGCAAAATTATTTAGAACACTTTCAATTGTAAAACGATAGCATCACAATGTGTTTGGAAATCCCTTCACAGTTTGTAAGTCTAACACATAATTTGTTCAAAAATAGTTTTGTCTTCACCATAGACTAATAAGAAATCATGTTTTGTACACAATCTAGTCAGAAAATTACTAAAACTATGAAAAAGCTGTTAATTTTGTTTCTTGTTTTTGAAATACCTGACCATCATATATTGAATTTGGCTCAGTGTGATACACTCCAATTCTTGAAGACACACAATTTGAAAAACCCTTACTCTTACAGATGGATTAATCATTATCTCTTTCTATAACAAGTATTTTATAGTTTCCTGTGTATAACATAATAAATATGAATCGAAGACCCCTGTCTGGAAACACTTCTATCAATTAGTATTATAATAAGCATACAATCAATGTCCAGTATTTTAGGGCTCGTGTTTATTGGAACTTTTTCTAAAACAATAGGAACAAATATATATCCCACTTAATTCTCGCATTAAAAAATACATATTGATTTAAAATCAATATTAATTGATAGTAACATTTCCAGACAGGTATCTCCGGCTAACACATGTTAGAGGAAGAGATAATCCATCTTTAGTGAATTTGGAAATTTGTAAATGATTAAATTTCTTCTGTAAAGCAGGAAAATAAAATCTACAAAATATGCAGTTGGAAGAACTTGGGAGACTCAAATATATAATATAACCATTTCTTGATGGGAGCTGCGTGGAGCATTGAATCATGTGCCAGTGCATTCCCTTATATCTGCAGGTACCATAGGTAGCCTCACATATATAAGAGAATGCACTGGCTTACAAGGTCAAGGTAAATATTGTTAGGCCAATGTAATATATTCTCTTATATATTCTAGGATCCCTACTGGAAACTACCATATATAAGAGAATGCATTAGCACAGGTTTTTTTGGCAATATTTCCTATGCTCCAATCATGGAAGGGTGAATGCTGCTCCCATAATGAAAGGGTTAATTGATTTTATTCCTAAATAGACAATTTTTGTTGTAATTAGTTTTAGTTCCGACCCTCCAGGTTCGGTATTTTGTCTCATAAATGAACCACATAGTTTTGATTACTCTGACTACTGATGGTATACTAGCACCTCCCATAAATCCTGAATAACATAGGTGAATCATGGGTACAAGATAAAAAATATAGGATAGAAGCCATGGTTATTTCACACTATTATAAATATGAAAATAATTACATTTTTGCTGCTGAAATATTGTCCATAACCCCAGCTCACCAAGAAGTATGAGACTGAATTATATCTAAATATGTCATTTTGACAAAAAAATAATCAATTTGATGCTCAATGACAAACTGTGAGATAAATCTTACAGTTCCAGGAGATTTCACTCCATTGTCACTATACATATTTTCTTATCTGGTACCTGCTGGTAAACAGAAAAACCACCTATTTGTTATTAGTATTCAGTATAGGAGTCTGGGGTCTGCCATGAGAGGGATGGACATCATCAATATCATGAAGAGATATATTTAAGAAGACTTATATTAAATGATTTATTAATAAGGTACTTAACACATGTATGAATTTTCACTAATGAATTAAATTTAATATAATTACAAGTCTGTTAATAACTGAATACCACAACTGACTGTCACTAGCTGTGATAGACTTGCAATTGAATTTATTAACTGAGTAATTGGCAATCATGAATATTTTTGTGGGAGCTTCTGGCATGATTTAGTCCTTGTTCAAATTATTGTTGAATGTTGGGTCAACAGCCTGGAGCTATCTTGTTGAAAATGAAGAAACCCCCTCCCCTAGATCATGTCATGAATCTTTACTCTGCTTAGCGCCTGTAGAGATCTTATTCCATCAGTACAAAACTTGGGGAATTTTGTTATGTTTTGATAATGAACTTTATAACATTGAACAAACAAGGCAGGGAACATATTTCTTTGTTTATATTTGTTCCTCGATAATCAACTTCAAAGTATGGGGTGGTCCCAGCTCGAAAATGCATGCTTTTTGTGGCTTTAGTGAGCTGATATCACAAAAACACTGAATTAATTACCCTGCAGAAATTCCATGATTGTAAGTGCGCATAGCAAACTCACCCATCAAGTCTGTTAAATAATGTCATCTCGAGATGGCACTTTCACCTACTTATGAATAAACTATTAAGCGACAGGTATTAATAAAGAAATATATTCCCCTTGTTATTTTTTCAGCTTTATAAGGTTCTCTATCAATACTTAAAAAAGTTCCCGAGGTTTTGTACTGGTAGAATATGATTTATACAGGCATTCGCCTCTGGGAGGCCAAATTGTCATTTAATAATGAAGTGCGCTTAAGTGCAATTATAATTACACTTAAGCACAATTAGTTGAACTTATCATTGTGCTTAAGAGCAATCATTGCTCTTAAGTGCAATCGATTGTGATTAAGCATAGTGATTTGTTCTTGAAAACATAATTATTTGTGCTTAAGCGCAATCAATTTTGCTTACGCACAATCAATTGCCTAATCTTAAGCGCATTTCATGGTTATACATGTATGTAACTAAACACCCCTGGTGAATAAATAGGTTTATCCATAACTCAACCTTAGCTCTTATTGACATATCACCTCTTGTTTTCATTGGTTTGCATGGGAGCAAGCCTAAGTTCTTTATCGAAATGGTAGACTCGCAATAGCATTACCTTCTGTTTTAGTTGTGGCAACTCGTGGTAGTATTAACTTCTGTATTAGTTGGGGCAACTTTGATTTTCGAGTACATATACAGGTACACCATATTAGGGAAGCAGGTCCTCAGTGACACCATATTCGCGCTACAGTATATGACCTGGAAATACTATAGATCTGTGCAAGAGCCGCTGATTTAATAAAACTACCAGAGCTCGAGGAGTGAGACATCAAAGCTCCCGGAATGAAACACCAATTTTTGGGACAGGGATGCTGATAATATGACAATAGGGTTTTTCACCCGATTTAAGTCAATAAGTACTCCATATGAGGTAAGCAAGCCCTTATACAGTGACACCACATTGTTGCTATATGACCATAGCTTTGGCCCAAATATATGCCCCAAAGTCATATTAGCCAGAGTATATGGGATGTCAAATTGACATTTAATAAATAATTGAGCTTAAGCGCAATAAGGAATCCCTTATTGCGCTTAAGCACAATAAGAAAATTCCTTATTGCGCTTAAGATCAATAAGAGATTCCTTATTGCGCTTAAGCGCAATAAGAGATTCTTATTGCGCTTACATAAACTCCCTATAATTCAAATGGTTTAGTCCATGGTGCAATCAGTATCTATCCCTGTTAACAGGCAATATATGATAATTCTACTATTTGCAGAGGGGTGATCTCATGAGGGAGATAATAATTGCGCTTAAGCGCAATAAGGATGTAATTCCGCTTAAGCGCAATAAGGGATGTTCTTATTGCGCTTAAGCGCATAAGGGAAGATCTAATTGCGCTTAAGCGCAATAAGAATATTCCTTAAGCGTTAAGTGCAATAAGAGATTCCTTATTGCGCTTAAGCTCAATTATTTATTAAATGTCAATTTGGCATCCCATAAGAGTAGAGATTCATGGCATGATCTACCCTCCTCCCAATATATCTAATACGGTATGGGATGCCAAATTGACATTTAATAAATAATTGAGCTTAAGCGCAATAATGAATCTTATTAAGAACATTCCTTATTATACGCATAACCGCAATACATCCTTATTGCGCTTAAGTGCAATTAATATCTCCCTCATGAGAAAATAGTAGAATTATCCTATAATTTTGTGTGTTAACAGGGATAGAATCTGATGGAATCTGAATAGGCCTACACGTGGACAGTCACCATGTGACCAATAAACTCCACCCATTGCACCATGGACTACACTATTGGAATTATAGGGAGTTTATGTAATATTCCTTATTTGCGCTTAAGCGCAATAAGGAATATTCTTATTGCACTTAAGCCCAATAAGGAAATTCCTTATTGCGCTTAAACGCAATAAGGAATCTCTTATTGTGCTTAATGGCAATTAGATTTTTCCTTATTGCGCTAATAAGGAATTCCTTATTGCGCTTAAGCTCAATTATTTATTAAATGTCAATTTGGCATCCCACAATACTGGGCCACACTTTTTGAAATTAGTTATTTTAATACTACAGGTCACTGTTGGAGACTTTAGTTCAATTTGAATCTGCAAGGCCTGTACTAGTGTAGGCCTACTGCGGCCAGTCCAGTCCAAAGCCATACATGTACATTTTAGTGTCAAATTGCACTTGCTACATGTACATTTTTCTGACGCTATCTACCCACACTGTTTTTTTTAAATCTGCGTGTTTGAACGATAGGTTCTCCAAAAGTTCCCATTAATTATGACCTGAGTCACTCTCCTGGGTCATCAGGATAAGAATTCCCGCTGTTGACAATATTCAATTAGAATGTCAACAACATAGCCTGATCTGATCACACGAACTTCAATTCGAACCGAGTTTTTGACAAGTTTTCCAGGCAATAATCGTTGATTTCATATGTGAGGACCCAACATTCCCATTCAACACAACATACACGGAGATAAAACTCCGATAATCTAACTCAAATATGCGTTCTAAAGTCATTAGCTTCACTCCCGGTGGGCATATATTTGATGTCAGACAGAACTGTGCCCGATATACCACAAGAAAGGTCATAAAAAACTAGAAAGAAAACCCCAATGTGGCATATTTTTAGTGCGGTACTCGCCCTGTATTAAATTGTTGAAAACTGCGATCAGAGTAAGAAATCTTCTCAGATACTAATACATTTTCGGAGCGAATCAGCGCGCGGAGTCTCATGGAATTATATTCGGAGGAAATCGGAACCACCCGAATAACGACGATCGGCTGGCACGCACGACTGGGAGAACAACAAACAAAATAATAGGGGGCCTATCATAGTTTTTGCATTCAAGTTTTCTAAGTAAAATGTCGACAATTATTTGGCAACTAACAAAGTTTTCACACTCTGTATATATATTTATATATATATGGAATTTTTGCAAATTTAGGAGAGAATGAGTACGTATTCACAGTGTGCAAAAGACGATTGGCACACCTCCGAAATTATCCAGGTTCACCAATAATAAACAAATCTGGGAATTTGCCTTCTAATCTAACGTCAACATATTTGGCCGAATACAAGGTGAAGTTATCTGCATGCGAATTATTGACTTCTGTAAATGTAAATTATAAGCAATATTTCAATAATATTTGACATCACAATAGACCAATCGTGCTGAGCTAGATCGATTGGTCTTTCTGACACTGTTGAAAGAGATTTCTTGAATATTGAAATTTTGTTTGCTTGAAGATTTGTTCAAATTTATGATGAATATACCAGCAAAAAATTATACATTGTCTTTCATTAGTTTCAAAATTGTCTTTCATTAGTTTCAAAATGAATAAGAATAATTTTTTTACAAAAAAATGGTTGTAACTTGAAAGAACAATTTAGAGTAGGCCTACTCCCTTTATCCAAGATTCATGCTGGCTGTGAAAGACCGATGGGATTATTTTAGCCCGATCGGTATATTTTAGCCCGATCCTGCCCGATCGGGCTATTATTGATTGATCGGTGGTTCACCCAGACCTGTAGGATATGCGCACTATAGGATATAGATAAGGCGTTTTATGTATGGGAGGCCTATTTCACTTGAAAGAACAATTTATAGTAGGCCTACTCCCTTTATCCAAGATTCAGGCTGGCTGTGAAAGACCGATCGGTCTATTTTAGCCCGATCGGGCTATTATTGATTGATCGGTGGTTCACCCAGACCTGTAGGGTATGCGCGCTATAGTATATAGATAAGGCGTTTCATGTATGGGAGGCCTATTTCGCTTGAAAGAACAATTTATAGTAGGCCTACTCCCTTTATCCAAGATTCAGGCTGGCTGTGAAAGACCGATCGGTCTATTTTAGCCCGATCGGGCTATTATTGATTGATCGGTGGTTCACCCAGACCTGTAGGGTATGCGTGCTATAGTATTCATGTATGGGAGGCCTATTTCACTTGAAAGAACAATTTAGAGTCGGCCTACTCCCTTTATCCAAGATTCAAGCTGGCTGTGAAAGAACGATCGGTCTATTTTAGCCTGATCGGTCTACTTTAGCCCGATCGGGCTGTTATTGATTGATCGGTGGTTCACCCAGACCTGTAGGATATACGCGCTATAGGATATAGATACGGCATTTCATGTATGGGATACCCATTTCACATTTATTATTCATTTACGATCAAGCGCAAATATTTCGCAAAATAACATCTATCATTTGCGCTTCAGTGTAAATCATTTGCGCTAATAAAAATTAATATGCATTGATATCACCCCCCCTGGATTAATTTTAAATGGCACAGACCCACCATATGAGGGAAGCACCCCCCCCCCCCCAGTAACCCCAATATCTCTTTTATGACCATGGAAATGGTAGAGATATGTGCAGGATATATCTCTTTTATAAAATATACTAGATCTCTGGGATGGAGACACAAATTCTTGCGGACAGGGATGCTGATAATATGAAAATTGGGGTTTTCCCCAATTTCAAGTCAATAAGTACACCATATGAGGGAAGCGAGTCCCCAGTAACACCGAATTCCATATTTATGGCCATGGAAATGGTGTATATCTGTGTAGGAGATGTCCCTTTAATAAAATATACTAGAGCTCTGGGAGTGAGGCACCAATTCTCACTAGAGCTCTGGGAGTGAGGCACCAAATAGTATGGGACACCAGGGACAGAGATGCTGATATATGCATATGGAAATATTTTTTCTTCAATGTTTCAGTATTATATGGGGCTACTACTATGGATCCATGATAATATACTATGAGATGGACTCTACCATTCACAATCAGAGGGAAGTAAGGGAGTGTTAGGTATTTGCGCTTAAGCGCAAATATATTGATAGACATATACTTGCGCTTAAGCGCAAATGATTAATTTTCACATTTTATATTAACTAATTGCATTTAAGCGTAAATCAGTTACGCTTAATGTAATCATTTACGCTTAAGCATAATTGACTTATGCGTTATCATAATACATTGGAATTATATTAAGAGCAATAATTTCATCGGCTGTCTTACCTTATAGGTATATTTGTATAATCTGATGTATGTTAACTTACTGGCATTAGTAATGTGGTTGCATCCATTTCAGCTTGAGTATGTGGAGTTCAATGGGGGTGTATATGAATTACGGTTAAGCGCAACTCATTTACGCTTAAGTGGATTTCATTTACACTTAAGCGTAATTGAAATGAATTATGCTTAAGCAAATACATGTACCTATCTCCAACTGGTTTCCTCAGTCTGAACATCCATCTTAGTATGGGATCTGGGTGGAGTCCTCACCTATGTTTGAGTAATGTTTTATGGCCTGAGTTAATTTGAGTTTAGAGCAAATCACATGGGAGTCTTTTTTACATTTATTATTTATTTGCATACAAATATTTGCGCTTAAGCATAAAGCAATTGCGCTTACTTAGTGCAAATATACAACACTTCTTTACTTCCATCCAATTTTAACTGTCAATGATTGAGTCCATCTTATGGTATATTTATTTGGGCCTATATAAACTCAAAAATTGAAGAAAACATAATTCCATATGGATATCTATATCACTATCGCTGTCCCAAACAAATACGGTCTGTACTAGAATAGTGAATAGCAATATGGCACACATGTAGCATTGCACAGGTAATTAAACAGTTTGAAATACACATGTAAGACAACACTTTCTGCACGAGACTGTACCTGCTGTAGTTCGATCATAAAATCGGTCAACGATCTGCAACGATTACAAAGTTCTATAAATAGTAACATTTTCAACTGTTACCGTTGTTCATTGCTCGATCATGACCACTTTGATTATAATTCTTTCATAACTCGGTCAATGTTCTTCCGTTGGAGATTTCAGGCAATAATTCCTTTTATATCCCTCCCATTCGAATTGACTATACCGCTTGTTTTTCGTTTTATTAAGCTGATGTTACGCTATTCCAGCAAACGGCCTCCCTCCACGGAAGCTATTTTCTGAGAACGAAAGCCGACTCAATCCCGACCAAGTCGGAAGTGTTCGGGTGTTTCCGCGACTGCACACGACAACTCGTCTGTGTATTTATTTCGCGTTTACAGTGGAATTATTCGTCCCGATTGAGGGAAAGTAAATAGTTAGTTACGTGGCCGTATAATTAGTACAAACTGATATCTGGTTAGGGCATTTCGTGTATGGGGGTTATTTTATTCAGTCTTTCCACAGAATAACGCAGGGAACTCAATTGTGAGGTTCAATTTACGTTTCACATCACTTTAAGACCTTGTTCGTGAAACGCACTTATGACTGAAGTTTGAACTTATGACCATTTTAAGTCCCAACTATGTCATAAGTTGCTTTCATGAAACAGGGCCCATGTTTTGGATTCACTACGACTTTATACTCGGTACATATATGGGTATCGACAATTCCCGTGTCCCCAGTGGTCTTGCTATATTAATTATGATTGTATACTAGGTAAGGACTATATCAAATCGATAAAAGTCCGATTCAGATGTCCACGAACGTATCGGTGCAATATGATGTTTAGGAATATAATAGCCATGCATAAACAGAAAACAAACATGATTTTCCATGGCAGCATTTTCCAGCATTGGCTCAGTAATCGTTATATAGTATACCAGCTCATGCACGATCGCGTAGCTGAACCTAACCAATGAAATCAACAATGCAACCATTGAATTGCTATTGGATGTTGGTGATCGGTATGTGAAATCGCTTGAAATATCTGCTGGCAGACCTTGGCTGTTGGCATATACAGTACGCAACTGGCGTTCGAGAATAGGCCATTAGGAGCCGTAAATCACCGAATATCGGTCAGAGATATCGTGTCTTATTTTAATGGAGCCCATTAAACGATGGCAATCAACCGCACTCTTGACATGGAAGCACGCAGTGACCTACACCTATGGATATCGCCCCACCCGAATATATCATATCTCATATATATTTTGAAGACCTCTGTCTGTCTGTTTGTCTGTTTGTCTGTTTGTCCTGTCTGTCTGTCTGTCTGTCTGTCTGTCATTAATACAAATCTACGATTCTCGACCGATCGGGACGAAACTTGGTACGTGTGTGTAGTTTGACCAGGCGGTCGTCGTTGTCGTATTGGCGAGCCCGTGCAGCGCATGCGCAGACGAGATCTCGGAAACGGGTGGAGCTATCAACTTGAAATTTGCTATGTGAATGTATCTTGCCCCGGATACGAATTTTATCGGGTCGCCGAGCCCGTGCGACGCCAGCTTCGCGCATACGCAGACGAGATCTCGGAAACGGGTGGAGCTATCGACTTAAAATTTGGTATGTGAATGTATCTTTCCCCGGATACGAATTATATCGGGTCGCCGAGCCCATGCGACGCCAGCTTCGCGCATGCGCAGACCAGATCTCATAAAAAATTTTATCCGTGCGACGCCAGCTTCGCGCAGCCCTCGATACATGCACGAAAAGACACAAGACTTTATGTTATCAACTGGTCAATAATAACGAAATTGTGCCGTCATCATTCACGAGTTATCAAAATAATAACGAAATTGTGCCGTCATCATTCACGATACATGCAAGAAAAGACACAAGACTTTATGTAATCAGAACAAGGACAATTCTTCCCACAATAGACGCTCTTTATTATTTCCATATCAGGAATCCGTTCACAGATAACGCTCTTTATGTTATCCAGGAATTCAATGTCTACCAAACGCCACGAACTAACTGTTTCATTGCAGTTACTGCCTCAACCTCTCTTTTCTTATAATTTGCCATTTAAGCTTTCTTTCGTCCACTGCGGATGTTCATTTCCACGTATGTCAAGAACATTATATCTCTCATTGTAATTACTGTGCCAAAATCTGGTCAATAATAACGAAATTGTGCCGCCATCCTTCACCGGCAGCCCTCGATACATGCAATAAAAGACACAAGACTTTATGTTATCAGAACAAGGACAATTCTGCCCACCACCATAGCACATTTCATCAACATTCATCCATTCATTAATCACAAGCATATCTTCCCCTATTCTGGCGTGAACTGTGATCTGTGAAAATGCATTTCTATTAGAATATCAAACATGATATAGACGCTCTTTATTATTTCCATATCAGGAATCCGTTCACAGATAACGCTCTTTATGTTAGCCAGGAATTCAATGTCGACCAAACGCCACGAACTAACTGTTTCATTGCAGTTACTGCCTCAACCTGTCTGTTCTTATAATTTGCTATTTAAGCTTTCTTTCGTCCACTGCGGATGTTCATTTCCACGTATGTCAAGAACATTTTATCTCTCATTGTAATTACTGTGCCAAAATCTGGTCAATAATAACGAAATTGTGCCGTCATCCTTCACCGGCAGCCCTCGATACATGCAAGAAAAGACACACGACTTTATGTTATCAGAACAAGGACAATTCTTCCCACCACCACAGCACATTTCATCTACATTCATCCATTAATTAATCACAAGCATGTCTTCCCCTATTCTGGCGTGAACTGTGAACTGTGATAATATAGACGCTCTTTATTATTTCCGTATCAGGAATCCGTTCACAGATAATGCTCTTTATATGTTAGCCAGGAATTTAATGTCTACCAAACGCCACGAACTAACGTTTTGTGCATTTGTTGACATTGTTGGGATGTACTCTCCTTGAAGCAGAGCTTCGTGGAATATTTTTTTTCTGATTTCTTGATTACCATTGCAGTTCCAGATCTCGGAAAAGGGTTGAGCTATTGAATTGAAATGTATTAATCAGAAGCATATCTTCCCTTATTCGGTTGTGGACTGCTGCTCGCCTGCAAATCACCCGTCATGGAAGCATATCTTCCCCTATAACTGTATCATTGCAGTTACTGCCTTAATCTGTCTTTTCTTATAATTTGCTATTTAAGCTTTCTTTCGTCCACTGCGGATGTTCATTTCCACGTATGTAGGCTTTTTTCGCTGCCAAAATGTATTAATCAGAAGCATATCTTCCCCTATTCGGGTACCAAAATGGCAAAATGTATTAATCAGAAGCATATCTTCCCCTATTCGGGTGTGAACTGCTGGTCGCCCCTGACGAGATTGGTCGCCCCTGACGAGATTCCACCATGAGAGAATCGAAACTTCACTTTATATGCCCATCATTGTAAGTGATGTCGGGCAATGTCCCACGCAAATTTATCTTCAGAAATTTTCGAACTTTTCAGAAGTTTTTAGTATTATCTCGGTTCCCTCGAAGTTCATATAATTTGAACGGCCCTTCTGAGGGCCACTATTAGCGCAAGGGACTCGATAATACATAGAAAATGCCCCCGAAAAAGCGGAAGCTCATAGGCCGCAAGAGTAACAATACAAGTGCGAAACAGATTTGTCGTGATAACGAAACTGACGAACAGCGCCAGTTGCGGCTGGATGCCGATCGCCAGTCGACGGCCCTTTCCAGGGCGTCAGAAACTGACCAACAGCGCCAGTTGCGGCTGGATGCCGATCGCCAGTCGACGGCCCTTTCCAGTGCGTCAGATACTGACCAACAGCGCCAGTTGCGGCTGGATGCCGATCGCCAGTCGACGGCCCTTTCCAGGGCGTCAGAAACTGACGAACAGCGCCAGTTGCGACTGGTAGCCGTTCGCCAGTCGACGGCCCTTTCCAGGGCGTCAGAAACGGTTGCACAAACGGAATTGCGTCGACGAAACGACCGAGTCGCTACTGCAAATGCCACATAAGAACAGCAACGTCTCAACGTTATTAGTTGGGGAAAAGCAGCCATGAATTACAATCCATCCATCGATTATACATCTCACGACTCTCTCCGAGTTGGCCAAATGATGGTTGTTTGTGAGCACTGCTCTGCTTTGATGTGGCGCACCGAACCCTTAGGTTTCTGCTGTTCTCGTGGGAAGGTCTCCCTTCCGATTCGTCCAGACCAACCACAGCCCCTGAGAGACATACTTAGTGGCGATTCACCAGACTCGGAACATTTCCTCCACAACATCGCCGATATAATTCGGCTTTCCAAATGACATCGTTTGGAGCTAATGTAATAACCGAAGGTGGTTTTATGCCAACATTCAAGGTTCAGGGCCAGATCTATCACATAATTGGCTCGCTCCTACCTACAGCCGAACAACAACCCCGATTTGTGCAAGTCTACTTCATCGATGACCAGGCAAACCTTCGAGCATCCGATAACCTTAAACCTCATATGATCATCGCAATCCAAGACATGTTGCACAACTCTTACATTACTAGCTTCAAGTATGCCATTGAGTCTAATCCCGGTCCGAATCTCGATGTTGTCGTCAATGCTGATAAAAAGCCTTCAGATGCACATCGTGGCAGGTTCAATGCCCCAGCTTGCAATGAACTTGCAGTGGTCATGACCGGGCAAGAACATGGAGCGCGAGACATAGTAATTAAGTCCCGTGATAACACAATCAGGAGGATTTGCGAGACAAAACAGGTCATATGACCCTCTACAGTACCATATACTGTGTGTGCGTGGTGAAGATGGCTATCGCTTGGGGATCCAACATGCTGTCGGTCGAAAGAATGTCTCGTGCAATGATTTCTATGCTTACTATTTCATGGTAAGGAGCAATTCTTTCAACCACTTACATCGGAGTAGGAATCTGTTCAATCAGTTTGCTGTCGACATGTATGCTAAGGTTGAATCTGGGAGACTGTTTTACATTCGTTCACACCAGCGTGAATTACGAGCAGATTCCTACATTCATCTCCGAGACAGCATCAATAACGATCAGACAGAAGGCCATGGTCAACTTTGTATACTTCCGTCATCATTCACAGGAAGTCCACGATATATGCAAGAGAAGACACAGGACGCCTTGACGTATGTGAAGAATTTTGGTCGCCCAGATCTCTTTGTCACGTTTACATGTAATCCCAAAAGGGAGGAGGTCAAGAGAGAGTTGTTCGAGGGCCAGGCACCAAGGGACAGACATGATGTGGTTGCCCGTGTTTTCCGCCTGAAACTTCAGAAACTCATGTTTCTGGTGAAGAAATGTCATATCTTCGGGCAATCATTATGTGACATGTACACCATTAAGTGGCAGAAGAGGGGCCTCCCCCACTCACACTTCCTCATATGGTTACAGGATAAGATTCATGCAGACCAGATAGATAACTCTCGGCTGAATTGCCTGATCCCGAGCAAGACCAAACACTGTATGATTTGGTAAAGACGCATATGGTCCACGGACCATGCGGGCGGTTCAATCCCAACTCGTCTTGCATGAAAGATGGCAAGTGCTCGAAGCGATATCCGAGACAGTTTTTAGCAGAGACCCAGACATCTAATGAAGGTTACCCTCTCTACAGGAGGCGTTCACCAGAAGGTGGCGGTTTCACTGCTAAAATAAGAATGAGAACTGGTGGAGACTTCGAAATCGACAACAGGTGGATTGTCCCTTATTGTCCTCTTCGGACGAAGTTATTCGATGCACATATTAATGTTGAATTTTGCAGCTCTGTCAAGTCCATTAAATATGTGTGCAGGTATATAAATAAGGGTTCAGATGCTGCCATGTTCGCATTACGAGACTCGAATGATGAGGTCAGCCAGTTTCAAATGGGCAGATATCTTAGCACAGGCGAGGCGTTCTGGAGAATATTTGATTTTCCTATTCATGACCGTCATCCTACAGTAGTTCGCCTCGCTGTCCATCTCGAAAATGGTCAGAGGGTGTATTTCACTGAGAATAATGCCCAGCAAGTAGCTGCTGCTCCACCAAAGGAAACGAGTTTAACATCTTTTTTCACGACATGTCAAAATGATGAGTTTGCTCGGAGTCTTCTCTACCTTGAAATGCCCGCATACTACACATGGGTGAACAACAGATGGTCCAGGCGGAAGCGGGGTTCACCAGTTGATGGACAGGTTGGTGTCTTCAAGGACACGGCCCTGGGCAGACTGTACACGGTACACCCATCTCAGCATGAATGTTTTTATTTGAGGGTGCTCCTCTTGGAAGTTCGGGGTCCTGAATCTTTTGAAAGTCTGAGAACCATTGATGGTGAGGTATGCACGACTTTCCGCCAGTCTGCTCTCCAAAGAGGCCTTATTGAAGACGACATACAATGGGAAGCAACTATGTCCGAGGCTTCTGTTTCAAGAACGCCGAGGTGTATGCGTAGCCTCTTTGCTGTTCTGTTGCAGATGTGTGGAGTCTCAGATCCCAATGGTCTCTGGATGCAATTCAGAGAGGATATGTCTGAAGACTTCCGCTGTAGACAGCAGAGGCTCAACCCAGATGTTGAGGTCGCCTTCAATGAAGATATCTTCAATCAAGCTCTCGTGGCTATTGAAGACAAGATTCTAGCACAGGAGGCCTTGAATTACACACTTTCGGACTTCCCCGAACTAACAGGATTGAAACTGTTCAACAACCAAGATAAATACTTAGAGAGACGACATATGATAGAGATATCCTTGCTGATGTCATCGCTTCAAGTGAAGCGAAACTATTGCCAGAACTGCGGCATGTTTTTGACACAATTATGGGTTCTGTAAACGGTGCCGGTGGTATATTTTTCTTAGATGCGCCAGGTGGTACTGGTAAAACGTTTCTGATAAACTTAATTCTTGCCAGGATTCGGATTCAGGGGAAAATTGTCATTGCAGTTGCCCGTGTTTTCCGCCTGAAACTTCAGAAACTCATGTTTCTGGTGAAGAAATGTCATATCTTCGGGCAATCATTATGTGACATGTACACCATTGAGTGGCAGAAGAGGGGCCTCCCCCACTCACACTTCCTCATATGGTTACAGGATAAGATTCATGCAGACCAGATAGATAACATCATCTCGGCTGAATTGCCTGATCCCGAGCAAGATCAAACACTGTATGATTTGGTAAAGACGCATATGGTCCACGGAGCATGCGTGCGGTTCAATCCCAACTCGCCTTGCGTGAAAGATCATGAAAGATGGCAAGTGCTCGAAGCGATATCCGAGACAGTTTTTAGCAGAGACCCAGACATCTAATGAAGGTTACCCTCTCTACAGGAGGCGTTCACCAGAAGGTGGCGGTTTCACTGCTAAAATAAGAATGAGAACTGGTGGAGACTTCGAAATCGACAACAGGTGGATTGTCCCTTATTGTCCTCTTCTGACGAAGTTATTCGATGCACATATTAATGTTGAATTTTGCAGCTCTGTCAAGTCCATTAAATATGTGTGCAGGTATATAAATAAGGGTTCAGATGCTGCCATGTTCGCATTACGAGACTCGAATGATGAGGTCAGCCAGTTTCAAATGGGCAGATATCTTAGCACAAGCGAGGCGTTCTGGAGAATATTTGATTTTCCTATTCATGACCGTCATCCTACAGTAGTTCGCCTCGCTGTCCATCTCGAAAATGGTCAGAGGGTGTATTTCACTGAGAATAATGCCCAGCAAGTAGCTGCTGCACCAAAGGAAACGAGTTTAACATCTTTTTTCACGACATGTCAAAATGATGAGTTTGCTCGGAGTCTTCTCTACCTTGAAATGCCCGCATACTACACATGGGTGAACAACAGATGGTCCAGGCGGAAGCGGGGTTCACCAGTTGATGGACAGGTTGGTGTCTTCAAGGACACGGCCCTGGGCAGACTGTACACGGTACACCCATCTCAGCATGAATGTTTTTATTTGAGGGTGCTCCTCTTGGAAGTTAGGGGTTCTGAATCTTTTGAAAGTCTGAGAACCATTGATGGTGAGGTATGCACGACTTTCCGCCAGTCTGCTCTCCAAAGAGGCCTTATTGAAGACGACAGACAATGGGAAGCAACTATGTCCGAGGCTTCTGTTTCAAGAACGCCGAGGTGTATGCGTAGCCTCTTTGCTGTTCTGTTGCAGATGTGTGGAGTCTCAGATCCCAATGGTCTCTGGATGCAATTCAGAAAGGATATGTCTGAAGACTTCCGCTGTAGACAGCAGAGGCTCAACCCAGATGTTGAGGTCGCCTTCAATGAAGATATCTTCAATCAAGCTCTCGTGGCTATTGAAGACAAGATTCTAGCCCAGGAGGCCTTGAATTACACACTTTCGGACTTCCCCGAACTAACAGGATTGAAACTGTTCAACAACCAAGATAAATACTTAGAGAGACGACATATGATAGAGATATCCTTGCTGATGTCATCGCTTCAAGTGAAGCGAAACTATTGCCAGAACAGCGGCATGTTTTTGACACAATTATGGGTTCTGTAAACGGTGCCGGTGGTATATTTGTCTTAGATGCGCCAGGTGGTACTGGTAAAACGTTTCTGATAAACTTAATTCTTGCCAGGATTCGGATTCAGGGGAAAATTGTCATTGCAGTTGCGTCATCTGGGATCGCTGCGACATTGCTCCCGGGTGGTAGGACTGCTCACTCGGCATTCAAACTCCCGCTGAACTTAACAGTGAATGACCTGGCGACGTGCAATATAGCAAAAGGTACAGGGCTTGCGCGCCTACTCCGCAGTTGTGTAATGATTATTTGGGATGAGTGCACCATGTCTCACAAACATGCTTTCGAAGCTCTGGACAGGACATTGCAGGACATTCGTGAGTGTAATGCGATCATGGGCGGTGTAACCTAGCTTGCTCCTGTCCGGAGACTTCAGACAAACGCTCCCTGTTATCCCTCGGGGAACGAGGGCTGACATGGTCCGCGCATCTGACGGGACTTCCACTGCCCAAAACCGCGAACGCCAACTACATTGTTGGCGAGAAAATAGCCCCCAAGCCGTAAATATCAACAACAACGACATTGTTGGCGAGAAAATAATTAGTTAAAATTACTAAATACACGCAATCCTATTTTCCCTATACGACAATGTGAGATATTTCGGGTAGCCCCGAGCCGTGATGCCAACAACAACGACCCGAAGCCCTGAATGCCAACAACAACGACATCATCGGGTCAGTTTTTTTCCTCCCGAAGTACCTTAAATCATACCTCTTTTAGGGAGGGTACAATAATTTCACTTAAAAAGGCACGATTAACTCATTGAAAAGCGAAAACAATGTCATGTTTCGGACCAACGCCGCCAGTGGCGGGCTAACCTGCTAGTTATATATAAATGTAAGATGATGGGAATGGTGAATCTAAAATGATAGGTGTACTTCCAAGTATTTTATTTGATATCCATGAATCTAAAAACTGTACAAATTCCACAAAATTATTAATGTTTGGTATCGTTCATTCGTCTTAGGACAAAGCCCCATTACCTATTCCACATTATTCTAATCCAATCCAATCAGTTTATTTCTCATAAACCTATACATACATAGGTATGGAGATAATAACAATTTTAAATATATACAATATGTACATAAACATGTGAGCTTCCGGGTGACAAATGTTGTATACATGGATTATATTACATAACCTTCATCGCTACATAGATGTATAATACTGTAACATGTATATGAATATTGTAAATATATATAAGCATATACAACTACATAAATTTATTGTATATGCTTACACATACATATTTATAATTATATATCAATAACTATGTGTATGCGTATATCGGTACTGTTCTTGCATAAATTATGATAATGCTTGTTCGACTTATTGTCTAGCTGAGTTATTCGGTCATTTCTCGATTTACAAGCTTAATAAATTCGCACAACTTGCGGAGATGTGTTACATTGTCGTCGTTGAGTAAATCACTCATCAATATTGTATTAGGGCGTCGGCCAGTTAACATTGGTAACAATCTGCGCCGGACGTTGTTCATTTTTGTACATACGAGAAGGTAGTGAAATTCGTCGCCAATTAACATTCTTCTGAATGGATAGTTCAACCACGAACTCGACATTTGTAATATGTTGGAAACTATGGTTATCGTGTCCCGGCATGGTTCCCGTTATAGTGTGATGTTAGTAGTTTTTAATTCAAACCAAAGGTTTATTGGTAAATAATCCAATATCTCGATTACAACCAGGAGTTTAAAGGGGTACTGTACGCCAAATGTTGTTGTTGGTTTTTATAGTCTCCGAGTCGGAGAATAAGGTAACAATTTTTTCATTATTTGAAAGTCTGTTGAGTACGAAGTAGTGTTACGGATGACAAATTTACCGGAATGCAAAAATACAAATTGTCGTTGTCGAGTAATTTTTGTACGGTTTCAACCAAATGAATCAAATAAAAGTTATATTATATGCATACTAGTCCCATATAATCAATTAAGTTATTGTATCGTCGCTAGTCAGTGAGTGGCTTGAGTGTTCTCCCCGTATTATCATAATATTTTAAGCGATCGTGTGTGCGATCGGTTTAACAATCCAGTATCCCTCAATTACTTGATTTGATTACGGAAATTCGTAATTTAATTGACGCCATTTTATGGCTCCAGTCATAAATTCAATTTATATCAAATTATTAACTTTTAAATTATTAAATTTTAAGATAGCCTATTAACCTGAGCGTTTACAGAATTCAACTTCGACTCAAATTACTTATGTTTCTATATATTATCGATATTAAATCGTTGTTGTCACCGGAAATTTAATGAAAATGGCGTACAGTACCCCTTTAACATAAAATTTTGGATATTACACAACATAACCGAATGAATAATCAAATAACGATGTATCAAAAACAGAGACCAAAAATAAATCATCAAATAACAGTGTACCAAAATGAAAGTGTCAATGACATTGTAGCTCAACTTGGAAAGGGTATAAGTTCACGTGTTACAGTCAATGGAGCGATTAGGAATGCGAAAAGTTGAAAGGTCTAAGTAATACTAGATTATCAACATGAAGAGAACAATATAAAGTAAAATCCAAGATGGTTGCTGACGGCTATGATTTCCAATGAAATTCAAAAACATTTGATAGCTTCCATCTAGTAGATCAATATCAAGATTAATATGAAGTTTGGTGATGATCGGATGAGGGAAGTGGACTGCAGGTTGTGCCAAAGGATTTAGTCACGCAAAGAGTAAAATCCAACATGGCTGCCAGCGGACATGTTTTATCTCACAATGACCCCAAAAGACTCGTTCCCATCTACATTTCAATGTTAACAGCCATGACAAATTTCATGATGATCCGACCAAAAGTACGACCTGTAGCCCGTACCAAAGGATTTAGTGATTGCAAAGAGTAAAATGGCTGCCAGCGGCCATGTTTTATAGCCGAATGACCCCAAAATGACTCGTTCCCATCTCCATATCATTGTTAACCTCCATGACAAATTTCATAATGATCCGACCAAAGGTACGACATGTAGCCGGTGCCAAAGGATTTAGTCATGCCAAGAGTAAAATCCAAGATGGCTGCTTTTTGGCCAAATGATCCCAAAATGACTCGTTCCCATCTATATGTCAATATTAACATTCATGACAAATTTCATGATGATCAGACAAACAGTATGGCAGTAGCCCATGATAATGGATTGAATTTTGAAATTAAAGATGGCCGCTGGCAGCCATGTTTTTTTTGTCGAATGACCCCACAATGGCTCTTTCCCCATTTCAATGTTAACATCCGTGACAAATTTCATGATGCTCCGACAAAAGATGCGACCTGTAGCCTGTGTCAAAGGATTTAGTCATACAAAGAGTAAAATCCAAGATGTTACCGGCGGCCATGGTAGAATGACCCCAAAATGACTCGTTCCCATCTACATGTCAATATTAACTTCCACGACAAAGTTCATGATGATCAGACGAGAACTTGTACTCTGGCCTGTAGTCTGTGTTGATGGATTGAATTTTGGTGGCCATGTTTTTTTTGTCGAATGACCCCGCAATGACTCTTTTCCCATTTCAATGTTAACATCCGTGACAAATTTCATGATGCTCCGACAAAAGATGCGACCTGTAGCCTGTGTCAAAGGATTTAGTCATACAAAGAGTAAAATCCAAGATGCTACCGGCGGCCATGGTAGAATGACCCCAAAATGACTCGTTCCCATCTACATGTCAATATTAACTTCCACGACAAAGTTCATGATGATCAGACGAGAACGTGTCTGGCCTGTAGTCTGTGTTGATGGATTGAATTTTGAAACCCAAGATGGTGGCCATGCTTTTTTTGCCGAATGACCCCAAAATGACTCGTTTCCCATCTACAGGTCGATGTCAACAGCCTTGGCAAATTTAATAATGATCCGACCAAAGGTACGACCTGTAGCCTGTGCTTAATGATTTAGTCATGCAAAGAGTAAAATCCCAGATGGCTGCTGGTGGCCAGGCCATGTTTTTTGGCCGAATGACCCCAAAATGACTCGTTCCCATCTACATGTCAATATCAACATCCATGACAAATTTCATGATGATCAGACGAACAGTACGACATGTAGCCCGTGCATGCTAAAGGATTGAATTTTGAAATCCAAGATGGCCGCTAGCGGCCATGTTTTTTACCGAATGACCCCAAAATAACTCGTTCCCATCTACATGTCAATGTCAACAGCTATGACAAATTTCATAATGATCCGACCAAAGGTACGACCTGCAGTCTGTATGATTGACGCCTCACACACGCACACGCGCACACAAACGGACGACGGATACCAAGACATGGCAATAGCTCAAACTTTACAAAGTAAAGTTGAGCTAACAAAGACAAAAAATAAAACATTAAAATCTTCAAATGATTTCGAAGTTGTCGAGGTGAGTACCATGCATGCACATTCAAAATGCGCAAACGCACAAAAACATAATATACCAGGAACTAACGCAAAACTTAGCCGTTTGACTGATACGAGCTTATGCGAATTAATAAGTTGATACCTTATTTGTTCGGAAATACTCAGTTTTCTATAACATTCTGACCAAAGTTGCCAGTCGGAGGTTTGCAGAATACACAAAGTCCATAAATCTAGTAGAATCCTCCGACTGACAACTTTGGTCAGAATGTTAAAGCACACAACTGTGATTTTGGACAAAAATGAGTTATCAGCTTGTAAGGAAAAATAGTATAGCATACTACTAGCTGCCAAAGTACCATGTAATTATCCTATTTTATTACCTTTTTCTCTCGTTTCTGGTCGCGTTTGCGAATGCCTCGGCCATTTTGAGTGCGTGATACTCATCAACTCGAAACCACGTGATTCACCACCGTGGATACAGAAAGGGACCAAATATATATATATATTTTCGACCTCTCAAATATATTAAAATCCATTGTTTCTGTTATTTCTCAATAATTGCTCAGATTATATATACAATGAAGATAATGATATGAGAAACTCAAGATTTTCCCCGAAAATAAACACGGCGTATGAAATATATAATTTTCGACAGACAAAACAGCTCCAGTCTGAACCAATTGACACGTACCATACTGCGACAGCTTGTACGAACATGTTATTTTAATGACATCGACAAGGAAATTGGTGCAAACATCGTGCTGACATGCTCATCAACAAGCCTGAGGCGTCGTGCACTTTGAAAAAATGTAAATCTAAAAGTCAAATTGGAAGCTGGCCGAGCATTGGCGTTTAGTGAACCCTATAGGCATCAGATGTGGAACGTCACGTCACGAATCAGATTTCTCGAACTAAAGACGATTCTCAAACTGTGCGAGGGAGGTGGTTCCAGATTTTCACGACATGATGATTCTCAAACTGTAAACACTGTACGTGGGAGATGTCACAGATCTCGACCTCACGATGGGTCACAATTAAACTCCACACACGATATCGCTCAAAATAACAAAATGGCAACCGGTCTAAAAAAACTACCAGCGAAATCTATCAAAATCCATAACCAGAGCTAGGATGTAATTTCTGCAATTGTGTGGATCCTCATCAAAATCCGCGCAACCTTTGTGCAGCTCGAGGCAGAACGTGCCGAACATGTGGAAAACTTAAAGATGCTTATTCCGAATTAACGCTCACAAATTACTATTTCTTTGGCTTTGGGGGTAAAAAAATATGTGATTCGAGTCGAGGAAAACACCCGTCAAAGCTCAGAGTGATCATATATCGATTTTTGAAATTTGTTATTTCTCGAGATATGTAATTTTTTGGGGCCTTTTTAGAAGATGTATAACTCTAAAATCAAGTGGTAATACGGCCAAATTTCCACGTTTTGGAAATTTTATAACATAGTTGACAGTGGTTGGCGTTATTTTGTTGTAATTAATCGATTCTGATAACTAAAGCGTATTTTGAAGAAATTGTGTTGTTGTTGTAATTTGGTGGCATTGGGTACCTTTAATCACTACTCAGTTGTTCGTAGAGGAATGTGTGTTAAATGTTCGTTCGTCAGATAAATATATGTATACTACAACACAGATATGAACGCGTGTGTTAAATGTTCGTTCGTCAGATAAATATATGTATACTACAACACAGATATGAACGCGTGTATTAAATGTTCGTTCGACAGATGAATATATGTATACTACAACACAGATATGAACGCGTGTATTAAATGTTCGTTCGACAGATAAATATATGTATGTTAGAACACAGCCAGGAAACAAAGTTCCCATAATATCAGTCAAAATTGAAGAAGATTCTGTTGAATTCGCTATTGATTCTGGTGTGTCAATAAATATCATCGATTCAGTTACATACAACAACCGGATAATTTGCCTGTGGATCACCAACTGCTATTCCAATTTAAAGTGTGTTCCTTGCTACAGTAACAAGTGGTGCCTAAAAAAGATATAAGAAATTGTTTGGCGGTAATGCAGCAGCAAAAATTTCAAAATGCAATTTCTAAATTTCTTCTTGACATACGTGGCAGCATAAATGTGTCTAATTGTATTGGGCGGAACCAGAGAGAACATGGTGAAAATGTCCATGATGTGCTTAAAAAACAACGTGAAAACAATATAATACTAAAAGATAGCGAATGTAAATTCATTAGAAAGACATTTGTTTTTTTTTTCGGTCATGTGTTCAGTGCAAATGGCCTTCGTCCAGATCCAGTTAAGATGAAGCCTATTGTTAATTCTTCATTTTTCATAAAAGAAAACCAACAAACTCTCAAAATACACCCTACTGTGTCGACCCATTTCGAATGACAAAATTTAATATTCGAGGTGCAAGGATAAATGTACATAGATGCAGTCACATATTTACTAGTGAATTCTCGTTTCAAACCGATTGCAGTGAAGAATGAGTCCACATTCAGACATGAGGAAGATTAGTTGTTTGATAACATTAACTCACCGATAACTCCACAAGTTTATACATTACCTGATTTAAATGATGACATTGAATCTAATGAAACTATTCAAACAAAATAGAAAGCTACACGAGAAGTTGGATTGCCTGTGAGATGCAGTGACTATGTTGTTTACCATGTGTATTAGTAAGTCGTAGACTCAAATAAGTATAATTCAGAATTAAAGACTTTATCAGAAATTAATTTTTTTTTTTAAAGAGGGATGTGAGGATTCGCATTCCGGAATTATCATATTGGTAAATAAGTTACATATGCCGTATACAATGACTTTAAGTTTCATCCGTCTGTGTGAGAACGTGTATTATTTCAATATTTCATACGTGGTGAATTTCATTAAATAACAGTTATATAAAAATTCTTTATCACTGCTTCCATAGATATGATATCCGATAGGTGATGGGGGTATATATGCTCTCCGGGATTTTTTGTTTTTAAATATGTTGAATTTGGTGCATTCTGGGCGGGTTCTACGAGAGGCCAAATTCCCATGTAGTGGCCAATATTGAAATAGGCCAACTGGCTAAGGGATACATGTATCATGCACACTATTCCGGCCTTACACTAAAGTTCGCTTCAGTACAAGACAAAATGTTAATTGCAGTATAATGAAGCAATTAAGCAATTGGAAATATGTCACATCCATTAATAAAACATGGTAGTCGTTTGGGAATTGGTTATATATATCACCTAGATCCATTCGCGTGATACATCGAAACCAAACTGAGAAATTATATTCCAACTGAAACACCCGAATTATATTTTCAGCAACAAAGGTTCCCCGGCATGCACCCGTGACTCTATAACTCGTCAGAATTATAGAAATGTATACATTATCAGTGATTACTGTGCTCAATTTTCCAAAAGAAGTGAGACGAATATACGTGTAATTTATTTTTAGCATATAGGTTCACTTCACTGTAACAACAAACAAATTACTTTCGAGATAAACTGAGTGTTATCTGTGTCGACAAAATACAGTACCATGTCCTGGTATCGACATTATCTCAACCGTGAACTTGAATGCCTTGCATCAGGTTGAAAAGTGTTACCCCGGATGGAATGTGTATGTATATTCATCACTAAACTGATGTGAGGGAGCTCAACTGTTAATATTTCCCAAGTTGCTAGCATGTACATGTAGTATCCATATGTATCAAAGTAAAAGAGATACTGACATATATTTTCCCTGAGAAAAGCGGTGCTCGTATCTCGCTGAATATCTTCATTCCATCAACCGGATGCGACCAGGGGTCAATACTATGAATAATTTTATACCTGTAAATACAAATAGTAATTATTAACTATGACAGTGGTTTCATAGCACAGCGAAAATTGACCCTTAATTGTTCACTAAATTATGAATATACAAACATTTAATTAATAGTTTAACAGTTATGTTTTTATCGTCTCATGGCCATACAATTTCGTCCAAATATATGCACGATGTTGGTGGGGGTGTCTCACGCCAACTTTGGTCACAATATAGGTGAACAGTTCCTGATACAAACATTTGACACCACATACAGGTTCATATTGTTCTTATTGTTTAATTTCTCAACCAACAATTACTGAGAAATTTGTTTGGAGACCACTTAGTTTGAATCACTAGCATATTTTCGACTTTTGTTCAAAATCATGGTCTAAATGACCATCTAATGCATGGAAATTCTCCAAACCATTGGAGGTATCAGGTTATAATTATTTAACAGATGGAAGCTTGAGGTACAAGCCGGAGGCTTCCAATCCAAGGTGGTGTGGATGCACATTAAATTTTGTAAAACTGGAGGTTTTATCTTGTTCAAATGCTCCATTTGGAAAAGTAAAGGTGGACAACCCATAGGCACTCTCTAGTCACTTCCCTGTGTCCGAGTGTGTTGTTACTTTTTCAGTTGAGGGGAGGGGTGTTCACATCCAAATTTCAAGTGAACACGATTTCATACGAGTGTTAAGGAAAGTTATATCATATAATGGGCGAGGGGTGAAACACATAAAACGTGGGGGAGAACTCACAACTCTGCTCCCATTCACCCGTCACCAGTGTTGTCTGAATACCTATTTCAAATTAATATGGGAATGTAACAATAAGCAATTATTTCATGTGTCTTTTGGGAACAGTCAAAATTGTTGTCCCGATGTATCAGGAATGACAATCGAACTGTTGCCCAAGTCCGAAGGCCGAGGGCAACAGTTCGATAGTCATTCCTGATACCGAGGGACAACAATTTTGCATGTTCCCAAAAGGCACATGAAATGATTGCTTTGTTACCCAATACATTTACTTGTATTATTGATGTCATCGTCGGAAATATCAGAAAATCGAGACATATTCAGCGATTAATTCAAAAATAATTGTGTTGTTTTTCGAGCGTGACAGTGACAATGCGGAAATCCGGTATAATTAAAAAACGAAACCGGAAATTTCCGGAAATGTCACGGAAATTGCAAACCATGTAACAGTTCGTTCGGGCCAGTCAACAGTTCGCTCGGAGCCAGTCAACAGTTCGCTCGGGTCGGGCAACAGTTCACTCGTGACGTCACGAAAGCTGACCGTGATTGCAAACCGGGCAACAGTTCATTCAGGGCGGGTAACAGTTCGTTGTGGTTTTACGAACGCGAATTTGGGGTTAACCAGTTAATTCTAAATCCCAATGATTTACGAAGTAAAACTCTACTATTGGGTAACAATGCGTGCTGTCATTTTGTGATGTGTGATATCGCCGGTACTATGAAACGATGAGCTGTCAAAATCTCACAAACTTCACAAAGATAAACGATTGATTATTGTAGATTTCTTAGAGATGAAAGGTCGCAAACCTCTAACATGATATGCACGTGCCTGTGCAAAGTTAATCAGTAAACTGTTTGTGTGTATAGTTTGTATGTGATTATAAATCACCGTCGCGATGAGAGCTACCAGGGACGTGGCTAGAGTGTCTCCGTTGGGGGGGAGTAAACTTTGGGGAATTCCAACTGCACCCCGTCGAATCCGACCAAACACAAATTTTGCATAATTCCATTTTCACCCCCCCCCCCCCCCCCTGCACCTCAGTGCTCAGGCCTAATAGCTTATATATTCATAAACCATGGTTCTAATATACCCAGTAAGAGAACATTCAGATATTTGAACCTGAAATTTGCATAAACCTAGTGGTCCAACTCCAGACAAATGCACACAGCTACGGACAAGAGACCAGGACACACCAGGCGGACCATGGTTGTTCGGTCCCATGTGAGAAAATTTTGACAACTAAATAAGAAAATCTCAAAATCCTAGCATCTAGACTGGCCTCAAACTTTCCTAGTGTTGGAAATTTCAAACCTCACACTTACTCTTGGGTGGGAAAATTCTCCAACTGATGACAAAATGTAGTAAAATATTGTTTTCTTAAACTAATTAGCAGTTTTTTATTGGTCATGGACGAGGGACCATGAAAAATTTGAAATCGGAACAAGAAAATAGCAAAATCCTAGCATCTAGACTAACACCAAGCCTTCCCAGAGTTGGAAATTTCAAACATGACACCCCCCCCCCCCCCCACTTAGGTTGAACAATTTCCAACTGATGACAATTCCATCCAATGACAATGTTGACCAAATGTAGGACAATATGTCAAAAATATTCATATTTGTTCTAATCACCGTAAACAGAAAAATATTAAAACGCATACAGTTTCGTTCATATATACCATGACCACCACGTAAACAGCATGTTATCATAAAGACCTACTATATTTTACCTAAGCAAGAGCCTGATTGTGTTACAGAAGACAGCACAATGCTACTGGCTAATCACACACACATGGCATAAACGCTCTTTATTAGTTCCATATCAGGAATTCACCAACAAAGAACGCTCTTTATGTTTACCATCATAATATAAACAAACACCAGAAAAGTAACTTTTTTATGCTTTTGTTTACATAACAATGGTCAAACATTTGACAATAACATACTATTTATGCGATATTTCTTATTTGTATACCGAGGGACCATGAAAAATTTGAAATCGGAACAAGAAAATAGCAAAATCCTAGCATCTAGACTAACACCAAGCCTTCCCAGAGTTGGAAATTTCAAACATGACACCCCCCCCCCCCACTTAGGTTGAACAATTTCCAACTGATGACAATTCCATCCAATGACAATGTTGACCAAATGTAGGACAATATGTCAAAAATATTCATATTTGTTCTAATCACCGTAAACAGAAAAATATTAAAACGCATACAGTTTCGTTCATATATACCATGACCACCACGTAAACAGCATGTTATCATAAAGACCTACTATATTTTACCTAAGCAAGAGCCTGATTGTGTTACAGAAGACAGCACAATGCTACTGGCTAATCACACACACATGGCATAAACGCTCTTTATTAGTTCCATATCAGGAATTCACCAACAAAGAACGCTCTTTATGTTTACCATCATAATATAAACAAACACCAGAAAAGTAACTTTTTTATGCTTTTGTTTACATAACAATGGTCAAACATTTGACAATAACATACTATTTATGCGATATTTCTTATTTGTATACGGACAAAGTATGTCTACATTTTGATGTTCTTTCTGTTTGTGGCGGTTTTTGACGGGTGGAAATATTTTCACAGGATACCCACCGCCAAGGCCAACCGTACCTTTAAAGAAACTAGCAGTTTTTGACTGGTCACGGGGGAGGGACCAGGACACAAGATATCCAAGTGTTGAAAATTTCCAACCTGACACGCCCCAAGGTTAGACCATTTCCAACTGATGACCATTTCATTCCAAAATTTTGACCAAAAGTAGGAAAATATGCAAATATTTAAATCAAACTACAAGAACATTTTCAACCTATTGTTGGTGTGAAATTTCCAACTAATGTTGTGTCAGGTATGAAATTTCCAACTGTTGAACATTTTGACCAAAGTTGGGGGGTGAGACACCCCGTGTCGCCACGTACCTGAGTGCTATAACTTATTTGATAGCTTTGTTTTCACAAATTACAATCATTCAATGTATGAAAACAAAATTATTATGTTAATGGTACTATGATTTCCAACCGATCCACTCTTTATCATAACATATCGAGGCAGGGACGTGGTTAATATTATGGGGTCCGTTTGTGAGGTGGTGTGAACATATATGATTTCAAACCGATCCGACCTATTATCATAACATATCGAGGCAGTGGCATGGCTATAAGGGTTGTTTGGTGAGGTGGTCACAATAATATCGAAGCAATGGCATGCTCTATATGCTTTCAGAGGAGGGGATTGTCATCCTATAATTTCAAAATGATCTGCCCTCATTAACATATATTGGCAGGGACTCGGCTATATGGGCTCCGTTTGATGATGGGGTTTCCATTCCATAATTTCCAAAGTGTACCTCATGAACCCAAACCCAAATACATATGAATTTCACATAGTGATGGAATCGTACAACAAGGGGCGAATAGTCACTACATCGAAGCCAAACATGTTAACTGTAGTATATATACCCGGCAAATATCACAAACCTCACTCACCGTTTACATTTTTCGAGATATCGTCGATAATGATAATGTTGGCTATATAATCCCACAAGTAACACTGAATATGGCCATTCCGTGTCATGAAATAAATCGCCAACGTTCATCAGAGACATGGTGAAATATAGGGTTTGGTGGCGACTCATTTCATTTGCAATTTCCAAATGATGGACATTTCAATCGAAACATTTGACCAAAGGAGGAAAATTACAAATGTTAGTCTAAAACCAACACATTTTCCACTTTTAAATGGTTGGAAAATCAAAATATGAGAATAATTTCAACGTGTTGTTGTAAAATTTCGAACTAATGTTGTGTCAGGTATGAAATTTCGAACTGTTGAACATGTTAACAAGATATTTTCGGGGGTGTGACACCAAGAAATCCCTGTCTGCTGTACATATTTCCAGCAGATAATACATTTTCACAAGGGTGACACGAGTCAACCCCTTGTTGTTATGTCCCTGAGTACCATTGATGGGTATAGGTATATTATCCAGTTTAAGGGGGTGAAAACTGAAAATGTATGTTGGACACCCCACACGAAGACCTTCCAGTCACGTTCCCTGACGTTATAACTTTCAATTAACTTTCATAGTACTCACAAATTATTTGTGATTGGGAGATGTTATTAGTTACAAAGAAGGGGAATGATAAATTGTTATTTCCTACAAACAGTTGTAGAATCTTACAAAGAAAACGCTTCATAATATTGACCCCAGGGATCTCAAAAAGTATGACCAATAAACTATTTGCTTATGTGCGTGTATGACACGTGCTTTCTCTCATCAAGAAGAATGTGGATTAACTTAGCGATGCGTAAAAAAACATATTTGCAAGAGGGCATCGCCATCGACCGCCACAACTTCAGCGTATATTTATCTAAACCTCACCACCCCTACAACACAGACAAAATATCAAGCTAGTTATTAAGGATAGTTTATAGGCTGAATCAGTGCACACAATTTATCAAAACTCGAGTAGTGTCTTTACCTACACCCATACAGTATGTGTCACAACAGACAAAATTTTACTTTCCTGAATTGTGTTCAAGTACAAATATAAGAGGATATGGTAACTGACACCAGAAATATAACAACCATCAACTGAGAAGTCTGAACAATGTAACCCGAGATTCAAAATCTAAGAACAATTTTCCTTGTTGCAGTGACATTTAAGTTTGCGATGGTGGTACTTGTAAATATCTTTGAGCCATACTCGACATTTCACACATAGATTTCTTGCACAAACTATCGCTGCGAGCATGTATAGCATTCCGAACCAAACCAAACCACCATGTTGCTTTTTAATCCGGCCAACAAATTGCTCTTGCATTGTCAATGACACACTCTTCGACACGGTAAGCTAGATATTAGTTAAAATATCAGCCTTACACATTGTCACTTTTCTTTTCCTCTTGCTATATTATAGGTTGAATAGTTTTGTCGTTCTAATTGTTTACGATTAACATTTGAGGCAATTTTTCGAATCCTTACAGTTGACATAGACTGAATCGATTAAATATCTAAAAAGGTCAGCGGTTGCACACTAATTACACCTAATAATATTCGCTATTAAATATTTCCTGGTATCGAAATAGGCCGAAAAATACCTGAACTATCTTTCTACGAGCATTATGCCCCAGACTGATGCATTAAGTCATAAAAAATACAACTTCGAACATGATGTTCCAACCCCGAACAAAAACGATGCTATGTGTATTCATCGGAATTCTTGACTCGGAAATTGAATGTCCAGATAAGGTATATTTCGTTATCTTAACATGAAACTAATGCATGTATTTTAAAAATTCACGCTCTACTTTCTCTTCGTTTTGATCACTAAACGTATGTAGTATATACCATAAACGTATCAGAGCGACGACATCTCTACATTTGTTCCTATGGTATGCATGCAGTTGCATGTTTTATATGGCCGCTGACTAATAATAAACCGACACAAACGAAATTTATCTCAAATTTATTGTAAAACATAAGACACAAAGTACGTATTTTCAGCACTATATCGACGAACTTGTTTGAAAATCTTCCATGTAGGTATATTTTTTAGATAAATCTTTCCAAATTAGGTCATGTTGGGGTTCGAGTGAGCCATGTCGGTCTAAACTTTGATAAAGAATCTGGCTTCTGTTTCCAGGGCGTGTTCTTGCGAATTCATCGAATCGTTGTTGACAGTGCCCGTGCATATTAGTAACTGGAAGAAAAAAAATAGGATAGGTTTTCAGTTCTTTAATTAGGTTATAATCTAATTACCATGAGCTTAACATGGAAAAATCCATCAATTGAATATTCAAGCAAATTTATAACATTCACCAAAGAAACATTGTGTTGCGATTAGTTCCAGTTAAGACCATAAATGCACTATATAGACGAATTTAAATGTTATGTTAAAGTGGGAACAAATTAACGTCATGGTGCGCAATTCGCTGGGAAAACAGAAAATCAAAAGGCAAATGACATTCAGCCATTGGGGTGAGTGCGTTAGTCCGAGGTTTCAATAGTCCGAGGGTTCAATAGTCCGAGGGTTCAATAGTCCGAAGGTTCGATAGCCCGAGGGTTAGTCTAAAGCGGCACAGACCGAGGGTTCAACAGTCCAAGGGTTCAATAACTTCACTAGTCCGAAGGTTCGATATTCCGAGGGTTATAGTCTAACGCGACACAGACCGAGGGTTCAATAGTCCGATGGTTCGATACGATAGTCCGATACTCCTATAAAAGGGGCAGCAGGGTTTTGGGTCACACTCCCAACTTTGGTCAACATAATCAACAGCTGGAAGGCTGCCGGCAATATATCAGGGTTACAGAATCACAAAACCCAAATACAGATTGCAAGTATTTACGTATATCAAACATAAGTTTTATGACATTTCTAACTTCTAACACATGTGGGTTTCTATAGCGGTACCGCGTTCCAATAATTATGCCACCAATGTTCTTGTCCAGTTGCATGTTACTCGCGTTTCAGGTGCACGATTATTGTTCAATTTCGCGGTAAATGAAATTAACTTATAAGAAAGAAAAGAGGTATCTCACAGATTAATATAGTCGACGTTATTTTGATTCCCTTGTCACTCATAGTTGGAAAAGCGTGCGATGTGTTCTTTACAAAATCAATTTCGTCCTCGAGAACAGTTACTAACTAATCTTATGCTCTAACATAAAGAAAAAAAACTTAATTTTCCACAGCATTTTGTCGGGATTACCGGTACCCACAGACAGAAAAAAATAGTTTTGTTTGTGATTGAAAACTATGATATACTACGGAAGCGTATTAGGGACATTGTAGAAAACACAAAAAAGTTAAATTTTCGACTTTCAATCACTATAACTCAGCTAAATGTGGTTCATTGCTTCACACGACACACGCGCGTCACGTGGTACCAGGTCAACAAACCAAAGAGATTCAACGTGAATGCGCTTTTCGATTGGCTAATTTACGTTTCACTTTACCATTTTGTTGCTGTTTGTATATATATATAATCGGGTCGCACACTCATACACGACTGATTATGTGAAACTGCACGGAGCAATCCCCGGCTCAGACGGCCAGGCTATAAATGATTTTTTCGAAACAAGTGCACATGCTATAGGATATAAATGTAGTTTGTGTCTTCATGAGTATATAGCTCTATTCACCAACCGCGTTTAGCAACAGGATATAGTCGGGGAGCCAATAAGGTCCACCTGCACCCCCCCCCCCCCCCCCCGATGATTACAAATAACCTTATTTTTATTGTTCCCTATGGTATCCAGATAAAGAATTCGGATTTTACCGAAAAATAAAGGTGGCCATACTAGGTGCTAGAGCCATTTGAATCCAAGATGGCCGCCATTTCCTCTAATTCCGACCAGCTGTATTTAATCGTTGTAATAGATCGGTTGTTAGCAAAAGACACAGACAAAATGTATGCCATTTTGTTGGTATGATGTCCTTCTTCAAAATTACGGCAAATAATTTCGAAAAAAATTTAAAATGGCCGCCGAAAAATGACGTCATATGCACGAAAATAGGACATTTAATTAATATTTCACCATATCTTCCATTTTTCTTCACATTAATCATTCGTAAATGGCAATGTTTTTGAGACAGTCATCAAGCCTGATATTATAGCGTCATTTTAAGACATTTGCCATTGACGAGGCTTCCGTAATAGATACAGAAAGAGGATTTGAAAAAGAGGGGTGAAATTTTAGATTTTTTTTGCAAGACGATTTTGATAGTCATTTTAACGACAAACCACACAGGCTGTTAATAGAATGTCAACAACTATGTGCTTTATTTTATTGGACGAATGTTTTACTTCAATGGGAATGAAATTGGTGTAGAAAATTTCCAAAATGGCCACCGAAAATATGAAAAATTGTAAATATTTCCCCAGGGTGTCCTGCAATGGCTTACAAGTTGTGGTTGATATATAAAATTGGCTAATCTGTATTATATACATTGAATACTAACATGTCTGATGCACCATGGATCATTGTTACTATTGTCACCACTGACATCACCAGAAATATTGGATTTTTCTCTCACAAACTTTACATAAATATCGGCAAAAATTCACTTTTCAGGGTTGGACAATTGTTTTAAGTAAAATGCAACTATCATTGGTATCAAAGGTATTTATTGTTTTGGTCTATCTTAAATGTGTCACACTACGGTGTTTATACACCAAATTGCTCAAGATGGCTTCCAAAATGGCAACCAAATTTGTAAAAAGTTAATTTTTTACATATATCCCGAACATTATTATCTGCGTTATCCGACAAGGTAGTAAACTGTGATTCACTTGGTTATTATACGTGTTAGTTAATTAACTGACAACTACGTTCTATTATGTTTGTCCCAGTTCCGTATGGGGCATGACAAATTCATTTTAAAGTTGCAGTATGGAATTTTGCGGAGAACCTCTTTTGTGATTCTTGCCATATTATTGAAAGGAAATGGGAAGAACTTTGAAACGGAACTGAGATGAACCATAATATGTGGCTATTCTGGTCCATTATGATAAAGCATATCAACTGGATACAGGGTTGATGTCAAGATGGTAGCCAGGAAGTTACTATATGATCATAGGTGAGGTGAATAGGTATACAGGGAGTTATTGTATGGTCAATGGTGAGATGAGTACATGTATGTATACAATGAGTGACTGTATGATCATAAATGTAATGAATAGATATACAGGGAGTGACTAAATGGTCATGTGTCAGGTGTATGAGTATACACTGTGTTCCTGCTTGGTGACTCGTGCCGGTATGGTCATGTGTAGGTTACACGGGTATACACATGATGTGTTGCTATATGGTCATGGGCGAGGGGTATGTGTATATAGCGATCGGCTATATGGCCATGGATGATGTGCATATGCATACATGGAGTGAATATACTGACATGGCTGGGGAGTATTAGTATATCTTGAGTGGCTATTCTGCTATGGTGTGACAAATAGGGATACCGGGAGTGACATGGCCAAGGGTGAGATGAATACATATACAATGATTGACCATGATCATGTATGACTATATGGCCATAGGTCAGATGAAGGAGTATACCAGGTGCCATGGGTGAGGGTATGTGTATGAAGCGAGTGGCTATATGACCATTGGTGAGGTGGATATGTATACCCGGTGTGACTCTATGGTCATTGTTGTGGTGTTGATGTATATATCGAATGTCTATTTGACCATGTGTGTGTGGAGAATAGGTATACATGGGATGACCGTATGGCCAATGGTGAGGTGAATGTGTATACAAGGAGTGACTCTATGGTTATGGGTCATGTTTAGGATTATACCCGGTGTGCCTGCATTGTGACTCATGGCTGTATGGCCATCCGTGGTCGTGGGTCAGGTGTACGTTTATATAGTTGGTCACTATATTGTTATGTCTGTGGTGTTTATTTATATATGGAATGACTGTGTGGTAATGGGTGGCTATCGCTTTTCACGTTTAAAGTTCCCACATGCACACAAACACTATCAAGGTGGAGAACTCTTTGACATGATCTATCTATTGATTAACATATCCTTGAGTTATTGTGGAAAGCGATAGCCACCCAAATTACACATGTACAACCCACCATGACTTCATATGCACATAAACACCACACAAATGACAATATAGTCACCCACTCTATACACGTACACCTGACCATACAGCCATATTTGGTTATACCGGTACATGCCACAAATGACGATACAGACATGAGCCACCATGCATTAACACCAGGTATACTCCTACACCTGACCATATAGTCACTCTATGTATACCTATTCACCACATTCACGATCATACAGTCACTCATTGTATACCTATTCACCTCACCATGGACCATACAGCCACTACATGTATATCTATTCGCCATACCCATGACCATAGAGTCAATCCAGATATACATATACACCTCACCAATGGTGAGCCCTTCCAAATATACCAATACCCGCACACACGACCACTCATCAGTTTCATACTTGCATATACACCTCACACATGACAATTCAGCAACTCACTGTATACTCATACACGCCATCGATGATCATTCATCTACACCCTATACACCACCGATGATAATACATCCACAACATATATAAATATACGACCACCCGTTATCAAAAGGGCACTCCCTATATAGCCACAAGCTCGTCAATGACCATCCAGCTTATTCCAGGTATGCATATAACTTCAATCTTGACCGTACAGGCATACCATGTGCACCTATACACATTACCCATAACCATAAAATCACTCCCTATTTATCTACGCACTCCATCCATGATCATACAGACAGCACAAATATACATATACACCCACATGCCACAATACAGCCACACACGGTACACATATACATCCCACCACGACCTTACAGTCACTCCATATATACATAAACAACACACGGATGACCATGTAGCTACTCTCGTTATATCTATACACCACAGCAATGCCCATACGGTCACATCGGCCACACACAACAATACACCGTACAGTCACTACATGTATACCGATTCACCTCACACATGCCCATACATCTACTCCTTATATTCCTATGCATCTCACCATGTACACCCCACTCATAACCATATAGTCACTCCTTGTATACATATTCACATCATTCATGACCACACAGTAACTCCCTGTATAACTATTCACATCACCTATGATCATACAGTAACTCCCTGGATGCCATCTTGGCATCCATCTTTTATCCAGTTGATTACTTTTATCATAATGGGCCAGAATAGCCACATATTATGGTTCATCTCAGTTCCGTCTCAAAGTTCTGCTCATTTCCTTTCAATAATATGGCAAGAATCACAAAAGAGGTTCTCCGCAAAATTCCATACTGCAACTTTAAAATGAATTTGTCATGCCCCATACGGAACTGGGACAAACAGAATAGAACGTAGTTGTCAGTTAATTAACTAACACGTATAATAACCAAGTGAGTCACAGTTTACTACCTTGTCGGATAACGCAGATAATAATGTTCGGGATATATGTAAAAAATTAACTTTTTACAAATTTGGTTGCCATTTTGGAAGCCGTCTTGAGCAATTTGGTGTATAAACACCGTAGTGTGACACATTTAAGATAGACCAAAACAATAAATACCTTTGATACCAATGACAGTTGCATTTTACTTAAAAAAATTGTCCAACCCTGAAAAGTGAATTTTTGCCGATATTTATGTCAAGTTTGTGAGAGAGAAATCCAATATTTCTGGTGATGTCAGTGGTGACAATAGTAACAATGATCCATGGTGCATCAGACATGTTAGTATTCAATGTATATAATACAGATTAGCCAATTTTATATATCAACCACAACTTGTAAGCCATTGCAGGACACCCTGGGGCAATATTTACCATTTTTCATATTTTCGGCGGCCATTTTGGAAATTTTCTACACCAATTTCATTCCCATTGAAGTAAAACATCCGTCCAATAAAATAAAGCACATAGCTGTTGACATTCTATTAACAGCCTGTGTGGTTTGTCGATAAAATGACTATCAAAATCATCTTAAAAAAAAAATCTAAAATTTCACCCCTCTTTTTCAAATCCTCTTTCTGTATCTAGTACGGAACCCTCGTCAATGGCAAATGTCTTAAAATGACGCTATAATATCACGCTTGATGACTGTCTCAAAACTATTGCCATTTATTAAAGATTAATGTGAAGAAAAATGGAAGATATGGTGAAATATTAATTAAATTTCCTATTTTCGTGCATATGACGTCATTTTTCGGCGGCCATTTTGAATTTTTTTCGAAATTATTTGCCGTCATTTTGAAGAAGGACATCATACCAACAAAATGGCATACATTTTGTCTGTGTCTTTTGCTAAAACCCGATCTATTAGAACGATTAAATACAGGTGGTCGGAATTAGAGGAAATGGCGGCCATCTTGGATTCAAATGGCTCTAGCACCTAGTAGGGCCACCTTTATTTTTCGGTGAAATCCGGATTCTTTATCTGGATACCATAGGGAACAATAAAAATAAGGTTATTTGTAATCATCGGGGGGGGGGGGGGGGGTGCAGGTGGACCTTATTGGCTCCCCGACTAATAAGCGACTTCTTCCCTTCAATTGACTTCTCCCCTTCACGGATGCACCATATTTTTTTTTTGCGCAAGGCAGTTCTCATTTATAATTACGCGTTCCAATACAGACCCAATACGCCACACTCGTGCATGCATGGTGGACATTGGACACCGTACTATGGGAGCCGGAGTGACAAGGTCACTATAGTATGTTCCTATGAGCGAGCTAGCCCTGTACTTGCAGTTTAGCCTTTAGTGACACATCGGTTAGTGTGTAAGTTTGCTCAGGAAATTGGGAACATTGCTACTTGGCACGTATGGTAAGTGATATTGAACCAATATGCGATGGGAATTAAATGGGAAAGGCAAGAGGCAATGTCATTGATTTGATGTTCGCAGAGCATGCAGCTTTATATGCGCGGCTAGTCCGACCATCACGCAGTTAACACCTAATGACAGCGTGATTTTTGGAGACATACACTTTTGTTGTTGGGGGCATGGCGAAAGCCAAGGGGGTCTCGATCCCAACTTTGGCCAAAATGGTCACACTTCGACATTTCAGACCAAAATAGTTTGCACTATATATAGTTATGATATCTATTTTCCAACCAGCATTTAATGTGCAACTTTAGATCATATAAGTCGAATATTTCTCTATATATACTTTCGGTTAAAAAAAGCATTCTTTTACTTTACAACAGTATAGAAATGACCACACAAGACTTAGTGTATTGTCGTTAGTATAGCCACCCGTCCGTCCATGCGTCCGGCCGAGGATGCATCCGCCCCAGATGGTTTCCGGATGATATTTTCAGTAATAATTAAATAAATTAAACAAGACGTGAGCTTATTGATTTGGGGCAGTGGACTGCATGCGCATGGTCTGGTTCGAATATGATTGATGCCTGTGAATATTAACCGGAGTTATTGTCCAATTTGACTTAGAATTTGCAGACTATTTTGGTTTCCGGATGATAAATTTAGTTTTAGTTATCTGGTTGTTTTCAAATTTGTATTTGCGCTGATTACCCACATGAAGAAAAAAAGTTTGTCCATGATGCCCATGATACCGGTCCTATAAGCTATGGCATCTTTGGGTATCAAACTCCAAATGTTTGTGACTAATGGACCTTTCCACAGCTGTCAATCAAATAATTATTAGCAGATATTTTCGACAAATCAGCGTCTGAGCCGGACAATGGCTGCATTTAGAATTCTGCTGCCATCTTTCTTCACCCTAATTTTGATATCCATGCATACATTCAGTGTTAAATTGGCTATATTCAAATAACTTTTTTGTTGTCAAATCATATACTGAGATTTATATTTGCGGCATGGTGTTATAAATTTATCCGTGATTATAACCATCTTTTTCATTTGGCATGACACTCGTCATAATTTTCACAATTATGGCAAAACGAATGTATGTTCTCTGGTTTAGATATATTAGAGTTCAGTGATCTGTATGTCTGTTCTGGGCCCTGTTTCATGAAAGCAACTTATGACATAGTTGGGACTTAAGATGGTCATAAGTTCAAACTTCAGTCATAAGTGCGTTTCACGAACAAGGTCTTAACTTAAGATGGTCTTAACTTTAGTCTTAACTTTAAGACTGCTGTGAGGTGTCATAAGATAATCTTAAAGTTAAGACCAACGTGATAAGTGGCATATCGATCACAAGTATGGCGGCCTATGTTATTTTGCAAATTACGGAGTTATCTGTACATTGTCTGGTGGGCAATTCGTCGTCTGATATACAGGGTCGTGGCTACAGAGTGAGAGGGGGTGTTCGGTTGAGAAATGTTCAACCACACCCCCTTAATCAACACCAAATTCTCTTTGGGTTTAAACATTCCAACTGGTACCTCAAACTTTCCAAAACCATAGTTTGGAGAGGGCACCCACACCCCCACCGTATCACAATAGGGTTAGTTTGGTAAAAACAATTCAGAGCACAGGCTTTTCATCAGGGACGTGGCGAATGGGGTTGTGTGTTGTCTACCCCCCCCCCCCCACACACACACACTTTGGTTAAAATGTTTAGCAAAGGAATGTGTTGTTTTAGACAAACAGCAGCAACCGCAAATCACCAACTTTAGGGGCGTCAGGTTAGAACTTTCAAACTGTTGGAATATTTGAAATACCAATTGGAAAGTTGAAATCCAACGGGTGGGGTGGACATGGCATTTCGCGAACATGGAAGTTTGGCCCGCTTCAGTTAAGGGGCGGGTGCAGTTGGAAATTGCACGATGTACCCCCCCCCCCACAGAGACCAACTAGCCACTCCCGAGCCTCGTCGAATGTAGGATATAGTCAATTATCAGCTGTGTATGTGACCTATAGATAATATATATTATAAAATTGTATTACCCACGAATTAAACTTTTGATAAGAATTATGGCCTAGCTCAAAGCTCACAATCTCCTCTATGTTATTCCATATGTGTGTGGTGAGATGGGGTAAAATGAGATCAATTAATGTATTGATTCTTTCCTCTTTCCAAATTTCCGTCGGCTGTTTACAAAGCAGATATGTCACATCGGAAAGGTAACACAAACGCTCTTTATCAAAATATGTTTTAGAAATAGTGACAATTTTCTATAGAGAATATTATTTTTATTGAGTTTATGCCCATGCCCATATGTCGTGATTTTCAAGGCTGTCCAAATTTTTGTCATGTTTTTTTTCAGGGGTGGGATAACCGTTGTACATCATACTGTATATATGTTATACACACCCGTAACGATGACACCCCTTAATACGAGTGTGCTAATGAAAATGTAGTTATATATATCCATGGTATGACAACCGCATAAAACATCTGCATAAAAATAATAAAAACGTTACTCCAACAAATATTTTTCATTTCCCTTTGAATCGAAAAATGACCTATGTGTGTCCTGATTATTGCTACACGCAGAGAGCGGTGGTCGATAATACACGAGTTATGCCGGCTCACATACACAAATCGCCGCCTGATCATTGCTCTCAGTGGATTAACTCGGCGTGAATGCATGGTCGCAGTCATGCATCGATCCATATAATTATATTGTCTTATTTCTGACACTGCCACTCGTCAGTAAACGCAAAGCTCGTCATTTTAAGAGCCTGTGATGTACTCATGTTCGAATTCACATCGTGGAACTCATACAAGTCTAAGATCCATATGCGAATATAAGGCCACTGACTATAGACACTAAGATACATGCGCTGATTCGCCCACCCCAGCCGCTATCCAGCATCCCTGTCATACAATAATGTCAACTCGGACTCGGCTCTTTCTCGATAACCTCTCAATGCCGTACATAAAGATTGCACAAGCCCACATTTTTTTGTTCCGGACTGTAGAAAATTGTCGATAACCAGTCTAAATGAGCGGGAACTTTAAGTAGGACTTAATCTTGTTTTGTGAAACGCGTTCTTGAAACGGAAAGGTTACATCATAAGATCCACCTTAGATCTTAGATTAAGTCCATCTTAAGATATAATCTTATGACCTTGCTTCATGAAACAGGCCCCTGGTCTGTATGCAATTTTTCTTCCAGAGCCCTTGATCGATTTTGTTTAAACCAAATGTGGTGTGGTGCCTCGGCAGATGTTATAACGGCCTTAAATTTAAAATAAAATTTGTTAAACAAATAAAAAAAATTAAATTTGATTTTCAAAATTTAAAATTTTTTTTAGCAAGAAGTTTCAATCTAGAAAGAAATTTTAAAATTAAATTAAAAAAAACAAGTTTAAATTAAATTTAATAAAACAAATTTTAAAGATTCAATCTAAAAAAAAAATAAAAACTTTAAAAAAAAAATTCAATTTAAAAATTTTAATTTGGTTTTAATTAAAAAACAAATTATTTTTTTTGTCAACAGCAGATCAAAGTTTAATAATAAAAAAAAATAAAAAAATGAAATTAAATAATTTTTTTTAAATCAATCTGGTTAAAAGATCAAATTTGCACGAATCATATACATGAGTATGTTTCAGCTAGTTAACATAAGGGCAAGTGCTGATGTGTTCACTTCGGAAGTCGATCTCGGGTAACAGACAATATTTATGTGGATAAAGTATTTTTACCAGTGGGCGGGACTACCGCTGTGGGTGTGGCCTCTGTGGAAAGTCCATTACCATAAGTTAGTCATATTGACCCGACGTTTTGCTCACACTATCGGAGGATCGGTATTTGGAAGCGTGTGGGGGAGTTCTTCTGGTCTTTCGGCAGAGAAACGATTGTCCGTTCTTCCTATATGCATTGTCACTGAGTAACCGCAATATATTGGATCCATCCGTGTTTTAGTGCTACAGATCAAAGTTCTGGAGTAGCATTCCATAATTATATTGAATGCATGAATATTCAAAAGCTCCATATATATATATATACTGAGCTGGATGGATCCAATATGGCCGCGACCCAGTGACCAGATGTATTGAGTTCTTTGACACCTGTTTGGACTGACGATAAGACAGCAGCTGGTGTAACCTCACACCGCCCCCTCCACCGTCCGTTTGCGAAACAACAACAGTTTCCGCCGTAAACAGAAACCGTTTAAGTTGCATGTAACCGGTATTATACGGGGTATTATCTCTCAGAACATACACCTTTTCCGAGTGCCGTGGTAGAGAGAATCTTTTATGGTGATCGATATGAGGGGACATTGACAGTTCGTGTGTTCGTTCTATTCGGATCAGGTCTCATTCATTCTATTTGACATTCCAAGCTTGGCTCACTTACCATTAATCTAATTCTAATCATGTTATAGCCATCCGTCCGTCCGTGTGTCTGGCAGTGCATGCATCCGCCCCAGTTGGATTCCGGTTGATATATTCAGTAATTATTAGTGAAATGAAACATTGTGAGGGCACAGGACTGCGTGGTCTATAGTTCGAATAGGGTTGATATATGTTAATTTTAACCGGAGTCATGGTCCTATTTAACTTATAGAATTTGCAGACTGGTTTCCGGATGATACATTTACTTTAAGTTATCTGATTGTTTTCAAATTTGCATGTGGATTACCCACATGGAAGAACAAATCAAGTTCTAATATGGGTGCGGTCTGTCCATGTTTACCAGAGTTACTGGTCCTTGTTAACTTATAATTGGCTGATTATTTTGGTTTCCCGATAATAACTTTAGTTCAAGTTAACCGATTTCTTTCAAATTTGGCATATGTATAGCTCACATGAGAATACAGACCAAGTTCAAATTTGGGTTTGGTGCACCTATTTTGACCAGAATTATTACCCTTGTTCACTTAAATTTGCCAATTATTCATATTCTAAAAAAATCAGCAGTAAAATAAAGCCACCTTATTGGGGGGCGTGTAACAAAGCGGCCTTTTATTATTAAAAGGATTGGTAAGTGTCTTTGTTGATTGATTTTTCAACAACTGTGAAGTATCATACATGTAGTTCAAAAAATGATTGCCGGCTATAGTTATATAGGAGATAAACGTATACTGTTGATTTTGTATCTTCGGGGATTCGAGTGTGAAACAGTTTGTGAACTACATGTAGATGGCTTGCCTCTCCCCCAAAAATAAATGTATAATAAAATAACCAAACATAAACTAACATGCTTTAATTGGTATGACGCGGGTATAGAATGTAACGTATATATGTATAATAATTTGAAGTTCTGGTTGGATACAGTCTCATAGCATCTTTGGGATTCATGTTCGGAGAGTGGGAATGGGTGTTTGTATAATAATTTTATGGGGACTGACAATATGCACCATATAGGAGGTATGCAATTGAAATTATGAATGTTGTCTGGTTAGGAAGAGTAATATAGATGCAATGGATCAATCAAATGTGGGTCCAATATACACCGAAGAAACAATTTTACTCAATATGACTAATTTAGGTTAGTCAAAAGTTTGTCCCCACGATGACGAACTTTGGTTAGTCATAATAGCTAAGGCTGGAAATGAGTCATGATGACTAGGGTGATGTTAATTAGTCATAACGACTGAGAAATTGATATTGGGCCATTAAACTAGAATTGACCACTATTGAGTATTTGGAGGGAATTTTGGGCAAATAATTCCAATACTCAACCAGATGATATATCCAGATCAGAGACCGAGTTGAAGCAGGACACGTACACTTCCAATCAATTCTCTAAATTACAGATTCCAATGCTGGTTCTGATACAGATCCCATTAGATCCTCCCATCACATTGGTCCAAATATATAGATTTTTAGAATAATTGCGATGCAATGGAAATTGATTATTTAGCAATGAATAATTCACACAATATAAGGCAGTGTTGCAAAAGTATAGAGTTATTCTTCGTGTAACTTAGTCACTGTGTTTGAGGCCACAATTAGTCACAGTGACTCGCTGAAAGGTGCGGGTTAGTCAAAGCTATCCCAAATTATTGTGAAAAACCATAAGTTAGTTTATAGATCCTAATGTTTGCTCAGTGTAAGAGGATTGTGAATTGTACTGTGAAGCGTGTGAGTGCATGAGTTCTTCTGAGCTTTCGGTTGAGAAACGATTGTCCGTTCTTCCTATTGAGTTCTGACACCTGTTTGGACTGACGATAATGCAGAAGCTGGTGAAACATCATACCGCCCCTCCATCGTTTGCGGAACAACAACATTGCAGCCGTAAACAGAAACCGTTTAAGTTGCAACTGGGGTATTATCTCTCCGAACAAACACGTTTTCTAAGATCAATTTCCGACTCATGTGATGGAGAGAATCTTATGGTGATCGATATCGGGGGAATGGACAGTTCGTGAGTTCGTTACATCCGGATCAGATCTCGTTCATTCTATTTGACATCTCAAGCTTGGCTCGGTAACAAATAATCCCGATGGTTGGCCGGCCTCATTGAGAGGATGAGCTATTTCCATCGTCATGTCATCATCCGGTGTCATATAATGTATGATCACACCTGGCGTCGCGACAACGACGCATTGAGAAAACATTCGAGTCAATATGACTAACTTATATAGGGTTAATCACAAGCATTTGGTGTCATTTTGACTAACCCACACCTTTCAGCATATTACTATAACTAAATCTGGTCTTAGTCATTGTGACTAAGTTACACGAAGAATAACTATAATTGCAACACATGTTATGCTGAATATTCATTGATAAATATTACATTTCCATTTTATTGCAGTTCTATCGGATCAATAATTGAACGAATGTGATGAGAGGATATAATGACATATGCATCAGAACTTCCCTCCCGCATCAAATGGAACACTATTAGGATAAAAGACTCTTATTCCATGACACCACAGGCATCTCGGAAAAACTAGTTAAACAGATCTATTCCACAAGCGATTATTATACCTCTCAGTAGACCAGTACTGAAATTTGTGTTTTAGAGAATGGATGAAAGTTTCTCCTGCTTCCATTTCTGTCTCTGATTCTGGATAATATATCATCTGGTTGAGTTTGGAAATTATTTGCACCAAATAACATGTTCACTTTGTCAGTGACTCAATCTTGGTCATTTTGACTAACATAATTGTAGGTATATAGGCACTATAGGGGTCTCAAAATTCAACAGTAACTGTTGGAAATTCCATGCCCGACACTATTAACATCAGTTGGAAATTTCAAAATAAACTTTGGTTCAAATTGTTTTAATAGTTTTATTTTCCAACCAGTATTTAGTGTTAAGTTTGTTGTTTTTACACCAAAAGTCGCATACTTTAAGTTAATTTTTTGGAACGATATATGGTTACCAGTTGGAACTTTCCAACCTTATGGGGTGTCTAGTTAGAAATTTCTAAAGCTGACATGATAGTTGAAAAGGCGGGGGTTAATTTTTTGGGTTAGCACACGTTTGTGTCTCATATATACGCAGTATAAATACAGATAATTTAGTTTTCGATTTCGTGTTTTTTTTTTGTATCGCACAGAATTTCGGCCTACCGGCATCAACTGATAATACAAGAAAAATATTTACTGTTCGATTCGTGATTAAGACACCCACACTGATTGTCGGGATAAGCTACAAATCCTCGAATTGAATTCAATTGATTGTGTCAACAAATATCCCCGCGACAACAGAACATCGTAATGCGATTGGACTGGAGATGAGAGGCGCACCCAACCTTAAACGGGTCACGTGTACCATTTGAGGTCGAATTCTTAAGTCATATAGCTTATTGTAATTTAACACAATATTGAACACGATCACATGCATTTAATTGTTTGCAAGTGACTATATAATAGTAAGCAATGATAGTTGTAGTTTATTGTTAACATCATCAATTAAGAGAGCATATATACAAATGACAAATATATACATGTTATATAAATATACATACAAATGTTATACTAATCACAATATTAATCTTAGTGTTTACGTCATGTCACGGCCGCATGTCACGCGCATGCGGCCAGGTTCTGACATTTTCAAGTTTCGAGTGTTAGTGAGGTCGGTGATAATCTGGAGAATTTAGAAATTGGAAGCCATACATAGATGTGCCGAATGCCAGTTGCCCTTTTAAAACCTGATTAGCAATATCACATGCGTGTGATAGAGCGAAATAAAAATTTCCAAATAAAATATTCACTGGAGTACTGGACATCAATGTTGAGTATTGGAACTTGAGAATGTGTGTCGTCATATTACCTTCTCGGGCGAAATTAGACAAAGGTTACAGACATCGAATTCAGAAAGTAGCATATAATATATCATGAGAAAATGGCCTATTTAAGAAACTGGAAATAAATTAGCAATATCACATGCGTGTGATCGAGTGAAATAAAACTTCCAAATAAAATATTTACTGCATGCCACGACGCTAGGTGGGATCGGACATTAGGCAACCATTTCCGCTAATCTCAACCAACTGGACTGATCAAATTACAAACTCAAATTCAATTTAAACCACAAACAATCGCTCATTATTTACAGAATTTCCCTTCGCGTTTTCTAATTCTTGGAATATAAAAACAAATTTACAACCGGAACTTTCTACCATATATATACAGGATCTGTTTGACACCTAATATAATTAAATTTGCACAACACGAAGTTATAGTTATAGTTTTGCAAATTGATAAAGGATTAGAAAAAACTGAAGCCCCGAAAGAATGTCACGTTGCTTAAAGATGCATAATCCGAATTAACGCTCGCAAATAACTATATCCTTGGCTTCGGGGGTAAAACATATTTGATTCGAGTTGAGGAACCCACCCATCAAAGCTCAGGGTGATCAAATATCGTTTTTGAAGTCTATTTTTTTTCACCATCGATACTGTTTAGTGGCCCAGTAAAAAGTCGACGAGAAGACGGTATCGGACCAAATGGCGGAGGAAGATGGATAACTCTAAAATCAAGTTTCTTTTTGTGTTAGATATTTGACAAACAAGCAAAATTTCTTTGAACATAATGTTAATAAATAACAGGTTTTGTGCAATTTTATACTATATTTGACTGTGGTTATAGCATTACTTTTCGGCAATTAATCGATGCTGATAACTGAAGCCGCATTTCAAAAAATGTTGTTGTTGTTGTTGTTGTTGTTGGAATCTGATTATATTGGGAACATCGAATCCGAGTACTTTTAAATATTATTGTTTACTTAAGTCGATTCCACTGAAATATGCCATCGTGTTTCACAATGCCAAAATGAGTTTTCGATGTCATGGTTATAGGGGTAGGGAAAACTAAAAATAATCTTACATGCAAGAGATATATTTAAAGTGCGAAATGGTATATATACGAAACAATTCGTGAATTTCTCTAAGTATTATATAGGATATGGGTGTTTTAATGTCATATACCCTATAATTAAGTCACAAATGTGCAAAATGAAAAGCCGGTTTCATGAACCGATACAAATTGCGTTCACAAATATACCTCTTCAGAATGGGGAAAAAAGAATCATGGATTGATTTCACTCCGTGACAAGTGGTATACCAATGCCCAATATCAGAACTAAGGGCGACGGCATACTAACACAAACCTCAATTCGGTCCTGTATTATAATCCAATAAATTTTGATGGATGATGGAACCTGGCCAAGTTTAATAAGTATCCAGATTATGTTTAGTTGGGTTTGAAAACACACTCATGGTCGAAACTTCGTTCAACATTCCTAATGCTCAGCAATGCTGGACTATATGCTGGTGGAATCACACCCATTAGCTCCTTGGCAAACTACAAGTCAATTGTACTTTCATGTGGCCTCTATATGTGTCGGAGTGTTTGTACAACACGTCAGTTTGTAATGAAACCAAGCTGGAAAGAATCCATCGCTTCTGTTTAAAACGCATTCAAGGCCTATCGCCGAGATGCAGAACAGATATTGTCCTTGGTTTGTTGGGAACTTCGTCTTTGGAGTCAATCATTGAAGCCAGGAAGCTTTCTCTGTTCGGTGACTTGTGTCGTGTTCCTATGGGAAAGGCCTGCAAAAACGTCTTTCTCAGACGCCTTTATGAGTGCATCTACACACCACCATATAACAAAAATCAGTGTTGTGTAATATTATCTCGATCATCGAGAAGTACGACATGACCGATGCCCTAACTGAATATGTCCAATTTGGTACATTCATTCCGAAAGTATCCTGGAAAAGACGAGTCAGATGTATTATACATAAAGCAGACGAATTCGCGTGGAAATCAAGAATAAGTACTGATCCATCATTCAATCGATTTGTAAAAGTACATGGCACGCTACAAGTCTCACCTATTTCACTATTTGGTACCTTTGTAGAACATTCCCAAACAACAGGCGATCATACCACTCACTAGCAAGTGTAATTGAAGCAACCACTTCCTCAGATGCAGGATTCTGCACTGTCTCACTCTGTGAACTTTCATACACCGATATCGTAGAACATATACTTATTGATTGTCATTACCTTGTAAATATAAGAAACGACATGTTCTATGATATCATTAACCAGTTTGGGGTACACCCATTCACTCTTGTTGATCAGCTATCGTCCTCCAATATGATCTTACTACACATATCACTCATCAACGATGAATTGATGTCTGTGCTGATTGATATTGACTCCTTCCTGAACTTCATGATCACGGCTACATCTCGATTATGGCATGCATACTTTCTTCTGAAAAGCGCGGTTTTGCGCGATCGGATACAATTGCCGATATTGCCCTGACCGATCCGAACACCAATTTCGATCCGCCATAGACTATCGATCCGTTCTCACAGCATGACTCTCCAACAAATCAATAATAATGTTACGGATCAGTTGTGACTCGTCTGTGTCTTATTTGCTTATCGTCTAAGCAGGGGCACGGGTGGGTCGCAACTGCTTCGATTTCGATGGAGTCGCGCTTGGGTGGGGTCTATCTCGGTCTCGCCTCACATCCAGTGCCATATTTCTTGGAGAGACACTCATGCTGTAACTCACAATATATATATGGTGAAACATTGAATTTTTACTATTTTCCAACTGATACATGCTAACGAGTTCACATGGAGTCAAATTATTGTATTATAAATGTATTACTTTCAGGTAGGTGTGTATACCATACCTTGTGGTTCCACTGTATATAATGTTAATTTAATATTCCTGTTTGTCAATTTATGTCAATCTTAATTTATGGAGGAAATAAAGATGTAATAATAGTAATTAAGCCATGAAATAATTTAACGCCTCACCTCACTTGGCAATCTTCGCTCGCACATTTTATCTATGCAAAGAATCACCAGAAAGTAGTTTCCGGTTGTGATCGAGAGGATTTATACTCCAATGATGAATTATCGCGGTAAAAGGTGTGTTTTGGTGGTCATTTCGTATATGTTTTTTACACATGTGGAATACTCAAATTAGACGTCGAAGTTATTCCTGCGTCTAAATATATGTGTATCTACAGTATAGCTATACCAACGTCGGTATACAACGCTTTGATTCGCGCAGTGGATGCAATCTTAAAACTAATATGTAATTATGGGTTTTCTATATAAATTGTGCAACCCTACTCTGCTACACAATCATGTGAAATATATATACCATTTTAAAATGCATGGAAAAATCTCCCCTTTTTGTCGTGTTATTGGGCTATGAAATCCAGATATTCAAAGTTGATTCAGTGATCGATATGTTGACACGAGATGGCTATCTGATCATATATACACCCATTGTGTCATGTCAGAATGAAGTTTCTGGGTACAATTGGCATAGTTCTCATCGATTGCCGAGCGTTCCCAATAACCCAATGAACGTTCGACGCTTCATCTGTGATTTCGTTTGTCGCATATTTATTTATGCTCTTTAACGATGCATAATCCGAATTAACGCTCCCAAATTATTATTTCTTTGGCTTCGGGGGGTAAAAACAAATATTTGATTCCAGTCGAGGAACCCACCCACCAAAGCTCAGGGTGATCAGATATCGATTTTTGAAATCTACTATTTTTCACCTCTACTTTTTGGCGGTCAGGCAAATAGTCGACAAGCAGACGGTCTCGGACCAAATTGCGGATGAAGATGGATATAACTCTAAAAATCAAGTGGCTGTGTGTTATATATTTGACAAACCGGCCACATTCTGTTAAACAAAATGTTGATAAATAACAGGTTTTGGGCAATTTTATACTATATAGTTGACTGTGGTTAGCATTATTTTGGGGCAATTAATCGATTCTGTATAATTTCTGATAACTGAAGTGGCATTTCAAAAAATGTTGTTGTTATCGTTGTTGGAATCTGATGATATGAGGACCATCGATTCGAATTTAGTACCTTTAAAGAAATATGAGTTTGTTTTGCTTCTTTCTTTAAATATATGGTCTGTGGCGGCAGTAAAAATAGAAATTTGACGAAAATTAAACGCCGAAGTCAGACTCGTAAAAATGTAGAAAATTGCAGGATGACATAAATAATAATAAGCCACAATTATAACTCTCTGATCTCGAAACAAATGACTAATTGATGCTGTGTTGAATGCCAATGTTTACGTGTTTACATATACTTTCGCTCAGTGCACTATTTGTCCTTCAAAACAACTAATCCGAGAGCCTGATTTCCAACCCACACATATAGTCCCCAAACCATGCGTCTTGTGTCCTAACCCACACAATGAATGTCACAATCCATCCACGGGGTGTCTCAATTCATCCGATTAGTGTCGCGACCCTGCAACGATTGTTCCAAACCAAAGTGCATGGTATAGTGCCCCAAACAATGCCACTAGTGTTCCAAACCACATATGTTTGTTATGGTATATTTTGTCTTCTTAAAAAATGTAAACTATTCGGTAACATGTAACGAAATTTGCCCAATTTCACCACTTCTTTTTATTTTGTAATGACAACAATAATAATTTGTTTTTGTTGCATGTTTCCGCCATCTTTATAACATAAATTTTAATTTAATTGAAGTTGATATTCCACAGGGAACAAAATATCTTACAACAAAGCCATACATGTAAATTGGACTTTTTTTCAAAGAATTCTAAAAAAAATTCCCCAAAGCAGATTTTGAAAAAGTTACTCCCCCTGATTCTACCCGATAAAATGACACAAACAATTACATATTATATATTTTCCATTGTTTTATCGCTTATATATGAGAACTATGAAAGTGTTACTGAACCATTTTTTTTTTGTATAAATAGGTTTATTGCAAATAAAATATGCAAAGAGCCAGACAACAGGTCCGAAGACCTATATAAGTCCGACTCAACAAAATATAAATTACAAAAAATATTCACGTGATCAACAAAACAAAACAAAATTAAGTGCATATGGTGATACTGTACAGTTGATGCAGGAGTCAACTGCACCATTGATTATGACCAAGAATCATACAGAGCTAAGCTTCATGTTGCGTTTACACTGTGTGTAGATCTGTATACAGATCTGTATGAAGTCACGTGTCGTGCATTACTGTCATCACAACATGATGACTAATAGTGAACACGCGCTGACCAGTACTCTGGTAATTGACAACGCACTATGGGTCGTTTCAGTTTAGGCCAGACATAAAATGGATCAACTATCAGCAGACAACAGCGATTTGGTATGTGTGCCGTGTCAGCATATATATATATAGGTCTCCTGTTTGACACTATCTGGGCGGTGGCCATTTTGGATCGGTATGGGGTGGATATCCATGCTATACAACACCCTTTATTTGACCAAATGTAGCAATATTTCCAACTGATGACAATTCCAATGAAAATGTTGACCAAATGTAGGACAATATTGTTTTTCTTAAATTAACTAGCAGTTTTGACTGACCACGGGAGGGATCAGGGCACATCTATGTCAGGTATGAAATTTCTAACTGTTGAACATTTTGACTGAAGTTGGGGTGAGATACCCATCACCCCCGGTTGACACGTCCCTGTCCATCTTGAATATACGAAATACATGGGTTGAAATGACAACGAAAACTGAAACGCATTCGCCAAGCCCGAGTAACAATTAATCAAAACAGATTTGCCTGTCACAATGCTTCGGCGTTGACCGTGACGTATAGCGGACACGATTTTTGCTCACACGAACGAATACCGTTTTCTTTCTGTGTGCATTTCTGTATCAACCAGTTCGCACTAGTCTGCGTGTAGATCTGTGTACAGTTCTATAGCAGTGTAAATGCACCCTCAGGGCCTTGCCAGGTAAATTTGACAGCCCGTGAACGTACGGGGTCCATACAATTGTATTGTTTCATAATTTTATACACACTTTTTAATGAATTCGCCGGGTGATTTCGTTTTTTTCTAACCATTTGGTATGTGAACAATTAATGATAGTAAGGATGGTATTATGAAAAACTATCATCTGTGCTTACGGCAGTGCAAATATAACTATTTTTTTTCGGGTTTTGGTTGGGTACTTTAATTCAAACCCACCATCCCTTTCTTAACAGAACGAAAATTTACACCACCCCCAATAATACTTACTCCCATATAATAAAGTATTATTGGGATAGGGTCAATTTTTGTTCTGGGGACCTGTGCTTCTTAAATAAACACGTCACGGAATTTAGTTTCTTAAACGAGGTTTTTATGACAAGATAGCAGGATAACTATATATTGAGGGAAAAATCAGCTTTGTATTCCACTATATGTGAAAATAAAAGTAAATGTTTGGGTTTCTGCATGGTTGTACTTTCAAAAAAACCCATTCTGAAATGAAAGCGCCAGTGAATTTCGTTTCAGAAATTGTGTATTATTGATCAGTGATAACTAGAGCACTATTAATATGAAAATCAGCTTTGTACTCAAAAGTGCAAATATAAGTCATTTTGGGGGTACTATCAAAACACCCCTTCTGAAATGAAAACGCCAGCAAATTTCGTTTAAGAAATTGTGTATTGTTGATCAGTGATTACTAGAGCACTATTAATATAAACAATCAGCTTTGTACTCAAAAGTGCAAATAGAAGTCATTTGTGGGTTTTTGTGGGGTCTCTGGTCCCTAAACGCCAGGAATGCGGAACTTAAGAAATCCGATTCTTTGAACGTTCCTGGGGTGTAACAAATCTGGGGCATCTGCAGGCTCCCTGATTAAACGGGAGTCGACTGCTGAATCCAGCTTTGTTGTAACGAAGAATGGACGGCTCTGAATGTTACAAACAACTAATTATTTTCCATATATATGCGACAATATTAACTCTAAGTGTCGTCGGCGATGGGTTAAGCCTATTTGAACTTAAAGTGGTAAATTTTAACTCAGAACGTCATCCGATACACCAGTCGGCGACAACAAACGCACCCTTTTTCGGTATTTAAAAAAAAAACGAAAACCTTCCACTTCCAGAACTACCCCACTTTTTGCATAAAAACCAGCAGCATAAACATACCAGACTCCTTCCATAACCACCCCACGAGACTCTTCCTGACCATAAACAAAAATGATCGCCATGTTTACGTATAGGCTACGATTTTCTGCTGTTACCGCTCAGAGGCGTTATTTCGCTAAAATCCGATTCAGATTCTGGATTCAGATTACAGATTGGTCCCCGTACGACTTGGTTCGGCAAAAGAATAGACCAAAAATTGGCAGAATCAGTAAACGAACAGACCGTAATCTCAATTTTGTGGTAATCCGATTGGGATTCGGATTCCGATTACGGACTCAAATGTTCGTAATGTAAACAAACCGAGATTTCGCCACCTCAGAGTTTAAAAACACAATAAAACATAATAATCCGTCTCTTGTGTACAAATTATTGCAGAATATAAACGATCTATATCAAAGAATTTTAAATGCGGAAACAAATTTGTTTTATTGAATGTAAACTGGGAGAATATTACTGAAATTAGCCAAATAATAACGCTATTGATAGTAACGCTGGGGAAGCACTTCGGTTGATGGCGAAGCAATTGCAAATCATTGTTGATTGTCACTTTCATATGTCCATTTCATAATTCCATCCTTAAAATACCGCCCGAACGCATGTCGATTTCGAATTCGGCGTATACGTCACCATTGACCGAATTCATATGAACCTGCATGGATATGTCTTCTGCTGTGTTCGTTATTATAATGTTTCTTCTTATTCAAGAAATAGTAGGATTATATGGTATCGATGGATTATCAGATACACGTATGTACTATCATCTAGTCTTAAAGTTATAGCAATTTCATGTTTAACATGTTTTGTTTCGTTAAATGCAGTCGTTTTGCACAATAGTCTCTGTATAGACAACAGACACATGTTCTAGGGACGTGACTAGAAGTTTCCTCAAACTTCCGGCCAACTGCACCCCCCCCCCCCCCCCCCCATTGAACCAAACATCAATCTCACAGGTTCGCAGAATTCAATTTGCTCCCATTGGAAATATCCAATCTGACAAACACTAAGATTGGAAAATTACCAACTTTTACTGGTTGAAAAAAATCAAACAATGAGAACAATGCCAACCTATATATGGTGTCAAATTATAACACATACATTTGTTTATACATACAAAGGAATTGGGGTACAAGTACTGACTCACTTAAGGGTACCCCCTCTCCCATATGTTATTACACTGAAAAAATAAATAATTAGTAATGGCAAAGCAACATGACTACCAAAACAAGTTGAACATATATACAGATCACTGGACACCCCCTCTCCCGAGTTAGTCATAAATTTGTATATGTATTTATTTAAAATCGGGTTTGTTTGTTGCGTTTGTTGGCTTGTACGTATCATTATTTGAAACAGTTAGTCAAAATAATCCTGATTTTCCTCACGTAAGAATGACTGCACAGCTTAGCAAATTGTACCAAAGTTCGGGGTGGGGGTCGAGACACAAAATCAACCCCTGTCGTCACGTCCCTGTTCAACTGACAAGTTTCGTGTGTTCTTCACAACATCTTCGGAATTTGATTCAGGAGGCCTAGAGCTGTCATGTTTCGATATGCTTGCCATCATCAATAAACACACTTTAACTTGAAAAAAAGATGCGATTAAGTCGGATTGGCAGCAAATTATGTGCCGTGTATATACACATAGAAGAAAAGCATGACTTTCACAACAAACATGTACTTTATAAATATAAGATACAAATGATACTTGTGTCAAATACATGGGCCATGTTTGACACTGGGAGAGAGTTTCGGAGACCACGTGGATTTCAAAATCTGACCTAGAATCGGGAATTAGCCCCGCCCCCGTAATCGGCTTCGGATTCTCAATCCGGATTTTAGCGAAATTACGACTCTGGGCATTTTCCCTCAAAGATAATCAATAAATGCTGCGTCGAATGTCCCTCACGAATATATTCCATGATCTCCCTCATTCGCAAATCTCGTCAGATTCCGTACCGTAAGGGGTCACAGGCCGACTCGAGGAGTCATGTATATATATATCCTTTATTTCCTCCGTTAACGAAGAGCTTTTACAATATAATTGGAATGTTTACACAATACAATACAAAGATCAAATAAATAAATAAGCATTAAACTATGTGGTAGCAGATAAGTCAGCCAGAGATTAGATGAGACAGTCATGCACGTTTATAGAGAGACATGTCTGAAAGCAGATTGTTGGTTGTACATACAACAGGCCATACATACATACATACATACATACATTCATATATATAAAACATACACCCATACACATGTATACATATATACATACACATACATACATACATACGTACACGCACATACATACACACGAATGCACACGCATACATACAAATATACACACGCACATACACACACCCACCCTCGCATACATGCACACATTCACACATACATACGGGGATATTGGCAGACTGTCCAGTGGCAATCAGACATAAATAAGCGCACAACCATACGATAAAGATCTACACAAGAGAACACCACGCCGTCATGAACGCTTTCGATAAATCACTCAAAATTAAACAAAACTATATTATGTACATATCTTGACTTGAAAGACAGTGTGTTTATTTTGATAAATCCAACTTCGAATAGAAGTATTTGCATGTACGTTGATTGGGACGACCCTGTTAACACACCAACCAATTAGTCGGATTCCTTATGTCATTTTGCATTTTTTGTTTGTTAAAAGCGATCTGAAAACGGATTATGTATGCCTAGTAGGTGTGTTTTCAGGATTGACTTGTTTCCATTCTTGTATTTTGGCGGGTCGGCCTAAATCGGGGTCAACATCATTTAGAGAGCGTTTCGTATTTACAGAAAACGATAGATGGTGCCATCTGGCGTATGGTGATAGGTGCGATTTGAAACTTCTCCAAACTACTAGACATGACCATTACATGTATTTTTGAAAATTTTGATGTGATCGGTTCATTCTTGTTGGCTACAGTTGTGATCAAAATTTAACACTGAGCCCTATGGAGATTCTAGTATTTTGGATAAATGGCGCCATTTTGCGTATGATGATATGCACGTTCTGATATTCCTAAAAAATACTAAGTATGAAATACAGACGTAGTTTTAAAAAGAATGGATGTGATAAGCTGATTCTTGCTGGCTACAGTTGCGATCAAAATGTAACACTTAACCCTATGGAGAATTTCGTGTTATAGTCGGATTCCTTATGTCATTTTGCATTTTTGGTTTGTTAAAAGCGATCTGAAAACGGATTATTTATGCCTAGTAGGTGTGTTTTCAGGATTCACTTGTTTCCATTCTTGCATTTTGGCGGGTCGGACTAAATCGTGGACAACATAATTTAGAGAGCGTTTCGTATTTACAGAAAACGATAGATGGTGCCAGCTGGCGTATGGTGATCGGTGCGATTTTAAACTTCTCCAAACTACTAGATATGACCGTTATATGTCTTTTTGAAAATTTTGATGTGATCGGTTCATTCTTGTTGGCTACAGTTGTGATCAAAATTTAACACTGAGCCGTGTGGAGATTCTAGTACTTTGGATAAATGGCGCCATTTTGCGTATTATGATATGCGCGTACTGATATTCCTAAAAAAAATACCAAGTATAAAACACAGACGTAGTTTAAAAAAGAATGGATGTGATCAGATGATTCTTGCTAGGTACAGTTGCGATCAAAATTTAACACCTAATCATATGGAGAATTTCGTGTTATGCCCAAACGTTGTTTGTAATATCACTTATTGGCAATCGTGCGCAACTATATATGTAGACTAACACTCGTGTTTGGCCCACTGTAGCTATCCGTGATTTAATAGATGCAATATATGATATAGTTATGCCTCAAGATACAGTAATTGGCAAAAGTAAGTGTCGAATGGTTTTGTAATTTCGATAATATGCAGCCTGTTGAATCAAACGAAAATAATCACAACAAGACTGTTCACGATGTGATTACATATTATATTATTATCAGAGTCTATCCCACATGCACTGAGATAATCTGTGTTTTCGCAGGATTTGTGCTACTGATAAATGGACATTTTGGTGCAGCTGAGATCTTTACTATAGCGGTATAGGCTTTGCTTTCACACTTCCCACGCCAGCTACATTTGGCCAACTTCAGTACAGCGACTGAAACCCAACATTCACCATCAATATTCTGACCACAGTTAATCGCCACGCTTCGTGTATAGCTGTGAAAATCAAGTAAATTCGAATTTCCACTAAAGTAGAGCTTAATGAGTAAAATAGATATCAACCATATTTGCATTTTCCTGCAAATTCCGAGTAGGTGCTTAGTAACCGTTACTAAGGAGCTATCGGGAGCAGTGGCAAAGTATCCCGATCTTATAATGATCAATGGACTATGCAGAGCATGGCTGCATAGTTTTAGACATACGTGTGCCCAAACAAAACCAGCACCATGTAATTAGACACTGACTAAATTAAAAGCAATACGAATGGATTATTAGTACACCATTGTGGCAATTGATTAGCAACCGTTGCTAACCTTAAATAAGACATATGGTTCACTTTCACGGCCAGGTATATCTCAAATGTCACATTTCGGTATTAACTGCATCGGAAACGCAAACGTTGAATTACGACCCTATCAGCTACAATTGCAATTTCCAGTTAATTCCCGGTAATTTTCTAGACTAAGTTTCTCGATCTTATAATGAGCAATGGCCCATGGGCCACTATCATGTACAGTTTCATATCTGTGTCACCATTTGAACATAATCAATACCATCCGACTATAGACACTATCTAATTTATGGGGAAATACCACGGCCCAGAGTGTTGATCGGCTCAAAGTCATGCAAGTATATTATTGCATGGGGGGGGGGGGGGACGCTTTAAGCCTCAGTCGATGGTTTGTTCACAACAAATGGAGTCATGATACATTATGAAGGGTGATGGAATGTTGTCCCCACACTGTGTCACCTGCATCTTACTGTGTTGTGCTATATATATAAGACCAAGCACATAATACACATATATATCTTCTTATAAATAAATTATCTCTTAGAAAGTGTCCAGAGATGTCTTGCCTATTTATACTGACAATTTATTTTTATTCTTGTGGCAAAGGATTTGACGGAGTGATTTGTTATGTTGACTAAGGTGTTAATTTAGTATGTGAAACATGTATCCCGGGGGATGTATATCGAGTGGACGGAGAAAGTGTTTTCTTTATCATCAGATGAACATAATTTAAACTCCCAATTTTGATAAACCCGACCAGGAATTATAAAACAACCATCTATATATGCCCAGTAATATTTAGCAATACATATGGAATTGATAACATTGTTTAACATTTTTAAACAATACCACCCTATCCACATGTATGGCTAAACATATCATTGGCATAGATGAGTTGCTGTAGTTGTTTCATTGATGCTGGTCGGGTTTCTCCATATTTAATACTAAAAACAGAATGATCCATAAGCTATGGTGGATGGTTTAGGACATGGGAAATTGTTTTTTTTTTAGTTCGTGGCCACGAAATGCTAATTCGTGGCGAATTATACCTGATTGACCTTTGCATATATCCAGATACCTTTACGGTATGGTTACACTTGATGATGTTTTAGAAACAATGCGTACAATAGCAGAGAAGCTACTATAAACCCTTATGGCGTGTACCCGGGCTCTATGGGGATATGCACGTCCGATATAAACTAACCCAGAGAGAACGGGGAAACACGGGTCAGGTGGCTCCAAGACAAACTGAATATCCATTAGTTTTTACCACAAGGGATCGAATGGGAATGCCATTTCACTCGGCATATTGGCCGATTTAAGTCAAATAGGGGGTTTTGTCGGGTGAGCCCAAAAACAAACTTATAAATATTCACACCTTTCAACCATATATACCCGATCCAAAATGGTCGCCGGTCAGAAGGGGTCAAATAGGGTACACATTATTTCTCGGTCACTTGACCGATATAGATCAAATAAAGGGTGTTGTATGGTGGCTCGCAAAGCAAGCTAAATTTTCACACCTTCAACCCATTCGAGCGAAAATGATAACTGATCAGAGGGGTCCATATATGGTACCATGCAATTGCCCCCCCCCATTTTAGGTCGAATACAGTGTGTTGTATGGTGACCCCTGATGAGACAACTAAATATTCACCCGCTTTCACCATCCCCGATCCAAAATGGCCGCCCCAGATGGGTTCAAATATGGCACCTATACAATTTCTCGGCCCCTTAACTGTTTGATGTGGTATAATTGGTGCTGTAAGGTGGCCCCAAGATATACTGATGTCGTGGGTGCCCTATGTGACCCACCCCCAGCCTGGGCACCAGGACGGCGGCAACTTTGGATCGGGTTGGTGAAAGGGGTGATTACTTAATTTGTTTTACGGGCCATACATGGTTTGAACTCACCACCACCAAACAAAAAGGCAAAGGCTGCTGTTTTAAAGACAGGGTCGGTGTTGTCCAACGAGTTTACATCAAAACAATGTTCTCCTTACATTTTCTTAACCGTGGCTCATACCAAGATGGTGGACAACTACAACCATATCATCTCTATCCGCTTCCATTACAACAATGGGACTGACGATCGTATATCACAATTAGTTATTTAAAGTAATTAATAAAAAAAATATTCCCATGTCCTAAAAGTTTTGACTGACACTTACATAAATATGACTCGCAGAATTGTTAGCACACAACTCCGTATTATGTGGTACTTCGTCCTGGCAATAAACATTAATTTTGTCAATTGATGAAAAAACAACAACATCAATCAATTTTACAACGACATACTGAAACTTTAGTCATGATAGACATTACATCTGTAGAATAGTGGACATTATCACTGAAGCACGTGATTGTGATGTATATGATTGATGTGAACCACATTTTTGTCAACTATTGTATCTGGTGTCCTGACTATATTGCAAGTGAATTTGGTAAAATAACAAGTAGTTACGATAGATTACATGTAAGAGCCATGCATATATGATAGCCATTAAGTTCCACCACTGAACATTTGAGTAAATTGTCAAACTCTCTATAGGGTCCAACGTTAGTTTTGTTCGCAACTGTAGTACACTTCCCGTGTAGACTTATCTGACGACACCATTCTCAAAAATACATTTCAGAGTCATACTTGACATATGTGCATAATTTCAACTCGCACCATTCATGAAAAAGCTAAACGTGTTAGTTAATATCTGTATAATCAGGAAACGCTCTTTAAATTTTTAAAACCGTCCAAACAATTTGTTTCCACTAAAATGTCAGACTGGAAACAAGTATAGACTCTGAAAGTAGACCGCCATATTTGATACTTTTGTTAATTTCAACTCGCACATCCACCAGAAGGTTAGTTATGAGAATTAATATTTGTATAATACGCAAACACTCTTTAAATTCTTAAACAGTCCTAAACACTTTTTTCCAATAAAATTTCAACTGGACACAGGTAAACTCTGAAAGTAGACACGCTATTGATAAATAAACCGTTCGCATGTCGTTTTAGACAATTCTAAATTGCGCGACCGTTGTTTTCGACCAAAGGAATCTGACTTGTGAAATCAGCGAGGGTGGGGGTAGGGTTAGCTTTTCTGCGATATCTTTACCAAAAATCGATGTATCGAAGTTTTGTTTATAGCATATGATTAAGATATCCTTGTAGATTGCTCATGTTCGTCTATATGTGATGTAGCTGATTTTAAGAATATACAATACCTTAATATTTGGGAAAGAAAATTGAAAATGCAGTCATAAATACAATTCATCTGATGATTTTATGATAAAATTCCACGTTAAGATATGTAATTAAGTAATTTGTAGCAAGATCTCTCCATGTTTTTCGATTTCTAAGAACAAAGAAAGCTACTTACCGAACTTGCTATGCGTAATAGCATGTTTTTTATTACCAGGTGGACGGGAAAAAAATAGAGGGGTGCACAAACAAAAGCCTCACACAAAACTGTTTCCACTAAAATATCAAGCTGGAAACAGGTAGATTCTGAAAATAGACACACTGGTGGTATAGAAACTGTTCTCACGTCGCTTTTAACATTCCGGAAACGCGCGACCATTTTTTTCGACATAAGGAATCCGACTATTATGCTCAAACGTTGATTGTAATATCACTTGTTGGCAATCGTGCACATCTATAAATGAAGTTTAACACTCGTGTTTTACCCACTGTAACTATCCGTGATTTAATAGTTGCAATATATGATATAGTTATGCCTCAAGATACAGTAATTGGCAAAAGTAAGTGTCGAATGGTTTTGTAGTTTCGATAATATGCAGCCTGTTGAATCAGAATCAAATAAAAATATTCACAACAAGACTGTTCACGATGTGATTACATATTATACCATTGTTTTATTTGATACTTGTATGTCTTGTTGTCCACTGACTAGTTTTGAAACCACATCGTTGATCATAACGGGATGTAGTGTCACAAATACACAGGTATAGATGGTAGTTGTTCGTTGTCATTATAACCCAATCGTTGTCATCGGAGTCTATCCCACATGCACTGAGATAATCTGTGTTTTCGCGGGATTTGTGCTACTGATAAACGGACATTTCGGTGCAGCTGAGATCTTTAGTATAGCGGCATAGGCTTTGCTTTCACGCCAGTTACATTTGACCAACTTCAGTGCAGCGACTGAAACCCAACATTCACCATCAATATTCTGACCACAGTTAATCTCCACGCTATAGCTGTGCAAATCAAGTAAATTCGAATTTCTACTAAAGTAGAGCTTAATGAGTAAAATAGGTATCAACCATAGTTGCATTTTCCTGCATTCCGAGTTGGTGCTTAGTAACCGTTAATAATGAGCTATAGGGATCGGTGGCATAGTCTCCCGATCTTACAATGATCAGTGGCCTATGCACAACATGTCTGCATATATATAGGCCTATAGTTTTATACATGCATGTGTCCAACTTTGAACAAAACCAGCACCATGTGATTAGACACTGACTAACTTAAGGTAATACCAATGAATGATTAGTACACAATTTTGGTATTTGATTAGCAACCGTTGCTAACCTTAAATAAGATATCTGGTTCATTTTGACGACCAGGTATATCTCAAATTTCACATTTGGGTATTAACTCTATCGGAAACGCAAACGTTGAATTACGACCCTATAAGCTATAATTGCAATTTCCAGTTAATTCCTGGTATTCTCCTAGACTAAGTTTCTCGATCTTATAATGATCAATGGCCCATGGGGCACAAACACGCACAGTTTCATATCTGTGTCACCATTTGAACATAACCAATACCATCTGACTATAGACACTATCTAATTTACGGGAAAATACCATGGCCCATAGTATTGATCGGTTCAAAGCCAAGTATATTATTGGGGGAGAACGACACATTAAGCCTAAGTCGATGGTTTGTTCACAACAGATGGAGCCATGATACACTATGAAGGACGATGGAAGGTTCCCCTTAACTATGTTCTTCGACACAGTATTGCCCCCGCACTGTGTCACTTGTATCTTAATGTGTTGTACTACATATAAGACCAAGCACACCATGCGCATATATATCTTCTTATAAATAAATCATCTCTTAGAAAGTGTCCAGAGATGTCGTGCCTATATATACTGACAATTTATTTTTGTGGCAAAGTATTTGAGGGAGAGATTTGTTATGTTGATTAAGGTGTTAATTTGGTATGTAAAACATGTATCCCGGGGAGGTATCGAGTGGACGGAGAAAATGTCTTCTTTATCATCAGATGAACATAATTTAAACTCCCAATTTGGATAAACCCGACCAGGAATTATATAACAACCATCTATATAAGCCCAGCAATATTTAGCAATACACATGGATGTGATATCATTGTTTAACATTTTTAAACAATACCAACCTATCCACATATATATGGCTAAACATATCACTGGCATAGATGAGTTGTTGTAGTTGTTACATTTATGCTGGTCGGGTTTCTCCAAATTTAATACTAAAACAGAATGATCCATAAGCTACGGTGGCTGGTTTAGGACATGAAAATTTGTTTTTTTATTTCGTGGTCACGAAATACTAATAACTAATTTGGTGGCCACAAAATACTAATTCGTGGCCAAGAAATAACTAATTCGTGGTCACGAAATACTAATTCGTGGCCACGAAATGACTGATTGACCTTTGCATATAGCCAGATACCTTTACGGTATGCATGGTTACACTAACTTGATCATGTTTTAGAAACAATGCGTACGATCGCAGAGAAGCTACTATAAACACCTTATGACATGGTACCCGGGCTCTATGGGGATATGGACGTCCTATATAACACTAGCCTCGAGAGAACTGGGAAACACGGGTCAGGTGGCTCCAAAACACACTGAATATTAATTAGTTGTTACCACAAGGGATCGAATGGGAATGCCATGCATTCCTCTCGGCATATTGACCGATTTAAGTCAAATAAGGGGTTTTGTAGGGTGGGCCCAAAACAAGCTTATAAATATTCACCCCGTTCAACCATACCAGATCCAAAATGGTCGTTGCTCTGACGGGGTCAAATGGGGTACACATTATTTCTCGGTCACTTGGCCGATATAGATCAAATAAAGGGTGTTGTACCGTGGCCAACAAAGCAAGCTAAATTTTCACACCTTCAGCCCACTCGAGCGAAAATGATAACTGATTAGAGGGGTCCATATATGATAACATGCAACCCCCCCCCCTTTTTAGGTCGAATACAGTCTGTTGTAGGATGACCCCTGAGCCAAACTAAATGTTCACCCGCTGTCACCATCCCCGACCCAAAATGGCCAACCCAAATGGGTCAAATATGACACCTGTACAATTTCTCGACCCCTTAACCGTTTGATGTGGTATAATTGGTGATGTAGGGTGGCCCCAAGATATACTGAATGTCGTGGTGGCTCTGTAACCCACCCCAGGACGGCGGCAACTTTGGATCGGGTTGGTGAAAGGGGTGATTACTCAATTTGTTTTACGGGCCACCCTACAACACCCAGCATCTCAAATCGCCGTGGCTCATTCCAAGATGGTGGACAGCTACAACCAGATCATCTCTGTTCGCTTCCATTACACAAATGGGCCTGACGATCGTATATCACAATTAGTTATTTCGTGGCCACGAATTAGTATTTCGTGGCGACGAAATAAAAAAATATATTCCATGTCGTAAAAGTTTTGACTGAGACTTAAATAAATATGACTCCCAGATTACTTAGCAAACAACTCCGTTTTATGCGGTACTTCGTCCTGGCAATACACATTAAATTTGTCAATTGATGAAAAAATACCTTCAATCAATTTTACAATGACATCCTGAAACTTTAGTCTTTACAAACATTGCATTTGTATAATAGCTGGACAGTATCACCGAATCACGTGATTGTGATGTATATGATTGATGTGAACCACATTTTTATCAACTACTGTATCTGGTGGCCTGACTATATTGCATGTTAATTTTGTAAAATCACATGTAGTTACGATATATCACATGTAAGAGCCATGCATATATGATAGCCATTAAGTTCCATCACTGTGAATATTTGAGTAAATTGTCAAACTCTCTATAGGATCCAACGATAGTTTTGTTCGCAACTGTAGTACTGTACCAGCGGAGACTTGTCTGACGACACCATTCTCAAAAATACATTTCAGAGTCATACTTGACTTATGTGCACAATTTCAACTTACACAATTCATGAAAAGGATAATCGTGTTAGTTACTATTTGTATAATCAGAAAACGCTCTTTAAATTTTTAAAACCGTCCAAACAATTTGTTTCCACTAAAATGTCAGACTGGAAGCAAATAGACTCTGAAAGTAGACCGCCATATTTGATACTTTTGTTAATTTCAACTCGCAGATTCCACCAGAAGGTCAGTTAGGAGGATTAATATGTGTAATAATAAGCACACGCTCTTTAAATTCTTAAAACAGTCCAAAAACTCTTGTTTTCCAATAAAATTTCAACTGGACACAGGTAAACTCTGAAAGTAGACACGCTATTGATAAATAAACCGTTCGCATGTCGTCTTAGACAATCCGAAATGGCGCGACCGTTGTTTTCGACCAAAGGAATCTGACTTGTGAAATCAGCGAGGGTGGGGTAGGGTTAGCTTTTCTGCGATATCTTCACCAAAATCCGATGTATCGAAGTTTTGTTTGTGGCATATGATCAAGATATCCTTGTAGATTGTTCATGTTCGTCTATATGTGATATAGCTGAATCTAAGAATATACAATACCTTAATATTTGGGAAAGAAAATTGAAAATGCAGTCATAAATGCAATTCGTCTGATGAATTTTGATAAAATTCCACATTAAGATATGTAATTAAGTAATTTTTGGCAAGATCTCCCCATGTTTTTCGATATCCAAGAACAAAGAAAGCCACTTACCGAACTTGCTATGCGTAATAGCATGTTTTTATTACCAGGTGGGCGGGAAAAAATAGAGGGGTACACAAACAAAAGCCTCACTCAAACCTGTTTCCACTAAAATATCAAGCTGGAAACAGGTAGATTCTGAAAATAGACACATTTGTGCTATAGAAACTGTTCTCATATCGCTTTTAACATTCCGAAAACTCGCGACCATTTTTTTCGACATAAGGAATCCGACTAAATGTCCCACTTGAAAGTTGTTATGGTAGTTTAGGTGTTATTATCCAGTTTTCAGGGTGGGCGATAATGATCAAGAGCCGGCATGTGTTTCATTTCGGCTGGTAGGGGACTTGATGTGAGGAATCTGGCCGAATAAGCAATAGCAATAGCGTATGCGTTAAAATGTGACTCAGATAATTTGGTTGTATGCAGAGCAATAAATTGAGACCAGTTAAGCGCTGACAGGCATGTTATTGCCAGTGTCTTTTACAAGGTTGAGTTTGGTTGTGTAATGTGACCACAGCTCGTATAATTTCCCCACAACGAAGATAGAACACTCGTCCACTAGCACCGCTTCTGAGAACGTCCGAGCACTCCTTCACCCTCCGCCCTGCCACCGTCGTTGGAATTAATGGGTTAATGATTAAAGGGGTACTGTACGCCAAATGTTGCTGTTGGTTTCTATAGTCTCCGAGTCGGAGAATAAGGTAACAATTGTTTCATTATTTAAAAGTCTGTTGAGTACGAAATAGTGTTACGGATGACAAATTTACCGGAATGCAAAAATACAAATTGTCGTTGTCGAGTAATTTTTGTACAGTTTTCAACCAAATGAATCAAATAAAAGTTATATTATAGGCATACTAGTCCCATATAATCATTGAAGTTATTGTATCGTCGCTAGTCAGTGAGTGGCTTGAGTGTTCTCACCGTATCATCATAATATTTTAAGCGATCGTGTGTGCGATCGGTTTAACAATCCAGTATCCCTCAATTACTTTGTTTGATTACGGAAATTCGTAATTTAATTGACGTCATTTTATGGCTCCAGTCATAAATTCAATTTATATCAAATTATTAACTTTTAAATTATTAAATTTTAAGATAGCCTATTAACCTGAGCGTTTAGAGAATACATCTTCGACTCAAATTACTCATGTTTCTATATATTATCGATATTAGATCGTTGTTGTCACCGGAAATTTAATGAAAATGGCACACAGTACCCCTTTACGGAGCGTTCGTATCTGCGTGTCGTTGTTAAAGAGCGTTTATATACACGAGTATAAATACGGCTCAATCGACCGTCTCGGAAACTGGGGATATCGAGACGAAATTTCCTAGTTAGGGCTTACAAGGGACGGTGGGATTTTCGTCCGCTCAGTTTGTCCGCCTGGGGTGACCTTGACCTTGAAACGGGTACCCACTGCGGATACGAATCAACGCGATTAACCCCACAGTGCCGTTTTTTGTGACTGGGTGTGGAGAAGGAATGATCGTAGCTTCTCGAAAACACCGCGACGACCATTCCCGCGTGTTTGTACCCTTAGATGGGAAGTTTGGTCTCGATCGGTGCAGCCGTTTTCGATTCTATAAAGTATATACACACATATATATATATACGGAAGTCTCAAAATATACAGTAGACTAGCAGATTAGCCCGCCACTGGCGGGATTGGTCCCATGGCTTTGGTCGATCCATTAATTTTAGTTTTTCAAGGTAACCCCGTACATACACGCCGACAGCATGCTATCATTTGCGGGTACCCGTTTCAAGGTCATGTTGGTGAACAAAATAACCGGACAAAAATATTCCCCGTCCCGAGTTGACCATACATAACAAATTTCACGTTGATGTCACAGCTGACGACCGAGATATCGCCCAAGGTAATTTATGTGTACCCTTTCAAGGTCAAGGTCACATCAGGCGGACAAACTGACCCGACGAGTCCGGGGTCCGTATAAGCCAGGGTCCGTATCAGCCGGTGGTCCGTAAAAGCCAGGGTCCGTAAGAGCCAGGGTCCGTAAGAGCCAAGGTCCGTATAAGCCGCATACCGATACGAACACTCTTTAATCATTAACCCTTCAATCACAACGACGGTGGCAGGGTGAAGGGTGAAGGAGTGCTTGGACGTTCTCAGAAGCGGTGCGATGGCACTTCTCGTGTCTTTTTACCCTTAGATAGCAATCTGGGCTCAATCGATCGAGCCGTTTTCGAGTCTATAAAGGATATATATACGGAAGTCTCAAAATATATAGTAGACTAGCAGGTTAGCCCGCCACTGGCGTGGTTCGTCTCATGGCTGTGTTCGAAAAAGCAATTGCAACAGCTTCCGAGACATGTATGCTGCACCTAGGTGTAAAATTTCGTCGAAATCCGCCAGTTTTACATGATTTGACCTTGAATTGATCATTTTCAAGGCCAAGGTAAGGTGGGGGTCACAATTTAGCCCGTACATGACACTTCCCATAGGTAGCAAGTTTGAGCTCAATCGGTTCAAGTCTATAAAGGACACACACATATATATCATTTGTGGGTACCCGTTTCAAGTTGAAGATCACCTCGGGTGGAAAAAGTGACCCGATGAAAATCTCCCCCGTTCCTAGGAAGCCCTATATATAAGTACGTAAGAATCACACAACACGCTCATGTCTGGATACAGTCACGCTCACACCCGGACCCAGACGTAAGAATCACATTACACGCATACGCTCTTTATCAACGACACTGCGGATACGAACGCTCTTTAATTATTAAGACCACAGTGCAGTTTTTTGTGGCTGGGTGTGAAGAACGGGTGCTCGGAGCTTCTCCAAAACGCCGCGACGACCATTCCCGTGTGTTTTTACCCTCAGTTGGGAAGTTTGGTCTCGATCGGTGCAGCCGTTTTCGATTATATAAAGGACAAATATACACATATATTTATATATATACGTAGTTCGCAAAATATATAGTAGACTAGCAGGTTAGCCCGCCACTGGGGGCTTTCGTCAGAAACATGAATTTTTTATTTTTTTATTATTATTTTTTTTAATTTCAAATTTTTTAAATTATTAATTTTTTTTTTACCCGATTTGACCTTGAATTGATCATTTTCAAGGTCAAGGTCGGGGTCACAATTTAACCCGTCCACGACACTTCCCGTAGATAGCAAGTTTGAGCTCAATCAGTTCGAGTCTATAAAGGACACACACATATATATCATTTGTGGGTACCCGTTTCAAGGTGAAGATCACCTAGGGCGGAAAAAACTGACCCGATCCGCGTTCCTATGAAGCCCTAAGTACGTAAGAATCACACAACACGCTCATGTCTGTATACTAACGCACACGCCCAAACCCAGACGTAAGAATCACATTACGCACATACGCTCTTTATCAACTACCTCATCGCTCCACGTTCCCCTTCTTAAAATGTACGTCACATGAATATTTCTACATCTCACTTATGCCGTCCCCATTAGATAAAATGAATCTCATTGAAACATTCCAGGTACGCTACCCCATTCGGTAGAATAGCGGTACATGTCTGAAATATGAACATCTGTACACATCTGAATATACCAGAACATATCTTTAAAGTACCTGAACATTGAAGCATTGCATATCGCCAAAACATATTGATTATCCCCATTTCCATAGATGTTCCTAGATAACGATTACACAGATAAAGTTTCCGATTGGCCGGCACAACTATACTTGGTATGCACTCTATTGCTATTCAAGCTATCTTTATTCTCTTGTTCACTTTACTCAACTGCTATTTTGTTCTACTATGTTCTCTTCCCCCTACTTACTCACCCCCACCTAGCAAACATACTGGGTTGAAAACAATTTTAAAACACACCAATGATACATATACATTTATATATGTTGCCAGAGTATGCTCTATTTATATGTTTGTTACTATGCACCGAGGATGCCCAAAGCAGAACTGTTCTCAGGATTTTGACATGACTTTTGATAATGGGTGATACAATGTTACATAGGGCAAGAATCGGTGCATTTCACCCTCTTGCTGTCAGGCTGTCAGGGAGGGGGCGTCTCTGTGTCAAACAGTCTGAAACATGTCTGTTTTATATCATGATGCGCCTGAATGGTCTGGATCTTATAACTGCATTAACATTGACACTGTTGGTTTTCATTTTCTTCCCAGTGGAACAATTCCGTGCTCTCATTTATAACATGGCAGAAAAGAAAATATATAATTCTCTAAATTCCGATGATGAAAAGTCGAAACTGAACACTAAACGTGTGATGTCACACACAACTGTATTCCTCATATGCGTGACAATTCTAACAGTATTAGCAGTATTTTTGGCACGGGCTCTGTTGATCCTTTCAGGGGATGTTGAGACTAACCCAGGCCCTAATTCAACCCTTGAAACTGAACAAAACAGTCATTCGATACTGGTATTGAATACACAGAGCATCAGAAACAAGAAAACCATAGTCAGAAATGGTAACGCCACCAAGATCATATTATCAGCCATAAATATAAATTATAATACAATTATTCTATAAACTAGCTTTCAAATTTTATCTGGGAAATTTGCATACTTCTATATTTCAAGTTTTCCCGTTTCTCGTGTTATACATTACTTTCTTCAAACTGTCTTCTTTATTACACAAGCTGATGGGCCCGACTTCGTCCGGGATGTTTCCCATCTGATTTCCGGCGAAAGGCGCGATTTGACCTTCAATTGACTATTTCGAAAGTCAAGGTCAGGTCAGGGTCATGATTTGACCCGTCCAAAACACCCCCACCCGGAGAAAAGTACCACTAGGTATCAAATTTCGTCGAAATCCGTCCGTTTTACCCCACTTGACCTTTAATTAACAATTTTGAAGGTCAAGGTAAGGTCGGAGTCATGATTTGACCCGTCCAAAACACTCCCCCGACAAAAGTACCCATAGGTGTAAAATTTCGTCGAAATCTATCCGTTTTACCCGATTTGACCTTTGATTGACCACATTGAAGGTCAAGGTCACGCCGATGTCACGATTTGACCCGTTCAAAACACTCCCCGGACAAAAGTATCCCTAGGTATCAAATTTCGCCGAAATTTGTCCGTTTTACCCAAATTGACCTTGCATTGACAGTTTTAAAGGTCAAGGTCAGGTCGGGCTCACGATTTGACCCGTCCAAAACACTTCCCGGACACAAATACCCATAAATATCAAATTACATTGAAATCTATGGAAAGCCGAAGAGGACATGTTAGTTGCTAATTGCTAGATATACGACGCACGACTTGTCGCGGTATTTTAAAGGTGTTTCAAACTAGGAGATAGAAGGATTCTGCGTTTCAAATGGTGATGAATTATAGTAATTTATTCAAATTTTATGGCATAAATTGTTATTAAAACCGTATATACTATAACAAAAATGAATGACTCGAAAATTAAGTGGGCCTATAAAAACAAGGTCACAATTGCAGTTAGGCTCATCTCATACTCGTTTAATCAGCGATATTCTGCTGCGCAGTTTGTTATAGTTCCCAGTATTCATTGAGCGTTATAGCCCCACTGTTATAATTCGCCTTTAGCAGGCGTACTCTTGCCTCAGATTATTGAGATATTAGGTCAAACGTAATGACATTAAATCGCATGGAAACATAGCAATTGTGTGGGCTGCTTGGCGTGAATATTTAATGAGAAATAAAGTCATACGTAATGACATTAAACTCAAGAAAACCCGCGAAAACAAAACAAAATCAAATTTAATGTTTTAAGTTATTTCCTTCATAAAAAGAATCTTCGTGATAATGAACCCTCCCAATACTTTAGAATATAGAATTAAAATAACAAAAACCTTCGGAATACAGAACCTTCGGAATAACGAACCTTCTGATTGGTGAACCTTCGGAATAGCGAACATTCAGAGAAATTTCGGAATAGTGGACATTCTGGATAGTGAACCTTCGGAATAGAGACATGCCCCCAATATTCATATTATATGCCCAGAGTTCAAAGGTATGGGCCCATAAAATCCTAAATTTGGCCCTTAAAATATTGAACTCCAAATTGGAGCCCACACAGAACATCACTTAAGTCAATCGTACCTGTGTCATGTCCCAATGCGGGAGGGTCCACAATATACCACAACATTCATATTATATGCCAAGAATTCAAAAGTATGGGCCCACGTAATGACATTAAATCTCAAGAAAACCCGCGAAAACAAAACAAAATCACATTTAATGTTCTAAGTTAAGTTATTTCCTCCTGTATCTGTATCGGTATGCGCGCAGGATCAGTTCGGATGTGAGCGCACACTCCGTAAAAAGAATCTTTGTGATAATGAACCCTCTCAAATTAGTCTCAATACTTTAGAATATAGAATTAACCTAAAAAAAATAACAAAAACCTTCGGAATAGAGAACCTTCGGAATAGCGGACCTTCGGGATAGCGAACCTTCATAATAGAAACATGCCCGCACAAGTACACCGGTGACGTAGACACATGTGCTAATCTTTGTTGTACTATCGTGACTCTATCGGTAACCATAATAATACAGTCGCCCAGCGAATTATCGATCGACCACAGAATATGAAAATCTGCGTACCAAGCAACACCACGGTGTGGCGTAATAAATTAGATATACTTGCAGCAGAAACATCAATTGGCGAGTACGACGTATGTCTATTAACCGAATCATGGCTAGATCACTCTATTCCGGACTCAGAAATCCATCTTCCTGGTTACCACGATCCCGCCCGCAAAGACAGGAACGATGGTAGAACGGGAGGGGGTGTGTGTATTTACGTTCGGGACACTATACCATTCAAAATACGCGAAGACCTCGACAGTGATGAAGTAGAAGCTATCTGGATAGATGTTACAATTAACACAAAACGCTGTCTTGTAGGATGTTTCTATCGCCCTCCCAACTCCCCCGCAAGCCAGTGGACGAAAATTAATGATAACATTTCCTTCGCGCGCGATAGCGACCTGGATGTCATAATAGGTGGAGATTTCAATGAAAACTACGTACACAATGGTAATGGCAAGATAAACGGCATATGTAGCGAACGTGGACTGACCCAATTGGTTACTGATAAAACGCATTTTACTGAAAACTCCTCATCTATTCTCGACTTGCTCATGACTAGCAACCCCAGCCTTGTTTACCCCCCTTGTGTTCTTGATAACATATTCGACAACATAGTTAGGTATCACTGTCCAGTTGTTGCTCGGATAAAACTTCTGAAACATAAATCTGCTACAACCCACACCAGACGAGTCTGGAACTATAATCTGGCTGACTTCGATACCATGAACGAAGACTTCTTGAGCTGGAACTATGACGATAATACACCATTTGAACTATCAACTCATGCAGATAACTTGACTGCAAAAATTAAGAAGGTATGCAGTGAAAATATCCCCAATAAGATAGTACTGATCCGGAAAGGTAGTCCCCAATGGCTTACGTGTAATGTTAGGAAAATGATGAGGCAATGAAATCGATTACACAAGATAGCTAAAAAGCGAAACACGCCACAAACATGGGCAAACTTTAGATCTAAACGTAATGAAACTACATCGGCTATTAGAAAAAGCAAACGTGATTATGACACCAAGAATGAACGTACATTAAATAATCCATCAAATGACCAGTCTTCTTGGTGGAAAACCCTCCAAAAAATAGTATTTACAACTAGTGATCGATCAATACCCCCCTTGAACATAAACGGCGACTTCCTGATCTCACCAACTGAAAATCAAATGCTTTCAATTCCTATTTTTGTAATATTTCATCAGTTGATGACGTCGGGAAACGCCTACCAGTGCTCGATCCTGATAACTCCATATTCACATTAAGCGATATAAAAATAACAACCCCTGACATTTACAAAGCGTTAAAAAGTCTCAAAATATCTAAGTCAAGTGGGCCCGACGGAATAAGCCCGAGGGTTTTGAAAAATTGTGCTTCCTCGCTCTGCGAACCTCTTGAATTTTATTTTAGAATATTCACCGAAAACAGTTACTACCCACCCCAGTGGAAGCGTTCCCATGTTACACCTATATTCAAGAGCGGTGACCGCAGTCTTATATCAAATTACCGACCAATTTCCCTACTAAGCTGCATCTCAAAGGTCTACGAAAAATGTATTTATAAATACCTATGGGAATTTCTTGATGAAAACAATCTATTATCATTTTACCAAGCTGGTTTCATGCGCAATGACTCAACAGTTTTCCAACTTACCGAAATATATGACAATATATGTCGATCACTAGATGACGGAAAAGAGGTCCGGTGTGTATTCTGCGACATAAGTAAAGCGTTCGGTAAAGTCTGGCACCGTGGCCTTTTGAACAAACTGACGAAAATGGGTGTAAATGGAAACCTGCATAACTTATTGAAATCGTATCTTGAATGTAGGCAGCAACAAGTTGTCATAGACGGCACACACTCGGAATTACAAGATGTAACAGCCGGTGTCCCACAAGGCTCAGTATTAGGCCCTCTTTTGTTCTTGATTTATATTAATGATATAACCGAAAATATACGGTGTAACATTCGTTTTATTTGCTGATGATACCTCACTATTTCTCACTATCGAAGATCCCACCATGGCCGCAAAACTAATAAATGATGACCTCGAAACTCTCATGTGTTGGGCATCAGAATGGCTTGTAAAATTCAATCCCCTAAAAACGGAAGCTCTCTTAATCTCCAGGAAAGAAACGCCAGTATATCACCCACGCCTGAACATGGGAGCCGGGACAATTATCGAGGTTGAGAGCCATAAACATCTGGGACTTACTTTCGATAACATGGGCTCATGGGGTATCCACATAAGATCTATGCTCGATAAAGCATGGGGTCGTGTAAATTTAGTACGAAAACATAGATATAAACTAAGTAGAGAAACGCTTGAAAAAATACACTACACATTTATCCGACCAATACTGGAATATGCATCCCCTGTGTGGGATAACTGCCCCGATTATCTTAGTGATGACATTGAAAAGGTACAGTACGAAATGGCCCGAATAGTAACAGGTGCAACCATCAGTACGAGTAATGCGCGCCTCTTATCAGAAACTGGCTGGGAACTCCTTTCTTCACGTCGTAGAAAACACAAGCTATGCCATTTTTTTAAGATGATACGTGGAACTGCTCCATCAATCCTGAGAAACTATGTACGACCAATCCAGGCAAACAATTCCAGATATAATTTCAGATTTGAACATATAAGACTACCCTCGAATATTAACTATGACTATTATATGGATTCATTCTTACCATCTACAATTACCGAATGGAACAAACTACCGGAAACTATAAAAAGCTGCAGTACAATCGAAGACTTCAAAAAAGAACTGAACAGTGACAATATACGCCCACCTGCCTATTTTTATCATAGTAAATCCCGTAAATCTCATATCCTTCACACCCGGTTAAGATTGAACTGCAGCCACCTGAGTGGTGACATGACAGATAACAATGTAAAAATTTCCCCCTTCTGTTTATGTGGGGAATTTGAGACAACTTACCACTATCTTTTTGAATGTACATTTTATCAAGAGCCCAGAAGAGAACTATATGACTCCCTACCAAATGTTGCCTTATCTGAGAATACACTAATGCAGGGGTCAAGGGAGCTTAGTCTTCGCGAAAACAAACAGATATTTAATGCAGTACAGACATATATTATGAAAACAAAAAGATTTCCATGATCTGTATGGGTAACAAATTGCTTTGGATTCCGACCGCGTTATGCGGCAGCACGATGTTCCCCATTATATATGTAGTACTAAATGTCTTCCGATAACGATTATTTTGTAAGTTACTTACTTGTCACTATCCTGTATATACGTGAAATGATTCTACATGAAGAATGCAGCGATATTCACAGTGAACCCCATTGAAATAGGAAATGGCCATTGCGATTGACCCCCTCCCATGGAGCCTGACGCATGCATATTACTACGAGCATAATTTTCATCACGCAGCAACTAAATTATTGAAAACTCTGCCCCTCCAATTTCTCACTCTCTCTCATTCTCTCTCTCTTTCTCACTCTATCTCTCTCTCTCTCTCTGCCTCCTGCTATCCCTAACATTATCTTCCCGCTGTTTCCATCCCCAACTCAAACTTAGTTACTTCTCCTTTAAAAAACATTATTTATATCCTTTCCCGTCTGATCGATACCCCTCCCTCACTTATTGAGGAAGGGGCATGTCGCCAAAGAGGAGAAGACTTCATATAAGCCCTCGGGCTTGTTGTCTGATCCTCATTTCCATACATTTATCTCTTATATGTTATATATTTATGTCACTTGTGTATTATGTGTATTATGATTGGATTTGGAAATAAAAATATGTTTACACTAACTACACTGCGGATATGAACGCTCTTTAACTATCAACACGATTAACCCCCGAAGTGCCGTTTTCGGTGATTTTGATGATTGGGAGTGGAGAATGAGTGCTCAGAGCTTGTCCAAAACGCGACGTTGACCATTCCCGTGGGTTTTTACCCTTAGATAGGAAGTGTGTTTGAGCTCGATCTGACCAGCCGTGTTCGAGTCTATAAAGGACACATATATTTATATATTTATATACGGAGTTCTCAAAATATATAGTAGACTAGCAGGTTAGCCCGCCACTGGCGTGGTTAGTCAGAAACATGACATTTTTTGTATTAATTAAAAAAAAAACAAAACAATTATATTAATTTCATGTTTTTTAAATTTAATTTATGTTTTTTGAATTTGTTAATATTTATTAATTTTTTTAATTGAATTAACGCATTCTATGTTTTTCAATGAGTTAATTCATGGTACCCGTCCTAAACTTCCCCGTTCCTAGGAACGACAGAGGTATGATTTTTTTTAACCTGCCCATGGCCATTGAGCAGCCCCTGACAGAGGTTGTCCACCCTTACGAGATGGTCAATAGTCCCCACAAAGAGCTGACAGTCAATTAATCCCGCCGTGAACCCCATCACCAACGCGACGTAATTTTGTTTGGTATCATGTGTTGCGTTCTAAAAATAGGTCGATTACAGTGGATTCGTAAATGACGAAATATGAATGCGACAGAGAATATTGTTTGATCTAAAGCAACTGGAACGAATGGCAGAGAATTGTAAATCAACTGCGTCTGATCCAATTGTAAAAGTACTATGACTTCCAATAAATCTCTCCGCATAGGAAAGCACTCAAAATATTGTTCCCGTATATCTCTGCGTTGCGTTGAATTGTAAACAAACGCTTTTTTTATAGCGACGCGTCATTTTCAACGCTCATTAAATTATCACTTGATTAACCACCGCAGTGCCGTTCGCGGTGATTTTTATTATTGGGAGTGGAGAAAGGGTGCTCAGAGCTTCTCCAAAACGCGACAACTACGGTGTCCGTGGGATTTTACCCTTAGATAGGAAGTTTGAACTCAATCGAGCCAGCCCTTTTCGATTCTATGAAGTACCCACATACACACACACATACACATATATATACGGAGTTCTCAAAATATATAGTAGACTAGCAGGTTAGCCCGCCACTGGCGTGGTTGGTCAGAAACATGACATTTTTTTAATTATTTTTATTCTGCCTTTTTAATTTTTTAATTTAAATTTTTTTTTTCATTGAGTTAATTCTGCCTTTTTAATCAAGAGAAATGATGGTACCCGTTTCTAAAAGAGGTATGCTTTACGGTACATCGGGCGTAAAAACTGACCCGATGAAAATCTCCCCCCCCCCCTTCCTAGGAACGACAGACATAAGAATCACACAACACGCATTTTTTGTTGCCTTTTTAATCAAGAGAAATGATGGTACCCGTCCCTAGGGCGGAAAAAACTGACCCAATGAAATCCCCCCTGCCTTTTTAATCAAGAGAAATTATGATACCCGTCCCTAAAAGAGGTATGATTCGATGAAAATCTCTCCCCCGTTCCTAGGAACGACAGACATAAGAATCACACGACACGTATTTGTTGTTTTCCAATGACCGGAAAAACTGACCCGATGAAAATCTCCCCCGTTCCTAAGAAGCCCTAAGTACGTAAGAGACTCATGTCTGGATACAGTCACGCTCACGTATGTATCCAGACGTAAGAATCACATTACATGCATACGCTATCTCTTTATCAACGACACTGCGGATACGAACGCTCTTTAACTATCAACGCGATTAACCCCACATATTGTTGTCGGGTTATTTTGTCCACCTAACATAACCTTGAAACGGGTACCCGCAAATGATATCATGCTGCGCCATGGCCTGTTATGTGTTTATTGAACACTGTATGTATACGTCACGCCATGACATCTTATGTGTGTATTGATCACTGTATGTATATGTCTTATGTTAACGCCCAATGCTGGCCCCCATTATGTACGACCTTCATTTGATCTTTCCGTTCTGGTTTCGTTTCTGAGAAGCAGCATACAATTGCGCTCCCAATAAATCACAGTTATACTCTGTCGTTTGTCATTCTGAGTTGTCCACATAAGTTCCCTCCTATCTTACTGGCGTGGCGGCAGCGTTTTCGGACGATACAACGCCTCTGTTCTTGTTAATTTGGAGAGAACTATCCCGAAAGTGGGGTGTGGTCAACTAAGTCACCTTATTTCGACACAGATGACCTCCGGAAGAGCCCGGTGCATAAACAAGGAGTATAATCGAGAGCTTGGTTGCGGTTCAGATTCGCAGTCGTCAGTAACGGAAAGCATGACATCGGCCCAATTTTCAAATCGACGGACTCTAACAAAACACGAGACCGTGTCATCATTCGAAAATTGGCGGTCGAACATTGAACAAGTTCTAGCGTTTGACCAAAACTTTGTCCCGTTTCTCACCAATGCCGTCGTATGGAAGCGGAAATCGAAAGTGGACCCACTACGTGGATTCAAAGACGATGGAGATGCCATTCCTGCAGAGTTACGGAAAACCGCTCAGCAAAAAATTAAACTGCTGGAGCTTATGCTCGGACAAATTGCCAACCTCTGTCCGATAATCGCACGTAGTGTCATCATGAAACATTCGGTTTCACTCGAATGTATCTGGAAATCCATACGGACATACTATGGCTTCGAGTCCCTGTCAACTAGCTGCAATGTCGAGGAGTGTGCAGATACAACTACAGCAGTCCAATCATACTCTAGCCGACCATTAGTAGCACGCGACACATCTGTTCTGGCGGAAGGAGGGACCGATTCTCACATACAGGCTCGCGGTGGAACCGATCTGCCACAATTCGACGACTGTTTAAATCAGAATGCGAGTTGTTTTCATCCAAGCACGTTACCACGAATTGACTTAAACTACCACGACCGCACGGTTTGTGTGACACTTAAATCCGGCCAAGAAAGTAGCATGATCGATCTTACTCTTGCTGTTGACCTCGAATTGTACATCACAAATCATCCACGTGACACTCCACAGGCAAGTGATGGTTTGATGCATCGTGTTGTTGGTCATACACGACTAACATTATCACGGGATGGATCACTATTTGACCTAGACACCTTTGTTGTGGACGGTCTGGGTGTGGATATTCTGGCGGGAATGTCATTCATGGCGTCCAACGATATAACTGTTCGACCAGCGAAGTCAATGGTTATTGTCGGCGACAGTAGTTCGTATCTCTACGGTCACCAAGTTGTGCCGATGAATCCACACCAGTGTGACTCAGTGGAAATGTTAGATGTTATAGCATCCACATGCAGAGAGGAGACTGCTCAATCAGTGCCAGAGAATGCCTATTTCCCCGACCAACCTGCGAAATTAACAGGATTCCATCGAATGTCCCGCAGCGAAAATGATACCTTTGCCAAAGAAGAACACATTTCCAACGATCCTCACCTTCTGGACACCAGCCGTAATGCGAATTCAGAAGACGTCACCTTTTCCGACGTGCATGTACATGCTTTACATGATGGAGAGTGCATCACGACCGACCTGATATTGTCACCTTACGCGAAGGATACCTCATTACTAAACATCATTGTCTCGAGCTCGGGTATAACCGTGTCCAACTTGCCAACTGGGGACACACACACAGACGGCTTAATTAACCATTCATCAGGATTGCCAGAGGACGGCGTGGATCAGTCCAAGATAGTCGAATACAGTGAATCAATCGACAGCATCGAACCTGGCGTTTCTGTCCGTCCACGTGCTCCCGATACATATCATGGCCATGATATATCTGTAGGAAATGGCACTTCGCTCACTGTGAGCCCCATACACCGTTTCAACGAGGACACAGCGCAAAGCCATATTGATTCGTCTAGAAGCAATTGTTACGATCCCAGTGTGTGCGTTTTGTCGCACGAGTCTCATGTGCACTCATACGATTTGACGACGAGTGTGATGGACAGCGACGTATTGCAGACAACCAACGAGGAGTACGATGGCATGATTCATGGTGATCGCGGATCCAACTCTCCTGGAAACATACTCACGCTGCGTTCATCTCGTCCGTCAACTGTGTATGTTTCGCCGCTCCCGACCATCCTCGAAGCTAGGTCAGCTATGGAGGGTCTAACCAACATCCGACCAGCGTCATTGGTTCGTTGTTTGGTTGGTGTGTCTCCTGTGCTTGGGGGTTCAATCTCACCTATGTTGGCTGGGCGTCCCGGCTCATCGAACGCGTTTGACGCTAGGGGAAGGAAAAGAAAGAAAAAGTGGTTGCGCCATGGCCTGTTATGTGTTTATTGAACACTGTATGTATACGTCACGCCATGACATCTTATGTGTGTATTGATCACTGTATGTATATGTCTTATGTTAACGCCCAATGCTGGCCCCCATTATGTACGACCTTCATTTGATCTTTCCGTTCTGGTTTCGTTTCTGAGAAGCAGCATACAATTGCGCTCCCAATAAATCACAGTTATACTCTGTCGTTTGTCATTCTGAGTTGTCCACATAAGTTCCCTCCTATCTTACTGGCGCTGTCTGCTTGAATAAACTGAACAAATCAATCAATCCTAATGGACCTGATGGTTCACATCTCAGGTGTCTGCGCTGTGGTTCCTTCCGGCATATGGTTAAACAATGTCCTCATATGTCACTGTACGGGTTACCTTGAAAAACAAAAATTAATGGATCGACCAAAGCCATGGGACCAATCCCGGCGGGATAATCTGCTAGTTCTATATAAAAAGACAACCATAGTCAGAAATGATAACGCCCTCAAGATCATATTATTAGCCAAATATAAAATGTGTTGCAGCTTTAATGTACTGATTGTGAAAATTGTGTATATATTATAGGTACGTATTTGATTATGTTTGCTATTTTCTGTACGTGGTATACTGTGCACTTGGTGAGAAAGGATGTGAATTATTTTTTTAATCGGATGTGCCAAACAAAAGTTTAATTTGAAATATTTACACACCATATGCTATGTGTTCACAAAGGGCGCATACGTTCCGATTGGTTGAAATTTTCATCGCAAACATTCAACGGCCATTGTATTGATACACCAATAACCACACACCATTGCCAAAAAAAAGTGACGAACGCCTTGACGATTGACACGTTATTATGTTGATGCGCTACCAGTTCGCGGCAAATACACTAAACTGTCGGTTTCTCAGTTCTCTTATACGACATTTGAATTGTTTTGGGTGGGCTTGTATCTTTTCTTTGTTATTTGACGCAAATGGCGAGTAAGTTTTAATCACATTTAGTCCATCACCTCCTACGACATGGCCAGATATTCTTGCCAATCTACACTCTAAAAGGTAGTAATGATGATCTAAGAATGGCCTCCGGTAATGCTCTTCTGGTATCAACTTTGAAAATGTGGTATCTCGTGAGGGTTAATTAAAATATACGTATGGTCCCATCCAGATAGGGTTAATTACAATATGGTCCGATAAGGGTAAATAATAATATGACCACAGGAGGGTTAAATAGAATATGGCCCTATGATGGCTAATTATAATATGGTCCATGAAGGTTAATAAGAATATAGTCCCATGATGGTTAATTAAAATGGTACCATGATTATTAATTAAAGTATGGTCCCATAACTGATTAGGTTTAATTAAAATATGGTCCCATTATGAGGGTTAATTAAAATAAAAATATGGTGTCATCAGTACGTGTTGATTAAACTGCGGTCCTATGGGGGTTAAATAAAAATATAATCACATGAGGGTCAATTAAAATATTGTTCAATAGCATTTGGATTTATGTCACGTGAAAATAAATCAAAGGATATTTCTTCCTGTAGCTTTACCCCCCCCCCCCCTAACTCACAACCTCTGCTTTATCCAAGATTCACCCCCTCTCGGTTGATAAAGAATACATGATATATTTGGATCTGCTTGAATAAACTGAACAAATCAATCAATCCTAATGGACCTGGTGGTTCACATCTCAGGTGTCTGCGCTGTTGTTCCTTCCGGCATATGGTTAAACAATGTCCTCATTCGTACGATGACATGAACCGACAATCTGTTGAAAAAACCCTATTTTCACAGGTAGTATGGAAGAAGAGACCATGTTGTTGGTGACGGAAGCAGCAAATTCAGCTATTTTTGACAATGCCTGTACATCGACGGTTGTGGGTGAAATGTTACTTGGATTCTCTTGAACCTTCTGATCGAGAGAAAGTGGTGCACAAATCCAGTGAAAAGTTCTTCTAATTTGGTGGAGGGACAGTGCTGAAGTCTCTTAAGAAAGTGACTTTTCCTTGCATCATTGCCTGGGTTGAGTGCGAAATTCAGACATTATGTTGCTGAGAGTGACATACCCTTGTTACTCAGCAAAGAGACAATGAAAAGAGCGAAAGTGAATCTTGATCTTGAAAGTGACAGCTAGTGCGTCTATATTTGGGACAGATGTTCAATTATAATGCACGTCATTTGGTCAGTATTGTGTACCTATTGACCAGTTGAAAGTTGATGTCAATGGCCTCAATGCTACTGCTTCAGCATTGTTGTCGTCACAAAAGGGTGAAAATGATGATGTGATCGAAAAACTGCATAAACAATTTGCACACCCATCTGCAAAGCGACTGAAGATTGATGAAAGATGCGGGTTTTTATTCAGAGGAACACCTAAGATAAGTGACTGACTCGTGTGATGTATGTAGGAGATTTTAGAAGACTCCAGCTAGACCAGTTGTGCCACTTTCCACTGCCACTTGCTAATCAGTTCAACGAATTGGTAGCTGTGGATTTGAAGAAATTGAATGCTGGGTTATATTTTCTGCACATGATAGATCTTGCAACCGGATTCAGCCTGGCAGCTGTTATTAACGCTGAAGGGGCACTCTCACAAAAAAAAAGTGCTGAAGGGTACACAGCTAGGTTTTCCAAAATGTGCTGAAGGGTACACAGGTTTTGAAATGTCGTTCTAAAGGACATTCAGTTTTCGTATCTGCCATGATTTCTGTTAGCGATTAATTGTTTACGTTCCAATGAAAATTAAAATGTACTGAAAACAAACTGCTAATGGGCGCGCCAGACTTTCATGAACACAATTATAGCAACGATGTTCGTTCCGATCACAAACCCTGTGCATGCATGTACCCTTCAGCACATTTTAAAACCCTGTGTACCCTTTGAACAGCACTTTTTTTGGTGAGAGTGACGCCTTCAGCGTTATTAACATAAAAACTCCATATGTTATTGCAGAGAAAAAAAATCATGACTGTTTGGATAGGAAATGGTATGGGATCTCCAAAGAAATTCCTGGTAGATTGCAAGCACTGCATATCGCCCGGGATGAATAAACGCTCTTTATTGATCATATGGAAAAAATCAGCATACCGGTACGTGCCTGAACAAATTTTCCGACCATACCCCCTGCCCCGAGTCAAATTATTATCCCTATATATACAAATCTTCAGCTCCAGTCGTTTGGTCGCCTATAAGCGGACAAGCGAACAAGCGAACAAACACAAACCAAATTTAGTTTTATTATAGTCACAACCCAAAATGGTTGTTTTACGGTATTGCGTAAGCGACGCAAGTATAGTTGTGACGTCAGTAATTTCTAAACCCCATCAACCTGCATCAACATGAAAAAATTGTTTTTACATCCGGGCGATTCAGACCTATGGGTAGACCAGACGCTAGCTCTATGCCTTCACTACGCTAAGGCGTAACGTTACGGAGTAGTAAGCGGAGTGGACTGAGCCAGCGACGGGACTAACCTATGGGGCCCTATGGTGGCCGCCATGTTGGAATAGAATTGACAAATTAATAAAAACGAATTTATTTTCTTCTTCGATCAGCCTCCCCATAGCAACACTATTAAATTTGAAACACAAAATCAACCTTATTCAAAATTAAATGCTTAATGTGGATTCAGCTGACACGGGCGCATATCATTCGGCAAACCTCGCCAGATTCCGTACCGTTAAAATTTGAAAATTACGTCCCCTGGCAGGCCATAGCAACGTTGGAAATGATGACGTAATTTCTTTACAAAATGGTGGCGCTCTCTTATTTGCGAAATTTGAAATTGAATTGCTTGTTATTGTTATCGCTCGTATTTTAAATGTACAACGGTATCACAGCACGTAAGCGTTAAGAACAAACGAGAAAGCACAATCGAAGATAGCACAACGAGCCCTTTACTGGCATTAGGCATTACTGGAATGACTTTAGAGTCAAAGCAGTCAAAAGAAGACGAATAATAACAACACTAGACTAAGTTGACTAGAAGTTAGAACTTGTTTTGAACTTGGAAGTTTAAAAGTGAAAATCAGTCAGTCGGAAAGAAACTCAAGGACGAATCTGTGACTGAAAAAATATATGAAAATGAAGGTCAGTGGAGTGAAATGTGGACTGGTCTGTGCAGACTGATCACCACGGCGATTTGACTTGTTCTGTTAGTGTTATTGTTCAATTTTAAGTCTGTTTTCACCTCCAGGGACTGGTTAGACTTACGAGTTGCAACTGCAAGCGGCAAATTGTTCAGTCTACTAACTACTTCTCTAAATAGTAAATTTAATTGTTAACACGCTGCGATTAAAATCGTAAGTGGGGGAAATCGCAGGAGGAAACATCCAATGCGCATGCCCACGACAATATCGTAGCCAAATCGTAGCAATCAAGCACTGTTTGATTTTACCAGGAAATCGTGGCGTGACCTTGGCAACGCGCGCGATCGTAGGTGCCACATGACCACTGTCGCACTGGTCATGTTGTAAATACCACGAAAAGAAAACATTCCAAAATGGCGCAAAGTTTACAAACTGCTTGCACTTACAAAAACGAGGCCACATTGGTGGAGATGTGGCACGGCAGGGAATGCAGGCCTATAGATACCACATATCAGGCAAGGAGTAGAGGGCTGCCGCAATTGTTGAAATTCAATTGGGGCAGCTGAGCCTGTTGAGTTGACAGGTACAAAAATGTCAAAATTAAAAAAATATTCAATTTCACTTGAACTTTCAACATCAACTTGTTAGTTTAGAACACTGAGATACATGCCATATGTAATTAGTTGCATAATGCGGAGAATATGGTATAACATTTTGTTATCATGTGATCGATCACGTTGATAAAATCGTAGCTGCAAACATTGCAGCACCGTAGCGTCTGCGGGCAAGCTACGATTTCTCCACCTACGATTTTCCCCACTTACGATTTTAATCGTAGCGTCTGCGGTGGCACTAACACTGTCAGGTCAAGCCTCAACTTGGGTCAAGGAAATCAGAAAATGGACATTTTACAGCTGACTGATAATGATTTACTCATTTACTCAGTATAGTCTATAGACAGTATAGTTCAGTCATGAACCGTTGAACGTAGCGCGTAGCTGGAACTTGTGGAAGCAGTATTCGGTGAAAGCGGTCATGTGGCCTTCTAATCTAATAATATTAGGATTGTATTAGTCAATTTAGTGATTACAGATTAGTAAATTTAGTTAGACTAAATGCTCAGCCTCACCCACTCACTGTGAATGTGACTCAGGTCAAAATTCAATTCTAGCCATCTACAGAGCAGTCAACACACATATGTAACAAACATGTAAAGCCCAGTGAATTGGTGACTAACAAAGTCTGTCGTTTATCTTCTTGTTGAGTGAAGGAAAAGAAGAACATATCCCAATCCCACTTGGTGTCGGCACACTGCGGAGTTCATGCAGTGACTGGTGAGAGGATATGCTTCTGGGCCAACTTTCCATCTGTGTGTATGAATTCTGTTTCCTGTGATGGACACATCAAGTTAAATATAATAATTATAATGCACTGTGATTAGTTTTAGCATTCTCACATATTAAATAATTCACGATTTTAACACTGTGTTCTCGATTTAAACCTTAAGCATTAAGCGGGAGCTTGACCAGCATGGCTAGCATATATATTAACTAGTTGCTATTTGTGGCAAAATTATTAAATATAGCCCTGCGTACTTGCTATTGTCGACTTGACATGTTGGGATTGGAATAATATGTATGCTAAACATAATAATTCCAGGCCAACTTAGTTGAACTGTCACAACCTTCTTGTTATACATGTACTAGTACATGACTAATGAGACAATCATATAAATGTTTAATCTAGTAGCATTTACTCAGACCATGCCATGAATATCTATGTATCTATGCCCATCAAGAATGATATATTCCACCAGTACAAAGTTGTTGCTGTTGCGATAGGGAAGTAACTAGCACAGTTAATAAATTATAAAGTACCTTTCATTAATAATGTGTGTCATAGAATGTGAAGTTCCAACTTTGAAATGGCAAGATTTAAATGACTGTGGTGGATTTTCCTTTGCGTCCCTTATACTAATGTCATTCCTCCTGGGCAATTATTAAAATGTTTATATACTATCAGATGCCTAACAATAGTGTCAGCATGTGCCGCATGATTAGAAATTTCAGATAAAATTCTCAACGATCATTAAGTTTTTTCGCATAGAGACATATATAGAATTAAATTGAAATAGAATTAAATAGAATTAAATTTCCATCAATATTGTTAATTTCAGTCTAGGTCTCCGCTATCACTATTATTGACCATCACAATGCTTAGACATCTGAGAGTACGATATAAGCTCACAATAGTCATGAACAAGCATGCAATCTCGAGCTGGGACCACCCTTAATACTTGTTTCTCATCATCTACTTCACAGAAGGGGTCACCCCTAAGTAGTAACCGTTTATAGGAAACACACGGAACATACCACTATTGCACAATGACATCAGTTTGTTTTATCTAAATTATTTAGCCCCAAAACAATAGTCATTTGGCAAATTATCTCATTCCTTTTCGAAGTGCCTGTCATCTACTGAAGTTGGATCCTACCAGGGCCATAAATTATGTCTCATTGAGTCATTTTGTCCCATCCATGTAAATCGCTGAAAGTCAAGCATACATAAACCTCTATAAATAAATCAGATGTGGCTATGTGAAATATGCAATAAATCCCCGTTTTCATAAAAATATATTCAGTATTATATGTAAATTTATCCAATAAAGATATTTTTCCCTTGAAGGTCCTCAATCCGAATCAATAGTCCCCATAGCATCAGATTCCAACAACAACAAGATTTTTTGAAATGCGGCTTCAGTTGACAGAATTAATTGCTCGAAAATAATGCTAACTGCAGTCAATTATGGCATAAAATTGACATAAACCTGTAATTTATCAACTTTTTGCTCAACGAATATTGCTGGTTTGTCAAACATCTGACACACAAAAAAAACCAGTTGATTTTAGAGTTATCATCTCCATGTGCAATTTGGTCAGAGAAAGTATTCTCGTCTGCTGTTTGCTGGGCCACGTAAAATTAAAATGATAGATTTTTAAAATCGGTATCTGATCACTCTGAGCTTTGATGTTGTGGGTTCCTCGACTTGAATCAAATATTTTTCACCTCCGAAGTCAAGGAAATAGTAATCTGCGAGGGTTAATTCGGATTGAGTACCTTTAAAATTGCAAAAATTAAATTAAATAATTTTGCCTTGAAAATTGGTTGCTCGGCCAGATTCAACCTTCACCTGATGATTGCATTTTGAAGAAATATAGTAACATGTGCTATATGGCTAATATCTCTTGACTGGCGCCATGAATATTGGTCTGGAAATTAGATAAATGTTAGAGGCAATATCTCACTCTGACCCATGTCTAACTGTGGCCCACATTCCCACATTCCTCTATATCTGGTGCTGCAACATATTCTCGTGCAAATAGGTTTATTTGTACCTAAATATTCACATACTAGTATGTTCAAAATTTTTTATTTATTTAAATTTGTTTAAATAAAAATTTAGAAAAACTAACGCCATTATACACTCTGCCAGGGCACCCTGAGTCACCACACCAAATTTCGTTGAAATCTGAGCACCAATATTAACAAAGACATGTTGGTCTCAACTTGACTCCAGTCTTATCTCTCCTATATATCTTGATACAATCTGTATTCGAGAGATAACCCACATCCTCCGGACCTCAATGATATGATCGTGAATGAGTATTGATATACCCCACTAAACTTTGACAAACACCAGTAATGGTGTGTAGATAATTTACATATCTCTCTTATATATTTTGATACAATCTATCTAATTTACATATCTATCTATCTTCTTCTATATATTTTGAGAACTCCTTGTATTCGAGAGATAGTCCACACCCTCCGGACCTCAATGATATGATCGTGAATGAGTATTGATATACCCCACTAAACTTTGACAAACACCAGTAATGGTGTGTAGATCATTTACATATCTCTCCTATATATTTTGATACAATCTATCTAATTTACATATCTCTCTTATATATTTATGTTTGTGTGTGTTGTACTTCATACAAATCTACGATTCTCGACCGATCGGGACGAAACTTGGTACGTGTGTGTTGTTTGACCAGGCGGTGGTCGTTGTCGTATTGGCGAGCCCGTGCGACGCCCGTGCAGCGCATGCGCAGACGAGATCTCGGAAACGGGTGGAGCTATCGACTTGAAATTTGCTATGTGAATGTAACTTGCGCCGGGTACAAATTTTATCGGGTCGCCGAGCCCGTGCGACGCCCGTGCAGCGCATGCGCAGACGAGATCTCGGAAACGGGTGGAGCTATCGACTTGAAATTTGCTATGTGAATGTATCTTGCGCCGGGTACAAATTTTATCGGGTCGCCGAGCCCGTGCGACGCACGCGCAGCGCGTGCGCAGACGAGATCTCGGAAACGGGTGGAGCTATCGACTTGAAATTTGGCATGTGAATGTATCTTGCGCCGGGTACAAATTTTCATGCGCAGACCAGATCTCGGAAACTGGTGGAGCTACCGGGTACAAATTTTACTTATTGAAACGCGTGGAGCTAAAAATTAAAAAAATATATATAAAAATGTCATGTTTCGGACAAGCCGCCGGTGGCGGGCTAACCTGCTAGTACTATATATTTTGAGACTTCGTATATATATGTGTGTGTGTGTGTGTACTTCATAGAATCCAAAACGCGTGTACAGATTGAGCTCAAACTTCCTATGTAAGTGTCAAATCCCACCGACACGACCGTGGTCGCGGTTTAGCGAAGATCAGAGCACCCGTTCTCCAATCTCAAATCACCGCAAAGGCACGGCGTGGGTTAATCAAGTGATTATTTAATGAGCGTTTGTTTTTTGACGCATCTCTATAAAGAGCGTCTGTTTCCCATTCAACGTTATTGGCATCTGCAGAGTTATACGGGAACATTGAGTGCTTGCCTTTGCGGGGAGATTTATTGGAGCTCTTACAACATCATTGTTATAGTATGTATGACACTTAGGTCAGGGCTTAGGGGGGGCGGTAGTCATAGGCATAATGCTTCTCAGAAATCCCGGTTACAAACCAACACTCACAATTTCGTATTTACGCAAACGTTATCGCTCGAAATTTATTCCCTGCAAGCACGGATGGCGCGCTTTGTTTTTACAGTATATACCTTTGGTATATACCGAAATCATCCCAGATAATCACGAATATAGCATCAGATTTCTCCCCAGATATACCGTTATAAAGCTACTGGAATCTGCCAATCTACTATATAATTTGAGACTTCCGTATATATATATATACATGTATATATATATATATATATATATATATATATATATATATATATATATATATATATATATATGTATATATGTATGTGTGTATATATGTGGGTACTTCATAGAATCGAAAACGCGTGTAGGAACGGGCATCCTCACGGCAATGTCGGCTTATAAGACATCTTTACTACACATGACAGCCGATGGACAATTGGTCTCTATATATGTACCAAAATTACGCCGCGTTGGTGACTGGGAAATTCCAGGGAATGCCGATTGAGCTCAAACTTGCTACCTACGGGAAGTGTCATATATATGAGTGTGTCCTTTATAGACTCGAACCGATTGAGCTCAAACTTGTTAAATATTGACTGGGAATTTCCAGGGAATGCCGATTGAGCTCAAACTTGCTACCTACGGGAAGTGTCATATATATGTGTGTGTCCTTTATAGACTAGAACCGATTGAGCTCAAACTTGCTAAATACGGGAATTGTCATGGACGGGTTCATTGAAAAACAAAAAAAAATCGGGTAAAATTTAAAAACACAAAATTCAATTAAAAAATTAAAAAGGCACAATTAACTCATTGAAAAACAAAATAATTAACTCATTGTCATGTTTCTGACTATTGCCGAAATTTGCTGCAAATGCAGCACAAGTATCTCGGAACCTGTTGCAATTGCTTTTTCGAACAAAGCCATGGGACGAATGCCGCCAGTGGCGGGCTAACCTGCTAGTCTCATATATATTTTGAAGACCTCTGTCTGTCTGTCTGTCTGTCTGTCATTAATACAAATCTACGATTCTCGACCGATCGGGACGAAACTTGGTACGTGTGTGTAGTAGGGCGGTCGTCGTTGTCGTATTGGCGAGCCCGTGCGACGCCCGTGCAGCGCATGCGCAGACAAGATCTCGGAAACGGGTGGAGCTATCGACTTGAAATTTGGTATGTGAATGTATCTTGCCCCGGATACGAATTCTATCGGGTCGCCGAGCCCATGCGACGCCAGCTTCGCGCATGCGCAGACCAGATCTCGGAATTTTTTTATCCGTGCGACGCCAGCTTCGCGCAGCCCTCGATACATGCACGAAAAGACTTTATGTTATCAACTGGTCAATAATAACGAAATTGTGCCGTCATCATTCACGAGTTATCAAAATAATAACGAAATTGTGCCGTCATCATTCACGATACATGCAAGAAAAGACACAAGACTTTATGTAATCAGAACAAGGACAATTCTTCCCACAATAGACGCTCTTTATTATTTCCATATCAGGAATCCGTTCACAGATAACGCTCTTTATGTTAACCAGGAATTCAATGTCTACCAAACGCCACGAACTAACTGTTTCATTGCAGTTACTGCCTCAACCTGTCTTTTCTTATAATTTGCTATTTAAGCTTTCTTTCGTCCACTGCGGATGTTCATTTCCACGTATGTCAAGAACATGTTATCTCTCCATTGTAATTACTGTGCTAAAATCTGGTCAATAATAACGAAATTGTGCCGTCATCCGTCACCGGCAGCCCTCGATACATGCAAGAAAAGACACAAGACTTTATGTTATCAGAACAAGGACAATTCTGCCCACCACCACAGCACATTTCATCAACATTCATCCATTAATTAATCACAAGCATATCTTCCCCTATTCTGGCGTGAACTGTGAACTGTGAAAATGCATTTCTATTAGAATATCAAACATGATATAGACGCTCTTTATTATTTCCATATCAGGAATCCGTTCACAGATAACGCTCTTTATGTTAGCCAGGAATTCAATGTCTACCAAACGCCACGAACTAACTGTTCCATTGCAGTTACTGCCTCAACCTGTCTTTTCTTATAATTTGCTATTTAAGCTTTCTTTCGTCCACTGCGGATGTTCATTTCCACGTATGTCAAGAACATTTTATCTCTCATTGAAATTACTGTGCTAAAATCTGGTCAATAATAACGAAATTGTGCCGTCATCCTTCACCGGCAGCCCTCGATACATGCAAGAAAAGACACAAGACTTTATGTTATCAGAACAAGGACAATTCTGCCCACCACCACAGCACATTTCATCAACATTCATCCATTAATTAATCACAAGCATGTCTTCCCCTATTCTGGCGTGAACTGTGAACTGTGAAAATATAGACGCTCTTTATTATTTCCGTATCAGGAATCCGTTCACAGATAATGCTCTTTATATGTTAGCCAGGAATTTAATGTCTACCAAACGCCACGAACTAACGATTTGTGCATTTGTTGACATTGTTGGGATGTACTCTCCTTGAAGCAGAGCTTCGTGGAATATCTTTTTCTGATTTCTTGATTACCATTGCAGTTCCAGATCTCGGAAAAGGGTTGAGCTATCGACTTGAAATGTATTAATCAGAAGCATACTTCCCCTATTCAGGTGTGGACTGCTGCTCGCCTGTAAATCACCCGTCATAGAAGAATATCTTCCCCTATAACTGTATCATTGCAGTTACTGCCTTAACCTGTCTTTTCTTATAATTTGCTATTTAAGCTTTCTTTCGTCCACTGCGGATGTTCATTTCCACGTATGTAGGCTTTTTTCGCTGCCAAAATGTATTAATCAGAAGCATATCTTCCCCTATTCGGGTACCAAAATGGCAAAATGTATTAATCAGAAGCATATCTTCCCCTATTCCACCATGAGAGAATCGAAACTTCACTTTAAATGCCCATCATTGTAAGTGATGTCGGGCAATGTCCCACGCAAATTTATCTTCAGAAATTTTCGAACTTTTCAGAAGTTTTTAGTATTATCTCGGTTCCCTCGAAGTTCATATAATTTGAACGGCCCTTCTGAGGGCCACTATTAGCGCAAGGGACTCGATAGTGCATAGAAAATGCCCCCGAAAAAGCGGAAGCTCATAGGCCGTAAGAGTAACAATACAAGTGCGAAACAGATTTGTCGTGATAACGAAACTGACGAACAGCGCCAGTTGCGGCTGGATGCCGATCGCCAGTCGACGGCCCTTTCCAGGGCGTCAGAAACTGACCAACAGCGCCAGTTGCGGCTGGATGACGTTCGCCAGTCGACGGCCCTTTCCAGGGCGTCAGATACTGACCAACAGCACCAGTTGCGGCTGGATGCCGATCGCCAGTCGACGGCCCTTTCCAGGGCGTCAGAAACTGACGAACAGCGCCAGTTGCGGCTGGATGCCGATCGCCAGTCGACGGCCCTTTCCAGGGCGTCAGAAACTGACGAACAGAGCCAGTTGCGACTGGTAGCCGTTCGCCAGTCGACGGCCCTTTCCAGGGCGTCAGAAACTGACGAACAGAGCCAGTTGCGACTGGTTGCCGTTCGCCAGTCGACGGCCCTTTCCAGGGAGTCAGAAACTGACGAACAGCGCCAGTTGCGGCTGGATGCCGATCGCCGATCGACGGCCCTTTCCAGGGCGTCAGAAACTGACGAACAGAGCCAGTTGCGACTGGATGCCGATCGCCAGTCGACGGCCCTTTCCAGGGCGTCAGAAACGGTTGCACAAACGGAATTGCGTCGACGAAACGACCGAGTCGCTACTGCAAATGCCACAGAAGAACAGCAACGTCTCAACGTTATTAGTTGGGGAAAAGCAGCCATGAATTACAATTCATCCATCGATTATACATCTCACGACTCTCTCCGAGTTGGCCAAATGATGGTTGTTTGTGAGCACTGCTCTGCTTTGAGGTGGCGCACCGAACCCTTATGTTTCTGCTGTTCTCGTGGGAAGGTCTCCCTTCCGATTCATCCAGACCAACCACAGCCCCTGAGAGGCCTACTTAGTGGCGATTCACCAGACTCGGAACATTTCCTCCACAACATCCGCCGATATAATTCGGCTTTCCAAATGACATCGTTTGGAGCTGATGTAATAACCGAAGGTGGTTTTATGCCAACATTCAAGGTTCAGGGCCAGATCTATCACAGAATTGGCTCGCTCCTACCTACAGCCGAACAACAACCCCGATTTTTGCAAGTCTACTTCATCGATGACCACCATGACCAGGCAAACATTCGAGCATCCGATAACCTTAAACCTCATCTGATCATCGCAATCCAAGACATGTTGCGCGAGCACAACTCTTACATTACTAGCTTCAAGTATGCCATTGAGTCTAATCCCGGTCCGAATCTCGATGTTGTCATCAATGCTGATAAAAAGCCTTCAGATGCACATCGTGGCAGGTTCAATGCCCCAGCTTGCAATGAACTTGCAGTGGTCATGACCGGGCAAGAACATGGAGCGCGAGACATAGTAATTAAGTCCCGTGATAACACATTCAGGAGGATTTGCGAGACACACAGGTCATATGACCCTCTACAGTACCCTCTACTGTGTGCGTGGTGAAGATGTCTATCGCTTGGGGATCCAACATGCTGTCGGTCGAAAGAATGTCTCGTGCAATGATTTCTATGCTTAATATTTCATGGTAAGGAGCAATTCTTTCAACCACTTACATCGGAGTAGGAATCTGTTCAATCAGTTTGCTGTCGACATGTATGCTAAGGTTGAATCTGAGAGACTGTTTTACATTCGTTCACACCAGCGTGAATTACGAGCAGATTCCTACATTCATCTCCGAGACAGCATCAATAACGATCAGACAGAAGGCCATGGTCAACTTTGTATACGTCCGTCATCATTCACAGGAAGTCCACGATATATGCAAGAGGAGACACAGGACGCCTTGACGTATGTGAAGAATTTTGGTCGCCCAGATCTTTTTGTCACGTTTACATGTAATCCCAAAAGAGTGTTGTTCGAGGGCCAGGCACCAAGGGACAGACATGATGTGGTTGCCCGTGTTTTCCGCCTGAAACTTCAGAAACTCATGTTTCTGGTGAAGAAATGTCATATCTTCGGGCAATCATTATGTGACATGTACACCATTGAGTGGCAAAAGAGGGGCCTCCCACACTCACACATCCTCATATGGTTACAGGATAAGATTCATGCAGACCAGATAGATAACATCATCTCGGCTGAATTGCCTGATCCCGAGCAAGACCAAACACTGTATGATTTTGTAAAGACGCATATGGTCCACGGACCATGCGGGCGGATCAATCCCAACTCGCCTTGCATGAAAGATGGCAAGTGCTCGAAGCGATATCCGAGACAGTTTTTAGCAGAGACCCAGACATCTAATGAAGGTTACCCTCTCTACAGGAGGCGTTCACCAGAAGGTGGCGGTTTCACTGCTAAAATAAGAATGAGAACTGGTGGAGACTTCGAAATCGACAACAGGTGGATTGTCCCTTATTGTCCTCTTCTGGCGAAGTTATTCGATGCACATATTAATGTTGAATTTTGCAGCTCTGTCAAGTCCATTAAATGTGTGTGCAAGTATATAAATAAGGGTTCAGATGCTGCCATGTTCGCATTACGAGACTCGAATGATGAGGTCAGCCAGTTTCAAATGGGTAGATATCTTAGCACAAGCGAGGCGTTCTGGAGAATATTTGATTTTCCTATTCATGACCGTCATCCAACAGTAGTTCGCCTCGCTGTCCATCTCGAAAATGGTCAGAGGGTGTATTTCACTGAGAATAATGCCCAGCAAGTAGCTGCTGCTCCACCAAAGGAAACGAGTTTAACATCTGTTTTCACGACATGTCAAAATGATGAGTTTGCTCGGAGTCTTCTCTACCTTGAAATGCCCGCATACTACACATGGGTGAACAACAGATGGTCCAGGCGGAAGCGGGGTTCACCAGTTGGTGGACAGGTTGGTGTCTTCAAGGACACGGCCCTGGGCAGACTGTACACGGTACACCCATCTCAGCATGAATGTTTTTATTTGAGGGTGCTCCTCTTGGAAGTTCGGGGTCCTGAATCATTTGAAAGTCTGAGAACCATTGATGGTGAGGTATGCACGACTTTCCGCCAGTCTGCTCTCCAAAGAGGCCTTATTGAAGACGACAGACAATGGGAAGCAACTCTGTCCGAGGCTTCTGTTTCAAGAACGCCGATGTGTATGCGTAGCCTCTTTGCTGTTCTGTTGCAGATGTGTGGAGTCTCAGATCCCAATGGTCTCTGAATGCAATTCAGAGAGGATATGTCTGAAGACTTCCGCTGGAGACAGCAGAGGCTCAACCCAGACGTTGAGGTCGCCTTCAATGAAGATATCTTCAATCAAGCTCTCGTGGCTATTGAAGACAAGATTCTAGCCCACGGAGGCCTTGAATTACACACTTTCGGACTTCCCCGAACTACCAGGATTGAAACTGTTCAACAACCAAGATAAATACTTAGAGAGACGACATATGATAGAGATATCCTTGCTGATGTCATCGCTTCAAGTGAAGCGAAACTATTGCCAGAACAGCGGCATGTTTTTGACACAATTATGGGTTCTGTAAACGGTGCCGGTGGTATATTTTTCTTAGATGCGCCAGGTGGTACTGGTAAAACGTTTCTGATAAACTTAATTCTTACCAGGATTCGGATTCAGGGGAAAATTGTCATTGCAGTTGCGTCATCTGGGATCGCTGCGACATTGCTCCCGGGTGGTAGGACTGCTCACTCGGCATTCAAACTCCCGCTGAACTTAACAGTGAATGACCTGGCGACGTGCAATATAGCAAAAGGTACAGGGCTTGCGCGCCTACTCCGCAGTTGTGTAATGATTATTTGGGATGAGTGCACCATGTCTCACAAACATGCTTTCTAAGCTCAGGACAGGACATTGCAGGACATTCGTGAGTGTAATGCGATCATGGGCGGTGTAACCTTGCTCCTGTCCGGAGACTTCAGACAAACGCTCCCTGTTATCCCTCGGGGAACGAGGGCTGACATGGTCCGCGCATCTCTCAGGTCGTCTTATCTTTGGCGGAGTGTTCGCTCTCTGCACCTGACAACCAACATGAGAGCCCATTCATATAACGACGAGATGGCCACCTCATTTGCAAGTGATTTGCTTCACATTGGAAATGGCGAACTTCATGGTAGCATAAATTTATCTGAATGCACCGACTGTTGTTGTGTCGGAAGTTGTGATGCATTGATTGTGGCAGTTTTCGGTGATCTGGTCAGCAACATGAGTGATTCCACCTGGCTATGTGAGAGAGCAATTCTCGCTCCTAAGAATGACACCATTGACGCAATCAATCGTAATATGCTGGAAATGGTACCTGGAGAGATCAGTGCATCCAACTCTATAGATTCAATCCCAGATCCAAGTGACGTGGTCAACTATCCTACCGAATTTCTCAATTCTTTGAGTCCCAATGGTATGCCACCGCACGAGCTTTTCCTGAAAGAGGGTGTTCCGATCATGTTGTTGAGGAATATGGAACCCTCGAAACTCTGCAATGGCACCAGGCTCCTTATCAGGAAAATAATGCCTCATCTTATTGAGGCCGAGATTTTGACCGGGTGCGGCAAGGGTGAATATGTGTTCATCCCTAGAATTCCCTTGATACCTACAGACAGCCCAATTGAGTTCCGAAGGCTGCAGTTCCCGGTTAAGCTAAGTTTTGCTATGACAATTAATAAGTCACAAGGCCAAACACTTAAAGTAGCCGGGTTGCAACTGGAGGAATCATGTTTCTCTCATGGTCAACTTTATGTTGCCATGTCACGAGTTGGTTGGCCAGGTAACTTACACATCAATGCACCTGACAATGCAACAATCAATGTCGTGTACAGGGAGGCCCTCGGGTTATCAGAGATTGGTATGTGATCAGAGTGCTGGGCATGCCAACTAACCTCTCTTCGTGACATTTGATGTTACTCCATGATATTGTGTATATAGTTCATTTAATTTATTGATCTCAGGAAATGTTCTTCGGTGATCGGTCGCCGGGCCGGAGAACATGTACATGTCCATTGTGTACATACTACTTATTCATTCATTTATTGGTCTCATGTAAAGTTCTTCGGTGATTGGTCGCCAGGCCGATGAACATGTATAATATTGCCATTGCGTGCATATTATTTATTCATTCAATTCATTTATCCCATGTGAAGTTCTTCGGTGATTGGTCTGAACATTTTGTACATAATATTTATTTAATTTATTGATCTGATCAGAGTGCTGGGCATGCCAACTAACCTATTCTTCGGTCGCCGGGCCGGAGAACATGTATATTGATGTACATTTTGTATATACTATTTATTTAATGTATTGATCTAATGCTGCCACTGTCGGTCCCAAGCCCGAACAACATTCAGGCCTTTGTTGTGATTTTAACTAGCTAAACTCTCTACCAACTAACACAGAGGCCCGAATCGAAGCAGAGGGGATCACACTTAAGCTATTATTACGGACGATTGCAAATCACCCGTCAAATATGACATGGCTAGGTTTACGTTTGGTGGCAACGATGAGAACCCTGTATAATGGTGTCGAAAATGACCTAGATCATATCTGATCTATAGGTTTACGTTTGGTGGCAACGATGAGAACCCTGTATAATGGTGTCGAAAATGACCTAGATTATCTTTGATCTTTTATATTTTGAGAAATAGCCCGGACAACGTCGGGCACATCAGCTATCATCATCATATATCATATATATATATTTTTTGAGACTTCCGTATATATGTGTGTCTATGTGTATATGTGTACTTCATGGAATCCAAAACGCGTGTTCAGATTGAGCTCAAACTACGTATATATGTGTAAAATCCCACCGACACGGCCGTGGTCGCGTTTTGGAGAAGCTCAGAGCACCGTTTCTCCAATCACAAATCACCGCAATCGGCACTTCGGGGTTAATTGATATTCGCTCGCGATCCAAGAGGAGTAACTCTACATTTTGATATATCTGTATATGTATATTTTTATATCCATATTCACTTCAAACTGCTAAACCCGTTGAGCCAAAACCTTGCTAATACCTCGCAAAATATAGAATTTACATTTTCTCATATATACATTTCTTGTTACGGCTGAAAATCTTAGTCTATTTTCAATACATTCATATAAACAAGCTCTAAACTTACACCCCTCGATTCCTGCTAACTGACGCAGCTATATGGCCACTGCCCCAAACCGTGAATGCCAACAATGTCGAACGCCAACGACATTGTTGGCGAGAAAATAGCCCCCAAGCCGTAAATATCAACAACGACTTGCTAATACCTCGCAAAATATAGAATTTACATTTTCTCATATATACATTTCTTGTTACGGCTGAAAATCTTAGTCTATTTTCAATACATTCATATAAACAAGCTCTAAACTTACACCCCTCGATTCCTGCTAACTGACGCAGCTATGGCCACTGCCCCAAACCGTGAACGTCAACGACATTGTTGGCGAGAAAATAGCCCCCAAGCCGTAAATATCAACAACAACGACATTGTTGGCGAGAAAATAATTAGTTAAAATTACTAAATACACGCAATCCTATTTTCCCTTTTCGGCAATGTGAGATTTTTCGGGGAGCCGTGATGCCAACAACAACGACCCGAAGTCCTGAATGCCAACAACAACGACATCATCGGATCAGTTTTTTAATTGAATCCGCGAGGCACTGCGATACGTCCCGAATCTGACGGGACTTCCACTGCCCAAAACCGTGAACGCCAACGACATTGTTGGCGAGAAAATAGCCCCCAAGCCGTAAATATCAACAACAACGACATTGTTGGCGAGAAAATAATTAGTTAAAATTACTAAATACACGCAATCCTATTTTCCCTATACGGCAATGTGAGATTTTTCGAGTAGCCCCGAACCGTGATGCCAACAACAACGACCCGAAGCACTGAATGCCAACAACAACGACATCATCGGGTCAGTTTTTTTTCCACCCGATGTACCTTAAATCATACCTCTTTTAGGGAGGGTACAATACTTTCACTTAAAAAGGCACGATTAACTCATTGAAAAGCGAAAAAAATGTCATGTTTCGGACCAACGCCGCCAGTAGCGGGCTAACCTGCTACATCTCATATATATTTTGAAGACCTCTGTCTGTATGTTTGTTTGTTTGTCTGTCTGTCTGTCTGTCTGTCTGTCATTAATACAAATCTACGATTCTCGACCGATCGGGACGAAACTTGGTACGTGAGTGTAGTTTGACCAGGCGGTGAACGTTGTCGTATTGGCGAGCCCGTGCGGCGCCCGCTTCGCGCATGCGCAGACGAGATCTCGGAAACGGGTGGAGCTATCGACTTGAAATTTGGTATGTGAATGTATCTTGCCCCGGATAAGAATTTTATCGGGTCGCCGAGCCCGTGCGACGCCAGCTTCGCGCATGCGCAGACCAGATCTCGGAAACGGGTAGAGCTATCGACTTGAAATTTGGTTTTTGAATACCCCGGACAACGTCGGGCTCATCGGCTAGTCTCTTATATATTTTGATACAATATATCTGTTTGTCTGTCTGTCATTTATACAAATCTACGATTCTCCACCGATCGAGACCAAACTTCCTATCTAGGGGTAAAATCCCACGGACACGGTCGTTGCCGTATTGGCGAGTCCGTGCGACGCCCGTGCAGCGCATGCGCAGACGAGATATCGGAAACGGGTGGAGGTATCGACTTGAAATTTGCTATGTGAATGTATCTTGCCCCGGATACGATTTTTATCGGGTTGCCGAGCCCGTGCGACGCCAGCTTCGCGCATGCGCAGACGAGATCTCGGAAACGGGTGGAGCTATCGACTTGAAATTTGCTATGTGAATGTATCTTGCCCCGGATACGAATTTTATCGGGTTGCCGAGCCCGTGCGACGCCAGCTTCGCGCATGCGCAGACGAGATCTCGGAAACGGGTGGAGCTATCGACTTGAAATTTGCTATGTGAATGTATCTTGCACCGGATACGAATTTTATCGGGTTGCCGAGCCCGTGCGACGCCAGCTTCGCGCATGCGCAGACGAGATCTCGGAAACGGGTGGAGCTATCGACTTTAAATTTGGTTTTTGAATAGCCCGGACGACGTCGGGATCATCGGCTAGTCTCATATATATTTTGAAGACCTCTGTCTGTATGTATGTATGTCTGTATGTCATTGATACAAATCTACGATTCTCGACCGATCGGGACGAAACTTGGTACGTGTGTGTAGTTTGACCAGGCGGTCGTCGTTGTCGTATTGGCGAGCCCGTGCGACGCCCGTGCAGCGCATGCGCAGACGAGATCTCGGAAACGGGTGGAGCTATCGACTTGAAATTTGCTATGTGAATGTATCTTGCCCCGGATACGAATTTTATCGGGTCGCCGAACCCGTGCGACGCCAGCTTCGCGCAAACCAGATCTCGGAAACTGGTAGAGCTATCGACTTGAAATTTGGTTTTTGAATAACTGTGGCCCACATTCCTCTATATCTGGTGCTGCAACATATTCTCGTGCAAATAGGTTTATTTGTACCTAAATATTCACATACTAGTATGTTCTAATTTTTTTATTTATTTAAATTTGTTTAAATAAAAATTTAGAAAAACTAACGCCATTATACACTCTGCCAGGGCACCCTGAGTCATCACACCAAATTTCTTTGAAATCTGAGCATCAATATTAACAAAAACATGTTGGTCTCAACTTTACTCCAGTCTTATATCTCATATATATTTTGAAGACCTCTGTCTGTTTGTTTGTCTGTCTGTATGTTTGTCTGTATGTTTGTCATTAATACAAATCTACGATTCTCGACCGATCGGGACGAAACTTGGTACGTGTGTGTAGTTTGACCAGGCGGTGGACGTTGTCGTATTGGCGAGCCCGTGCGACGCCCGTGCAGCGCATGCGCAGACGAGATCTCGGAAACGGATGGAGCTATCGACTTGAAATTTGGTATGTGAATGTATCTTGCCCCGGATACGAATTTTATCGGGTCGCCGAGCCCGTGCGACGCCAGCTTCGCGCATGCGCAGACGAGATCTCGGAAACGGGTGGAGCTATCGACTTGAAATTTGGTATGTGAATGTATCTTGCCCCGGATACGAATTTTATCGGGCCGCCGAGCCCGTGCGACGCCAGCTTCGCGCATGCTCAGACCAGATCTCGGAAACGGGTGGAGCTATCGACTTGAAATTTGGTATGTGAATGTATCTTGCCCCGGATACGAATTTTATCGGGTCGCCGAGCCCGTGCGACACCAGCTTCGCGCATGCGCAGACGAGATCTCGGAAACGGGTGGAGCTATCGACTTGAAATTTGGTATGTGAATGTATCTTGCCCCGGATACGAATGTTATCGGGTCGCCGAGCCCGTGCGGTGCCAGCTTCGCGCATGCGCAGACCAGATCTAGGAAACGGGTACAGCTATCGACTTGAAATTTGGTTTTTGAATAGCCCGGACAACGTCGGGCTGGGTAGAGCTATCGACTTGAAAATTGTTTTTTGAATAGCCCGGACAACGTCGGGCTCATCGGCTAGTCTCATATATATTTTGAAGACCTCTGTCTGTATGTATGTATGTCTGTATGTCATTGATACAAATCTACGATTCTCGACCGATCGGGACGAAACTTGGTACGTGTGTGTAGTTTGACCAGGCGGTCGTCGTTGTCGTATTGGCGAGCCCGTGCGACGCCGTGCAGCGCATGCGCAGACGAGATCTCGGAAACGGGTGGAGCTATCGACTTGAAATTTGCTATGTGAATGTATCTTGCCCCGGATACGAATTTTATCGGGTCGCCGAACCCGGGCGACGCCAGCTTCGCGCAAACCAGATCTCGGAAACTGGTAGAGCTATCGACTTGAAATTTGGTTTTTGAATAACTGGCCCACATTCCTCTATATCTGGTGCTGCAACATATTCTCGTGCAAATAGGTTTATTTGTATCTAAATAATCACATACTAGTATGTTCAAATTTATTTATTTAAATTTGTTTAAATAAAAATTTAGAAAAACTAACGCCATTATACACTCTGCCAGGGCACCCTGAGTCACCACACCAAATTTCTTTGAAATCTGAGCATCAATATTAACAAAGACATGTTGGTCTCAACTTTACTCCAGTCTTATATCTCATATATATTTTGAAGACCTCTGTCTGTTTGTTTGTCTGTCTGTATGTTTGTCTGTATGTTTGTCATTAATACAAATCTACGATTCTCGACCGATCGGGACGAAACTTGGTACGTGTGTGTAGTTTGACCACGCGGTGGACGTTGTCGTATTGGCGAGCCCGTGCGATGCCCGTGCAGCGCATGCGCAGACGAGATCTCGGAAACGGATGGAGCTATCGACTTGAAATTTGGTATGTGAATGTATCTTGCCCCGGATACGAATTTTATCGGGTCGCCGAGCCCGTGCGACACCAGCTTCGCGCATGCGCAGACCAGATCTCGGAAACGGGTGGAGCTATCGACTTGAAATTTGGTATGTGAATGTATCTTGCCACGGATACGAATTTTATCGGGCCGCCGAGCCCGTGCGACGCCAGCTTCGCGCATGCTCAGACCAGATCTCGGAAACGGGTGGAGCTATCGACTTGAAATTTGGTATGTGAATGTATCTTGCCCCGGATACGAATTTTATCGGGTCGCCGAGCCCGTGCGACACCAGCTTCGCGCATGCGCAGACGAGATCTCGGAAACGGGTGGAGCTATCGACTTGCAATTTGGTATGTGAATGTATCTTGCCCCGGATACGAATGTTATCGGGTCGCCGAGCCCGTGCGGTGCCAGCTTCGCGCATGCGCAGACCAGATCTAGGAAACGGGTACAGCTATCGACTTGAAATTTGGTTTTTGAATAGCCCGGACAACGTCGGGCTGGGTAGAGCTATCGACTTGAAAATTGGTTTTTGAATAGCCCGGACAACGTCGGGCTCATCGGCTAGTCTCATATATATTTTGAAGACCTCTGTCTGTATGTATGTATGTCTGTATGTCATTGATACAAATCTACGATTCTCGACCGATCGGGACGAAACTTGGTACGTGTGTGTAGTTTGACCAGGCGGTCGTCGTTGTCGTATTGGCGAGCCCGTGCGACGCCCGTGCAGCGCATGCACAGACGAGATCTCGGAAACGGGTGGAGCTATCGACTTGAAATTTGGTATGTGAATGTATCTTGCCCCGGATACGAATTTTATCGGGTCGCCGAGCCCGTGCGACGCCAGCTTCGCGCATGCGCAGACGAGATCTCGGAAACGGGTGGAGCTATCGACTTGAAATTTGGTATGTGAATGTATCTTGCCCCGGATACGAATTTTATCGGGCCGCCGAGCCCGTGCGACGCCAGCTTCGCGCATGCTCAGACCAGATCTCGGAAACGGGTGGAGCTATCGACTTGAAATTTGGTATGTGAATGTATCTTGCCCCGGATACGAATTTTATCGGGTCGCCGAGCCCGTGCGACACCAGCTTCGCGCATGCGCAGACGAGATCTCGGAAACGGGTGGAGCTATCGACTTGAAATTTGGTATGTGAATGTATCTTGCCCCGGATACGAATGTTATCGGGTCGCCGAGCCCGTGCGGTGCCAGCTTCGCGCATGCGCAGACCAGATCTAGGAAACGGGTACAGCTATCGACTTGAAATTTGGTTTTTGAATAGCCCGGACAACGTCGGGCTGGGTAGAGCTATCGACTTGAAAATTGTTTTTTGAATAGCCCGGACAACGTCGGGCTCATCGGCTAGTCTCATATATATTTTGAAGACCTCTGTCTGTATGTATGTATGTCTGTATGTCATTGATACAAATCTACGATTCTCGACCGATCGGGACGAAACTTGGTACGTGTGTGTAGTTTGACCAGGCGGTCGTCGTTGTCGTATTGGCGAGCCCGTGCGACGCCGTGCAGCGCATGCGCAGACGAGATCTCGGAAACGGGTGGAGCTATCGACTTGAAATTTGCTATGTGAATGTATCTTGCCCCGGATACGAATTTTATCGGGTCGCCGAACCCGGGCGACGCCAGCTTCGCGCAAACCAGATCTCGGAAACTGGTAGAGCTATCGACTTGAAATTTGGTTTTTGAATAACTGGCCCACATTCCTCTATATCTGGTGCTGCAACATATTCTCGTGCAAATAGGTTTATTTGTATCTAAATAATCACATACTAGTATGTTCAAATTTATTTATTTAAATTTGTTTAAATAAAAATTTAGAAAAACTAACGCCATTATACACTCTGCCAGGGCACCCTGAGTCACCACACCAAATTTCTTTGAAATCTGAGCATCAATATTAACAAAGACATGTTGGTCTCAACTTTACTCCAGTCTTATATCTCATATATATTTTGAAGACCTCTGTCTGTTTGTTTGTCTGTCTGTATGTTTGTCTGTATGTTTGTCATTAATACAAATCTACGATTCTCGACCGATCGGGACGAAACTTGGTACGTGTGTGTAGTTTGACCACGCGGTGGACGTTGTCGTATTGGCGAGCCCGTGCGATGCCCGTGCAGCGCATGCGCAGACGAGATCTCGGAAACGGATGGAGCTATCGACTTGAAATTTGGTATGTGAATGTATCTTGCCCCGGATACGAATTTTATCGGGTCGCCGAGCCCGTGCGACACCAGCTTCGCGCATGCGCAGACCAGATCTCGGAAACGGGTGGAGCTATCGACTTGAAATTTGGTATGTGAATGTATCTTGCCACGGATACGAATTTTATCGGGCCGCCGAGCCCGTGCGACGCCAGCTTCGCGCATGCTCAGACCAGATCTCGGAAACGGGTGGAGCTATCGACTTGAAATTTGGTATGTGAATGTATCTTGCCCCGGATACGAATTTTATCGGGTCGCCGAGCCCGTGCGACACCAGCTTCGCGCATGCGCAGACGAGATCTCGGAAACGGGTGGAGCTATCGACTTGCAATTTGGTATGTGAATGTATCTTGCCCCGGATACGAATGTTATCGGGTCGCCGAGCCCGTGCGGTGCCAGCTTCGCGCATGCGCAGACCAGATCTAGGAAACGGGTACAGCTATCGACTTGAAATTTGGTTTTTGAATAGCCCGGACAACGTCGGGCTGGGTAGAGCTATCGACTTGAAAATTGTTTTTTGAATAGCCCGGACAACGTCGGGCTCATCGGCTAGTCTCATATATATTTTGAAGACCTCTGTCTGTATGTATGTATGTCTGTATGTCATTGATACAAATCTACGATTCTCGACCGATCGGGACGAAACTTGGTACGTGTGTGTAGTTTGACCAGGCGGTCGTCGTTGTCGTATTGGCGAGCCCGTGCGACGCCGTGCAGCGCATGCGCAGACGAGATCTCGGAAACGGGTGGAGCTATCGACTTGAAATTTGCTATGTGAATGTATCTTGCCCCGGATACGAATTTTATCGGGTCGCCGAACCCGGGCGACGCCAGCTTCGCGCAAACCAGATCTCGGAAACTGGTAGAGCTATCGACTTGAAATTTGGTTTTTGAATAACTGGCCCACATTCCTCTATATCTGGTGCTGCAACATATTCTCGTGCAAATAGGTTTATTTGTATCTAAATAATCACATACTAGTATGTTCAAATTTATTTATTTAAATTTGTTTAAATAAAAATTTAGAAAAACTAACGCCATTATACACTCTGCCAGGGCACCCTGAGTCACCACACCAAATTTCTTTGAAATCTGAGCATCAATATTAACAAAGACATGTTGGTCTCAACTTTACTCCAGTCTTATATCTCATATATATTTTGAAGACCTCTGTCTGTTTGTTTGTCTGTCTGTATGTTTGTCTGTATGTTTGTCATTAATACAAATCTACGATTCTCGACCGATCGGGACGAAACTTGGTACGTGTGTGTAGTTTGACCACGCGGTGGACGTTGTCGTATTGGCGAGCCCGTGCGATGCCCGTGCAGCGCATGCGCAGACGAGATCTCGGAAACGGATGGAGCTATCGACTTGAAATTTGGTATGTGAATGTATCTTGCCCCGGATACGAATTTTATCGGGTCGCCGAGCCCGTGCGACACCAGCTTCGCGCATGCGCAGACCAGATCTCGGAAACGGGTGGAGCTATCGACTTGAAATTTGGTATGTGAATGTATCTTGCCACGGATACGAATTTTATCGGGCCGCCGAGCCCGTGCGACGCCAGCTTCGCGCATGCTCAGACCAGATCTCGGAAACGGGTGGAGCTATCGACTTGAAATTTGGTATGTGAATGTATCTTGCCCCGGATACGAATTTTATCGGGTCGCCGAGCCCGTGCGACACCAGCTTCGCGCATGCGCAGACGAGATCTCGGAAACGGGTGGAGCTATCGACTTGCAATTTGGTATGTGAATGTATCTTGCCCCGGATACGAATGTTATCGGGTCGCCGAGCCCGTGCGGTGCCAGCTTCGCGCATGCGCAGACCAGATCTAGGAAACGGGTACAGCTATCGACTTGAAATTTGGTTTTTGAATAGCCCGGACAACGTCGGGCTGGGTAGAGCTATCGACTTGAAAATTGGTTTTTGAATAGCCCGGACAACGTCGGGCTCATCGGCTAGTCTCATATATATTTTGAAGACCTCTGTCTGTATGTATGTATGTCTGTATGTCATTGATACAAATCTACGATTCTCGACCGATCGGGACGAAACTTGGTACGTGTGTGTAGTTTGACCAGGCGGTCGTCGTTGTCGTATTGGCGAGCCCGTGCGACGCCCGTGCAGCGCATGCACAGACGAGATCTCGGAAACGGGTGGAGCTATCGACTTGAAATTTGGTATGTGAATGTATCTTGCCCCGGATACGAATTTTATCGGGTCGCCGAACCCGGGCGACGCCAGCTTCGCGCAAACCAGATCTCGGAAACTGGTAGAGCTATCGACTTGAAATTTGGTTTTTGAATAACTGTGGCCCACATTCCTCTATATCTGGTGCTGCAACATATTCTCGTGCAAATAGGTTTATTTGTACCTAAATATTCACATACTAGTATGTTCAAATTTTTTTATTTATTTAAATTTGTTTAAATAAAAATTTAGAAAAACTAACGCCATTATACACTCTGCCAGGGCACCCTGAGTCACCACACCCAAATTTCTTTGAAATCTGAGCATCAATATTAACAAAGACATGTTGGTCTCAACTTTACTCCAGTCTTATATCTCATATATATTTTGAAGACCTCTGTCTGTTTGTTTGTCTGTCTGTATGTTTGTCTGTATGTTTGTCATTAATACAAATCTACGATTCTCGACCGATCGGGACGAAACTTGGTACGTGTGTGTAGTTTGACCAGGCGGTGGACGTTGTCGTATTGGCGAGCCCGTGCGACGCCCGTGCAGCGCATGCGCAGACGAGATCTCGGAAACGGATGGAGCTATCGACTTGAAATTTGGTATGTGAATGTATCTTGCCCCGGATACGAATTTTATCGGGCCGCCGAGCCCGTGCGACGCCAGCTTCGCGCATGCGCAGACGAGATCTCGGAAACGGGTGGAGCTATCGACTTGAAATTTGGTATGTGAATGTATCTTGCCCCGGATACGAATTTTATCGGGTCGCCGAGCCCGTGCGACGCCAGCTTCGCGCATGCGCAGACGAGATCTCGGAAACGGGTGGAGCTATCGACTTGAAATTTGGTATGTGAATGTATCTTGCCCCGGGTACGAATGTTATCGGGTCGCCGAGCCCGTGCGGCGCCAGCTTCGCGCATGCGCAGACCAGATCTAGGAAACGGGTACAGCTATCGACTTGAAATTTGGTTTTTGAATAGCCCGGACAACGTCGGGCTCATCGGCTAGTCTCATATATATTTTGAAGACCTCTGTCTGTCTGTCATTTATACAAATCTACGATTCTCGACCGATCGGGACGAAACTTGGTACGTGTGTGTAGTTTGACCAGGCGGTCGTCGTTGTCGTATTGGCGAGCCCGTGCGACGCCCGTGCAGCGCATGCGCAGACGAGATCTCGGAAACGGGTGGAGCTATCGACTTGAAATTTGCTATGTGAATGTATCTTGCCCTGGATACGAATTTTATCGGGTCGCCGAGCCCGTGCGACGCCAGCTTCGCGCATGCGCAGACGAGATCTCGGAAACGGGTGGAGCTATCGACTTGAAATTTGGTATGTGAATGTATCTTGCCCCGGATACGAATTTTATCGGGTCGCCGAACCCGGGCGACGCCAGCTTCGCGCATGCGCAGACGAGATCTCGGAAACGGGTGGAGCTATCGACTTGAAATTTGGTATGTGAATGTATCTTGCCCCGGATACGAATGTTATCGGGTCGTCGAGCCCGTGCGGCGCCAGCTTCGCGCATGCGCACACCAGATCTAGGAAACGGGTACAGCTATCGACTTGAAATTTGGTTTTTGAATAGCCCGGACAACGTCGGGCTCATCGGCTAGTCTCATATATATTTTGAAGACCTCTGTCTGTCTGTCATTTATACAAATCTACGATTCTCGACCGATCGGGACGAAACTTGGTACGTGTGTGTAGTTTGACCAGGCGGTCGTCGTTGTCGTATTGGCGAGCCCGTGCGACGCCCGTGCAGCGCATGCGCAGACGAGATCTCGGAAACGGGTGGAGCTATCGACTTGAAATTTGCTATGTGAATGTATCTTGCCCTGGATACGAATTTTATCGGGTCGCCGAGCCCGTGCGACGTCAGCTTCGCGCATGCGCAGACGAGATCTCGGAAACGGGTGGAGCTATCGACTTGAAATTTGGTATGTGAATGTATCTTGCCCCGGATACGAATTTTATCGGGTCGCCGAGCCCGTGCGACGCCAGCTTCGCGCAGACCAGATCTCGGAAACGGGTGGAGCTATCGACTTGAAATTTGGTTTTTGAATAGCCCGGACAACGTCGGGCTCATCGGCTAGTCTCATATATATTTTGAAGACCTCTGTCTGTCTGTTTGTCTGTCTGTTTGTCATTAATACAATTCTACGATTCTCGACCGATCGGGACGAAACTTGGTACGTGTGTGTAGTTTGACCAGGCGGTGGTCGTTGTCGTATTGGCGAGCCCGTGCGACGCCCGTGCAGCGCATGCGCAGACAAGATCTCGGAAACGGGTGGAGCTATCGACTTGAAATTTGGTATGTTAATGTATCTTGCCCCGGATACGAATTTTATCGGGTCGCCGAGCCCGTGCGACGCCAGCTTCGCGCATGCGCAGACGAGATATCGGAAACGAGTGGAGCTATCGACTTGAAATTTGGTATGTGAATGTATCTTGCCCCGGATACGAATTTTATCGGGTCGCCGAGCCCGTGCGACGCCAGCTTCGCGCATGCACAGACCAGATCTCGGAAACGGGTGGAGCTATCGACTTGAAATTTGGTTTTTGAATAGCCCGGACAACGTCGGGCTCATCGGCTAGTCTCATATATGTTTCGAAGACCTCTGTCTGTCTGTTTGTCTGTTTGTTTGTCATTTATACAAATCTACGATTCTCGACCGATCGGGACGAAACTTGGTACGTGTGTGTAGTTTGATCGTTGTCGTATTGGCGAGCCCGTGCGACGCCCGTGCAGCGCATGCGCAGACGAGATCTCGGAAACGGGTGGAGCTATCGACTTGAAATTTGCTATGTGAATGTATGTTGCCCCGGATACGAATTTTATCGGGTCGTCTGGCCCGTGCGACGCAAGCTTCGCGCATGCGCAGACCAGATCTCGGAAACGGGTGGAGCTATCGACTTGAAATTTGGTATGTGAATGTATCTTGCCCCGGATACGAAACGGGTAGAGCTATCGACTTGAAATTTGGTTTTTGAATAGCCCGGACAACGTCGGGCTCATCGGCTAGTATGTATATATAAACAGTCCCATGAAACATGTATACATGTATTGATGGACGTGTCATGGGCTCTTCGTACAGGATCAGGTACTATTCTGTGCGTATTTAACCAGAAAAGATGGACAACTCTAATACCAAGTAGTTATTATTACCACGATTTTACAGTTATCCATCTTTATCTGGAAGACCGCCCGTTTGACCTCGTCCTGGCACGATTAGGCCCAGAAACAATAAAAATAGCAAACTGCAAAGATCGATATCTAATTACTCTGAGCTTTGATGGGTGGGTTCGACACTAATCAAATATTTTTTTCCCACCGAAGCCAAAGAAAGAGTAATTTAGCAGCGTCTTATCGGATTGAGTACCTTTAAGTTATTTCCTTCATAAAAAGAGTCTTATGATAAAGAACCCTCTCAATACTTTAGAATATAGATAACAGAATGAAAACAAGTTATAAAAACCTTCTGAATATTGAGGAATATAGAGAACCTTGTGAATAGCGAAACTTCGGTATAATGAACCTTGGGAATAGCGAACCTTTGGACATAGAGTGACATGTCGCCGTCCTACGGTCCATACGCACTGGCGTGATCGTATATCCCAAGTTGGCCAGAAATACAGGCACTCCTATGAGGGTATCACCCCCCCCCCCCTTTTCGGTACGCGGGATTCAGGGTGTTTTGAAGCCGTACGCGGCATTCATACCCCCGAATTAACTGGTATTCGGGTTCAAGCAAAACATCTTGGACGCAGGTTTTGATGGCGCAAAATAATATTTTGTGCTAGTTATCTGTATGAATGAGTGGGTAGAATAGCTTCTTGGGCATATTCGACCACCATGCCATCATAAACAGAGACGTGGCGACAGGGGGGGGTGGGTCTCACCCCCCCCCAACTTTGGTCAAAATTTTCAACAGTTGGAAATTTCATACCTGCCAAAAACATTAGTTGGAAATTTCACACCTATAATAGGTTGAAATGTTCTTGTAGTTTGATTTTCAAACAATTTATTTGGGGGGGGGAATTAATTGTTTTTGGACCAATATTTGCATATTTTCCTATTTTTTGTCATAATTTTGGACTGAAATGGTCATCAGTTGGAAATTTCCAACCTCAGGAGGGTGACAGGTTGGAAATTTCCAACACTTGGAAATCTTGTGTCCTGATCCCTCCCCCGTGGCCAGTCAAAAAATGCTAGTTAATTTAAGAAAACAATATTCTCATACATTTGGTCAACATTGGCATTGGAATTGTCATCAGTTGTAAATTTTCCAACCTAAGTGGTGTGTCAGGTTTGAAATTTCCAACTCTAAGAATGCTTGACGCTAGTCTAGATGCTAGGATTTTGCGATTTTCTTGTTCAGATTAAAAAAATTTCCCACACGGGCCGAACCATGGTCGGCCCGGTGTGTCATTGTCTCTCCCCTGTGGCCAATACAAAAATGCTAATAATTTTAACAATATTTTACTACATTTGATCAAACTTGGGGTCATCAGTTGGAGAATTTTCAACCTGAGGCGGAGTATGAGGTTTGAAATTTCCAACACTATAGGAAAGCTTTAGTTGAGGCCAGTCTGGATGCTAGGATTTGTGATTTTCTTGTTAAAATTTCAAAATTTTCTCACACCTGCCGAACAACGATGGTCAGCTCGGTGTGTCGTGGTCTCTTGCCCGTAGCCGTGTGCATTTGTATGGAGTTAGACCACTAGATGTTAGGATTTATGCAATGTTTCAGGTTAAAATATCTGAATGTTCTCATACCGGGAATATAGAACCATGGTTTATGAAGATATAGGATATTAGGCCTAAACACTGAGGTGGAAGGGGGTGTGCAAATGGAATTATGCAAAACTTGTGTTCGGTCTGATTCTGACTCAAGAGAGGGGGGGGGTGCTGTTGGAAATTCCAAAGGTGGACACCCCCAACGGAAACCCTCTAGCCACATCCCTGATCATAAAGTATCATTAATCGTATCATAACGGCCTCATAACGCGACCGGCATCATAATGTGTCTATGTAACTTCTGCTTGTATCTGTCTGATATTAAAACAGTCAATTTGTATGTCATTTATCGCATATTATTTCTTAACATGTATTCAGGATTCACCCCCAAAATTAACTCGTATTCAGGATTCACCGCCCAAAATTAACTCGTATTCGGGATTCAGGGGGGGAGGGGGGGGGGGGGTGATACCCTCTCCTATGAAACATACATTTATCATTTTATAGATTGACGTACGTGTTTTGGGTTGTCCATATACGTACTGACGTAATCATATTAGGCTATAGATGATGGCATGAACATTTTATGAAAAAAATTTGGGACCAGTTTGGTCGTTGTCGAATTAGGCACGGGGTCAGGGGTAGACCCCGAAGCCACGACAAATAGTTTTCATGGCTGGCTCAACCGATTTTCGTGGCTGGTTAGCTAGCTAAGCCGGCTCAGTCACGACGTTCGTGGCTAACGAAATATGGCGGCTGAGCCGGCTGAGATGTTGTCATTCATTGTATTCTCGTTTCCGAAATGTTCCTAATCCCCTGTTACCGGTTATAGACGCCGTTTTTTTTAGCGTTTGTGGTGAACCCGTAGAATTCCAGACCACACGTAATCTTTTGATGTTGGGCTTTTCCATTATGGCGAAAATTCACGAAGGACTGGTATGGATATACTATGTAGTTTCCCATCTAATCGGTATAAGTATATAGTTACATTTGGGACTTCTGTCGACTTCAGACTGCTACCATCACTGCCATCTTACGATATATGCATGCATCATTGAATGATGAACCCGATAGTAATGATATATAATATTTCAAACTATTTTCTATTCTCATGTGTAATATATATTGACACATGCCAGCGATGTTCGAGACTGGGTGTTGTCGATATAACCAATTTATATTTTAACCCTTTCAATACCGAATGGATGCGCCCATTCAGTTATATGAAAGCATGCATTGGGGTAGTCTATATTCCACACTAAGGGGCCCGGTGTTCTGATAATATAACCATGCCGTGTCCATGCGAGTATATGCCAATATTAGGAAATGCGGTTTAGTTCTTTGCGATTCACAGTACAGTTGTGCTTGACATATAAGCCCATGCACATGGCTCAGCCATTTTACCATTCTGGTGGCGGAGATTTTTAAATGTGGCTGGCGTTAGAGATAATATGGCTGGCGACGGCTTGTGGCCAATATGGCTGGCGGCGGCGGCGTGCGATGGCGGCTTCGGGCTCTAGTCAGGGGACCTCGATCAATGCCACAATCACTATACGTCGCAAGAGGGAGAACTCTCTCTTACACACATTTCGGTTAAGGTCGTTGGCACAATCACATTCAGTAAAATTGGACAAGACGCTGTAGAAAGAGGGAGAACTCTATCTCGTATAGTCAATTCTGACTATATCACGTGATCAACTATCCGTCAACGTCGTCCGTATACCAGAGAAGACCGTGGCCCCAACATGTTGCATAATTACGTGCGCTCGCGCAACAGTATGGCGATCAGTCAGATTCGTAGGTTGGTGTCACCCTACCGATTTCACTCCATGACGTCATCCTTACGCAGTACATGCCGGCGACGTTACGGAGTAGATCATAGAGTTGACGCCCTTGGCACTGACTTCCGTTACTAGAGGGTATCACCCCCCCCTTTCGGTACGCGGGATTCAGGGTGTTTTGAAGCCGTACGCGGGATTCATACCCCCGAATTAACTGGTATTCGGGTTCAAGCAAAACATCTTGGACGCAGGTTTTGATGGCGCAAAATAATATTTTGTGCTAGTTATCTGTATGAATGAGTGGGTAGAATAGCTTCTTGGGCATATTCGACCACCATGCCATCATAAACAGAGACGTGGCGACAGGGGGGGGGGGGGGGGTGGGTCTCACCCCCCCCCCCAACTTTGGTCAAAATTTTCAACAGTTGGAAATTTCATACCTGCCAAAACATTAGTTGGAAATTTCACACCTATAATAGGTTGAAATGTTCTTGTAGTTTGATTTTCAAACAATTTATTGGGGGGGGGGGGGGATTAATTGTTTTTGGACCAATATTTGCATATTTTCCTATTTTTGGTCAAAATTTTGGACTGAAATGGTCATTAGTTGGAAATTTACAACCTCAGGAGGTGACAGGTTGGAAATTTCCAACACTTGGAAATCTTGTGTCCTGATCCCTCCCCCGTGGCCAGTCAAAAAATGCTAGTTAATTTAAGAAAACAATATTCTCATACATTTGGTCAACATTGGCATTGGAATTGTCATCAGTTGTAAATTTTCCAACCTAAGTGGTGTGTCAGGGTTGAAATTTCCAACTCTAAGAATGCTTGACGCTAGTCTAGATGCTAGGATTTTGCGATTTTCTTGTTCAGATTAAAAAAAATTCCCACACCGGGCCGAACCATGGTCGGCCCGGTGTGTCATTGTCTCTCCCCTGTGGCCAATACAAAAATGCTAATAATTTTAACAATATTTTACTACATTTGATCAAACTTGTGGTCATCTGTTGGAGAATTTTAAAACCTGAGGCGGAGTATGAGGTTTGAAATTTCCAACACTATAGGAAAGCTTTAGTTGAGGCCAGTCTGGATGCTAGGATTTGCGATTTTCTTGTTAAAATTTCAAAATTTTCTCACACCGGCCGAACAACGATGGTCAGCTCGGTGTGTCGTGGTCTCTTGCCCGTAGCCGTGTGCATTTGTATGGAGTTAGACCACTAGATGTTAGGATTTATGCAATGTTTCAGGTTAAAATATCTGAATGTTCTCATACCGGGAATATAGAACCATGGTTTATGAAGATATAGGATATTAGGCCTAAACACTGAGGTGGAAGGGGGGTGTGCAAATGGAATTATGCAAAACTTGTGTTCGGTCTGATTCTGACTCAAGAGGGTGGGGGTGCAGTTGGAAATTCCAAAGGTGGACACCCCCCAACGGAAACCCTCTAGCCACATCCCTGATCATAAAGTATCATTAATGGTATCATAACGGCCTCATAACGCGACCGGCATCATAATGTGTCTATGTAACTTCTGCTTGTATCTGTCTGATATTAAAACAGTCAATTTGTATGTCATTTATCGCATATTATTTCTTAACATGTATTCAGGATTCACCCCCCAAAATTAACTCGTATTCAGGATTCACACCCCAAAATTAACTCATATTCGGGATTCAGGGGGGAGGGGGGGTGATACCCTCTTACTAACTCGTTGCTATATAAACAAACCAGCGATGTGGCTTTTGTCGAAAATTGACAGTCAGTAAATTCGCCCGGTATACATGTACTTTCAGAAAATACAAAACACCACAACGTTATACCCCACCAATGTCAGTGTCCTCGATATCATTTGATCAAATTTCTTGACATGAAACCGCGACAGACACGGCGTGAAATACATTGCATTGAGTAAACAATTTCCCATTGTTTCAATTCAACTTCAAGATCGCGGTAAAATCAAAACCGCAATTTGTAAGTGGTAAACATCTGAAAAAGACATCAGGTACATGCAGAAACTAATTGTTGTGCATATTTATTTCTATTTGAGGTGGCAATTTTTCATGTTATCAGTATTTTTAACGATAAGAGTGATGGTAATTGGGGGACTATATTTTATCTAGCGCATTAAATTTAAAATAAAAAGTCGTGAATTGGCTGAGTGTTTTCTATGGCCGCACATTTCGTTGATAATTACGAGCCATTTGTTTGTCCTAAATAACATTTTTCGAAGTTCGAAGAGCATTAGAATGGGGATAAAAGTGTGGCCGTCGCCCATTAACTAAATTTGTCACAGTATATTTCGCCATGTACCTTTCCGAAATCACAAAACACCACACTGTTATCCCCTAAATAAAATTATTGAAGATTGTAATTGTCTTTTTTGCTAACATTAAATTAAATAAATTAAGTAAAATACAGTGAAATTATTGTTTTAATTATTTGTTATTACATTTTTGCGCACGTTGGCATCTCTCTGAGTGCATTCTAGTTGGTGATAACCTGCATGTGATAACCGTCAGGAGGAGATTCATTGCTTACGTTAGCTCATAACAATTACACGTTTTAAGAAGTCGAAAACAATCAAACAAAGCTGAACAACCCAGGCGAAGCCGGTTTACATAGTAGTTTGGCATTTTGGTCGCTTGTGGTATTTGAAAGGGTCGTGATAGGCCGAAAAAGGAAATGGCTCATTTCAAAATGAACAGAGCAGACTGAACAAATCGTTGGTTGTCTCGTCACGAGTCAAACCTGACATTCCTCCCGTATTGACAAATTTGTACGAGACAAAGGTAATTTTGTCTTTAGCGCCACATTTAGGCCATCGCATTAATATACCTCTAGTGGTAAAATAGCCTGTGTTATCAGTTATGCTATTTTGCAAAAATGTTGGCATCTATTTGTAAAATGTAAATTAGATTAGATCATTTTGACAGGTCCTCTCGACTCCTACACGCCACTGAGACAACCCGCACATTATATTAAATTATAATGGTAATTAGGAGAATTGAAGGGATTATCAGGTCACAGTTGCTGGACATAAAGTCCCAAAAATAAGGTTTTAATTTAATTGAGTTTATCACTGATATCAGGTCGGGCACACATCCAAAACGGTCTACGTAGCTCGTTTTGTCTACTGTAGCCCGATTGAGCTAGGTTTTTAATGTGATTTACACACCTCCATCGATTACCGCCATACTACGAGAAAAGCCCATTTCAAATTTTCGTTCATTATTTGTGTAGGGCCTACCACTATTGCGTCTACAAAGAAGCAAAAAACCCAACGACTCACCACGGCTTAGGCGCAATTAACGATGTTTTAATTAAGACCTGTTAGCGTTTGGTAGTGACTTTCCCGAAAATATCAGATTTTGCCATAAAAAGTAGGGAACAATCCATTTGTTTTTGCAGGATATTTATTTTTGAAGGTCAAGAATGTCCATTTTATGTGGCTCACCTGATTGGATAAAGCGAACAGCTTCACTCGGAGACGAGTATCTGTTAAATGTTTGGCGACCGCCATTCAGAGAATGAAACTACGGAAACACGATTCACAACTCTACTTTGAAATTTGGAACCACCTCGTGTAACATTACAGTTATACAAATATGGTTGTCCATTTGTCGTTCCGTACATTCCAACAGATAGATGTTACACTGAAATCCCATTAAGAACGTACAATTAATCCCCGGCTAAATGCAACCAATCAGATTACCGCCTGCACACGGATGTTTACGAACACAATTGACACCGGATCTACCTCAGATTTGATGAAGATTTACATTTTGATCAAGAGATTTTGATGATCATTTCTTACGGTTTTTCATGGTAAATTGACCAAAACAAATCGATTTTGAATCGCTCAAAAGGTATTAAAGCCGTGGTGAGTCGTTGAGTTTTTTGCTTCTTTGTAGACGTGATAGTGGTACACAACTGGAAACGGGCCCACTCGCCCCAGGGCCCACTCGCCCCAGTCAACCTGGGCCAGCTTACCCCGGGCCAGCTCGCCCCAAGGTATAATTAACATTGGGACTTCTGTCGACTTCAGACTGGCATCTTGCGACATACATGTATGCATACATCATTGAATGCTGAATCCGACCTATGGCGTCAGAGATAATATGGCTGGCGGCGGCTTGTGGCCAATATGGCTGGGGCGAGTGGGCCCTGGGGCAAGTGGGCCCGGATCCACACAACTAATGCACGAAAATTCGAAATGCGCTTTTGTCGTGGTACGGCGATAATCGCAGGAGGCGTGTAAATCACATTAAAAACGTAGCTCAATCGGGCTACAGTAGACAAAACGAGCTACGTAGACCGTTTTGGATGTGTGCCCGACCTGTTTATAAATCGTTATCCCAATATAAAGAGCTAAAGTTGTGCATCTATTACCAGGTGCCAGGACAAACATATCTCAAATAAAAGCACTAAACACAAAATACTGGGCATATGTCGCCTGTTTCCTATAAATAACATATTCACCTACAACTCTGCAGCGATAAAATCGTTCCGGACACCAAATTAACGGAGTTTAAAACATTTTTCACCGTTTGCGACGAGTGACTCCGGTGTTCTGAAAAAAAGTGCATGTGTTCCAATATACTATTTGTTGCAGAACACCGGTCTATCCAACTTCCGATTAAACAAGTATATGAAAACATGGATGGCGACGAGTCACTCGTCGCCAACGGTGAATTTTTTTTAAAACTCTGATAATTTGGCGTCAGGAACGATAAAATCGCTGCAGAGTTGTAGGTGAGTATGTTATTTATAGGAAACAGGTGACATATGCCCGGTATTTTGTGTAATAGTGCTTTTATTATGTTTACCCATACCATAGTATGGTAAACATAATGTCGACGTCCGGATTGACCACTCGTCGTGCGTCCGTCTGTCTGTCTGTCCGTAGACACTTTACGCATGGTGCGATAAAAAAATTCTATCCGATCGGAACCAAATTTTGTATATGAGTTTCTCAGACCAAAATACAGATCGAGTTCAAATATGGGTTTGATCCGAATTTTTTTACGGAGTTATGGCCCTTTTTTTACCTCGAATTCACGCATGCTGTCATAACTCGAACAATTTTTATCTGATCGGAACCAAATTTGGTATGCGAGTTTCAGAGCCCAAAATACAGATCGAGTTCGAATATGGGTTTGATCCGATTTATTTTAAAGGAGTTATGACCCTTTTTTCAAAAATAAAATTAAAAAAACAAAAATCCGATGCTAAAACCGAAGTATATTTTGTCCGATTGTGTTCATATTTGATATGTAGGTTTATGATGACATGCCCCTATTAATCTGTATAGTTTTTGGTATTGATTGGTTGATCGGTTTAGAAAATAATTAACCCTTTACACACATGCTATCCAATGCAATAAGTTGAACATATTTCTTCTGATCTGCCTCATATTTCTTACCTAGGTTTTTCTTAGCATGTTCTTCGTCTGTATGGTTTTTGGTATTGTTTAATTAACCCTTTTCACTCTTATGTTTACTTAGAATTCACCCAAGCTGCTATGACTCAAAACATTTTTCATCTGATCAGCACCAAATTTGGTATATGAATTTATCACCCCTAAATACAGATCGAGTTCGAATATGGGTTTGATCCGATATATTTTAACAGAGTTATGACCCTTTATAATTCAAGTAATTACTGCTGGGAATTTTAAGAGAACATATCTCGCAGACCATGTGTGTAATTGAAATGAGTTAATTTATCACTATGGACATGCTATAAAGCCTGATAGTGGTACTGTTGGCTGGCAGGATTTGTTATCATATTAATGTCAAATTGATTGATGGCTATCTGGTGGAGTTCTGTTTTCTGTGCAATATTAAGTTAACCCCTTTGCTGAAACAGGTTCATTACTAAAGTTTATGTAAACACTATAGGACACCTATTCTAAAATATTAAATTGGAATTGTCCATTGTTACTTTGTAGGGATGTTTTACAGACATTGTTGTCTACATACACTGTTGTCTTATCTTAGACAAAAATTAATCCACACATTCCTCAGTTCCATGATATGATGTCATTTCAAATGATTAACCCTCTCCACACATCAATTGGTTTTGATGCTTTTCATTTGATCATTCTCCTATATTATGTCCAGGTTGATGGTGATCCACTTTTGATTTGCATGGATTTGGGATTAAAATTAAACCATTCCATAGACACATATTATGCGATAGACAGATATAATATTATCCATTTCACTTTGATCCAGGTTCAGTAAGGGTTTCAATAAATCACCAATTATATATTCATCATTAGAGGAAATGTCTTATTTTGAAATTCCCTCAATTGCATTTGGGCTCCAGGGTAATATTAATAGTGCTGGTATTCTTGAGACTGACTTATTATATGGGTTTCTAAATCCAATGACATGCTTTGTATAGACTATTTTGTGTTTATCAGTTCATTAGTTTGGGTAAGATTAACCCTATTCTATCCGATTTGATAACTCAAATATTTCCATTGATTATGTTTATACATGTAGTTCTTGGCATAGTTGACAAGAACACACCCCTAACCTGCATAGTGAGGGTCATTTGGTTTATTTGCTTAAAAATATTAACATCCCCCTGCCAATCCTGTTGACACAATGTGATAACTAAATATTTTTCACATGATCACTATATTAAGTGTGAATTGTTGAAACTTTAGCACTCATGAAAAGGTTGATGTAAGGATTTATAAAATTTATAAAAATAGCTAATCGCTATCGCCAAGGTATGGGTTAAACATCTGCCGATCGTGATCGGCCTCTCGTTTGAGATATGTTTGTCCGCATACCTGGTAATAGATGCACAACTTTAGCTCTTTATATTGGGATACCGCTTTATAAATTCGATTAAAACCTTATTTTTGGGACTTTATGTCCAGTAACTGTGATCAGATGTGCAATTAGGCTGATTATGCCAAATAAAATATGTGATTCTGGTATCGGTCCATCCCATTTCCAATCTAAAAGTTAAAACTCCTGGGTGCTACTAAACACCAAGCCATAGCAAGCCAAACCAAGCCGTAGGAAATAAGAAGCAAAATTGAAGATATTTGATCGACGAAAACCAATTAAACTGCGACGGACAACAAGCTACGGCTTGGTGTTTGGACAATTTGCATTGTCTAAAGTTGTAACGGTGTCAGTTTTAACACTAGGAGTGCCACGATTAATTGTATAATCGATGAACCGTTGATAAAGCCGATAATCGATTACCATTTCCGTCATCGATTAATCTCCGTTATTTATTTCGGACGTCGGAAAGTGCCGGGTATTATTGAATACCGTGTTTGTTTTACACAGTTTAATCTACAACCGAAGGTTTAACAACCTTTGATCGTGCATCAGAGAGATTCTGACAACATGAGTATACTTAGATGTTACTAGTACAGGCTATCACTTATCGTTAGGGGTGCCACGATTAATCGTATAGTCGATGAACCATTGATAAAGCCGATAATCGATTACCATTTCCATCGTCGATTAATCTGCGTTATTTATATCGGACGTCAGAAGATGCCGAGTATTATTGAATACCATGTTTATTTTACACAGTTCAATCTACAACCGAGGTGTTAACATCCTTTGATCGCGTACCAAAGAGATTCCAATAACATGAGTACTACAGTAACTGATATATGTTGCAAACAGTCAGCAGTTCATTTGATGATGCAACATGGTTTCTCGTCGGATCGTTGCATATTCTACAAATTGGCGGCACTGCAGATTTGAACACATTTGACATCGTTGTATATTTTAATATACTTGAAAGGTGGCAATATGTCTTTGAAATGTGCCGACTGTCACCGTGTTCAATGAACTGAATGCACTCGCCCTTGAATCTGAATGGACCAATGGGAAGTTGATTGACATTCTCTCTAAAACCAGGGAACAATATATATATATGGCATTTTAATCAGTGATGTCAATTGCGAGTGTACTTTGTTTGTATAAGTACAAATGTATACTTAGAAGTTACCAGTAAAGGCTATCGCATATCGTGTGGTGAATGCTGAATGAAACAGACTCTTATCAAATAATTAGCTTGTTCTGAGTCGTGCAATTTGCAGGTGGGGGCACACATTTGTGATTGTTAACCACGCTCTGGAAGTTTGATGAAGTTTCCATATAGTTTCCATAACATTTTATTCCTTTCTTTGGGAACCACCGGCGGTCCATCGTTCATTCCTACTTTTGTATTGTTTGTATATGTGGCTATTCCTAAAACTGAAATTAATCGCTACGTTCGTTCTAATGAACTCACAAATATTATAACCTTAACATCGCAAACTGTGCTGGTATTCAATACATTGTGCTCATTAGTCATTAACAGTGGTTTATGATGCACTTTATTAACGTTAAAATTACATCAGCCAATGTCTAAAACGACCAGCGACAGTGCAGTTATTGAGTTAACAAGCACCCAGGCAATAGGCCATATTACGGTATACTTCCACTGATGTTATTAATATTATGTACGATTAAATGATTATAGTCGATTATTGACGACCGATTATCGATTATCAATAATCGTGGCACCTCTACTTATCGTGTGGTGACTGCTGAATGAAACTCACTATTACTATCACAATTACTTTACTTGTTCTGAGTCCTGAAATTTCTGGGTGGGGGCCATCTTTGTGATTGTTATCCACACTCTGGAAGTTTGCTGAAACTTAGTTTCTGTAATATTAGATTCCTTTTTTTTAGGAACCGCCGGCGGGCCGTCATGCATTCCTATTTTATATTGTTTGTATGTTTGGCTATTCATAACACTGAAATTAATGGCTATGTTCGTTCTAATGAACTCACAATTATTATAACCTTGACATCGCCGAGAAATCTGCTGGTATTGAATACATTGTGCTCATTAGTCATTACCGGTGGCTTATGGTGCACATTATTAACATAAAAATTACGTCAGCCGAGTTTTTTAACCAACACCCAGTCAATAGGCCATATTACGGATAGAGGTGCCACGATTATTTATTTTGATAATCGATATTAATCGGACGTCAATAATCGATTATAATCGATTAATCGTACCTAATATCAACAGTGGAAGTACCGTATTCCTTAATATGGCCTATTGGGTGGGTGTTGGTTAAAAAACTCGGCTGATGTAATTTTTACGCTAATAATGTGCACCATAAACCACCGGTAATGACTAATGAGCACAATGTATTCAATACCAGCACATTTCTCGGCGATGTCAAGGTTATAATAATTGTGAATTCATTAGAACGAACATAACCATTAATTTCAGTGTTATGAATAGCCAAACATACAAACAATATAAGAATAGGAATGCTTGACGGACCGCCGGCGGTTCCTAGAAAAGGAATCTAATGTCACAGAAACTATATAAGTTTCAGCAAACTTCCAGAGTAGATAACAATCACAAAGGTGCCCCCCTCCCCCCCCCCCCCCCACCCAGAAATTTCAGGACTCAGAACAAGTTAAGTAATTCTGATAGTAATAGTGAGTTTCATTTAGCAGTCACCACACGATAAGTGATAGACTGTACTAGTAACATCAAAGTACCGGTATACTCATGTTGTCAGACTCTCTCTGATGCACGATCAAAGGTTGTTAAACCTTCGGTTGTAGATTAAACTGTAAAACAAACACGGTATTCAATAATACCCAGCACTTTCCGACGTCCGAAATAAATAACAGAGATTAATCGACTACGTAAATGGTAATCGATTATCGGCTTTATCAACGGTTCATCGATTATACGATTAATTGTGGCAGCCCTAATTACGGAATACTTCCACTGTTATTGATATTAGGTACGATTAATCGATTATAATCGAATATTGACGATCGTTTATCAAAATCAATAATCGTGGCACCTCTATTTAACACCGAGGTTTCGGTGTTGAGACAACACCGAGAAACAGCACCGAGCAAAATACAAAAATACACGTTCTCGGTACTCGGTAAAGTCGGTTCCATGATCCGTATTTTGCACCTGGTCAAACACAAGAGGGAATTAGTCTCGAATTTTACAGTGAATGTGTTTGCATTGCCAAACGAAACAGAAATGAGGAAGCATGTTGTTGCAAAAATGGGAATGCGAATCGAAAAGAATTGTACCACATGGGAAATGGTCCGGAGGCTTTTTGTTCTGGAACATACGGATTGATGAGTGGCTACACAGTCAACACGAACTAAATGCAGTAGGTCGTCGACTTTTGTCACCTTTATTGTCAACTGTCTTAGAATAAGTGTGTATATAATGATGTGGGTTAAAAGTGCATGACGAAACATTTCGTTCTGTGCGGAAATAAAGTCAGTAGTTTGAACTGCAATTTCTGAAACTTCATTTTCCCGACTAATTGTCAATACAATTGAACTTTTATCTTTTACTTTCAACCAAATATTACGAATTTGAGCCGGCCAATTGCCATGTACATGCACTTATTTTGCGTCTTAATTGTTGATCGCGGCAGTTATTTTTGCGCGTATCGTTATCTCTCATCCACAAACTGAGCGGGAACATTAAACACGTAATTACATCAGCATGCATTGTCCATGAATTGTGTTTGATGACTTCTTGAGTTAATTGGCCAGCACTCCTCTTGACAAATTCTTCTTCAGGTATACTGCAGAGCATTTTTTCAGGAAACTACCTGTTGTAAGTTCTGTCGTGTGGACCAGCAATGGAATAGGATGGAAAACGGACAAAAAATATATGAATATATGAAACGAAACTATGAAATACCATGGATACGAATTATTACCTGGGATTACATGCATAACATTAGATTAGATTATTTTTTGGTAATGATACACATATATATACCATTTTATACAGATATGTCAAATTTCGTAGCATCTTTCTACACTGGGGGTATTGTGACTAAATAACCCAAAACCTCATTGCAGTGATCTCTTATGGCTTACTCTACCTTTTACTTGATGTCACAGACAAAGTCCAGTTTCCAGCACTGTATAATCTCGTGCCAGCACTGGCTTCTTGACCTGTATCAATTGATTCAGTATACCAGTTCATACCACAAGTTCTGTCACAGTTCTGAAATCATCTACCCCTCTGATCGAAGTATGAGGTGTGACAAACTGTGATGAGCCGAGTGACTGGTTACTGTGTAAACAACCCGCTTATATTGTTTTGAGAGGAGTGGGACAATAATGGCTTCTCCCAAAATTAACCCAGTATAGTGAGATGATTGAACTCACAGAGAATCAGATAAATTTATTCAGAATAGTATATTGTTTATTCATGAATTCGCCGGTTTCTCGTTCAAACCGACTAATGTGATTAGTGGCCATTATCTTTGTAAACAAACATGCCTAAAGTAATCAAAATATCAAAATTGATAGACAACAACCTGAAATATATCATATTCTTAACTTAAGAAATTCATATCCACATATTTAACTCGTCCCAAAAAACGTCAGGACCGAGTGGGCCCTGGGACAAGCTGGCCCGGATACATATTATTATGTATACTGGTATGTGATGTTTATATGACCAAATAAAACTATTTTAATGATATCCTATGGATGAAAGACTAATTAAGCCGTCTTTGCAACTTTTATTTGTTATGTATGTGTTTATACATATACGAGTATAGTTTATAGTGGTTGTGATATTCTGCACTTACTTTACCACTCGAGTTAATTGTTGAAATTGAGAAACTGAGAAAAATTTGATGATTGGAATTGAGAAAAATAAATGATTGGAATTGAGAAAAATTAAAATAAGATTAAAAATTAAATTCTCTTCTGGAAAGCATGCAAAGATTGAATTTGATCGAAATTGTTGAAATTTGAGAAAAATTGATGATTGAAATTCAACAAAATTGAAATTGTTGAACTGCTAAGCACCTTTCTGGCATTTGTTTGAGTTTGGCAGTTTTTGTGATTGTCAATGGGCCGTCAGTCGATGTTTGCGTTGATGCCTTGTCAAATTATGTCAATGATGAAGGTCAAAAGTCTCCTCAATCGTCTACTGCGTTGTTCGTATGTGAAATTAATCTCTTTTGAACTAAGTTATGCAATGCATTCTGTTTCAGTTGTAGTGTGGATAGAGTACATGTATGCGTGACATCTGGAAAGCAGGCATAGATGTGCATGATGTCTTTTGACACTTAAAATTGCTGAAAAAAAAAGTTTTGTTAATCATGGCCAGATTTTAAAGTTTGGTCATGAAGTTTACTGCACACTTCTATACTATTTTCCAACAATTAATGATGTCACATGTCAAGTGTCCGATCATTACTGCCTAAGGCTAATGATACAATTGTTTGCATAGTTTCTGTCCGTTTAGTTGGCAAACAGACAGTCCTATTTATTGAGTGTTCAAACCGAATTATGTCCTTTTCCATTTTCATCGATGATAAACAAGTTCTGATCATAATATTTTTGCTAACAACAGATTTATTGAAATAAATACATGTATCATGATTAACGAAGAGATGATGTTAGAAGTAACTAATCACAGACCCCTGTGAATGATAAATATTATCCATACACATACCAATACCGACCTCTCCTGCCGGCCCCCACCTATTATCATTGTCACTTATTACCTCTCACTCTGAACTACACTTTGTACAGGAACACCTTTTTCTTCTCCACAAACTGCACCCCTTATATAAGTATATGAATGAATGTGAACAATGTTTTATCATGAGGACCCTTCCATATTACCAAGCTCTGCTTCAATAGGGTCCTGTTGTGTGTATATGTATAACAGTGTCATTGATTATCTAATAAACTTTATTGAACTGACCCCCTATTTTTATTCCACACCCTTCTTTTATATGGATCCTGAGAGTATGTAATTTAAACAGACTACAATTGAAAGAGTTCCACTCCTCATTTCACACTTAAGCGCAATGTTGTTGAAAAATTATCTTCAAATGCAGCAAAATAGCAACATATACTCAGTCCTTATGTCATATACAGTACGGTAATGCCATAATAAAAACATGGCTTGTTGCCATTCATCGGAAAGCTCTCACTGAAGAATGGCAACAAGCCATATTTCCGACTAAATCCTGAAAAATTACCCATAATTCTGCTGTGGTTAAGGAGTCGATTATTTAGAGCATTACTGTATAAATAGGGTTGTGATTTAGTGTGTAACTTTGTATGCCTTTTTCCACTGGTTTGAAGATATCCCAACAATAACTTATCGACATCAACAGCTTATTTGTAATTTATTATGTATCTTAGACTAATATTGGTACTACCTGGTACTAGTACAGTACTATACTGATGTCTGTTAAGGTATATTTCTCATTACGAATTGAGCAGACGATTTAATGTGATGATTTGGAGGAAGACAATTTTCGAAAGATAGGAGGGCCTTGTCCTACAAGTGATGTGTGCTATTTAAAGTCCAATTATGCTCGCTATGGGGACATTGTTCACTTTAATCAGCACATCTAGCTGTCAATTTGTCAACTACAATAACAGAACAATATTGATCAATCAACCATGTCTGCATACAAGATACATATACATGTATAGTCCCAATGTTTCGTTTCCGATTTTGCCCGGTACCCATTACCCAAGGGTGAAAGTGAACCGGACAGAAAGTAACAGACCGTGGGTAAGTTGGACCCTTCCAAGATGGTCCAGACCGCATCCCTAATATAGAAATATTATAGATATCTCATGTATTGCATTAGTTGTACTAATAACTACTACTGGTATTAGTATACTACTACAGTAAGACTTGAGTTGCACATCATCGCACACAATGATCATTGATGTGTAATTTGTGATACAATCTTCAATTACAATTTCTCAATCCGATCAGACGGTACCCATACCATCAAGAACACAACAGCAACAAAATTTCTTCATAATACGCTTTTGTTATCAGAATCTATTTATTGCAACCAAATTTATTGTTATTTATCAACATTTTGTTCAACAAAATATGTCAGTTTCACTGAAGAATCACAAAATTTGACGGTATTACCACTTGATTTTAGAGTTATCCATCTTCATCCGCTATTTTGTCCGAGACCCTCCATTGACCACGTGTTTCTGGGCCACATATTATTACACATCTTGAAAAATAACAAACTTCAAAAATGGATATCGTATCACTCTGAGCTTTGATGGGTTGCTTCAAATATTTTTTACCCTCGAAGTCAAAGAAATAGTAATTTAGGAGCGTCTGATCGGATTGCCTACCTTTAACACCACATCTCACAGAAACACCTCGCTTTGGTCTGGATGTTTTGGTTTACAATTAATGTTGAAATAATCTCATATATATTTTGAAGACCTTTGTTTGTTTGTCTGTATGTCTGTATGTCATTTATACAAATCTACAATTCTCGACCGATCGGGACGAAACTTGGTACGTGTGTGTAGTTTGACCAGGCGGTCGTCGTATTGGCGAGCCTGTGCGACGCCCGTGCAGCGCATGCGCAGACGAGATCTCGGAAACGGGTGGAGCTATCGACTTGAAATTTGGTATGTGAATGTATCTTGCCCCGGATACGAATTTTATCGGGTCGCCGAGCCCGTGCGACGCCAGCTTCGCGCATGCGCATGCGCATGCGCAAACGAGATCTCGAAAACGGGTAGAGCTATCGACTTGAAATTTGGTTTTTGAATAGCCCGGACAACGTCGGGCTCATCGGCTAGTCTATTATATATTTTGGGAAATCTGTGTGTGTGTGTGTTTGGGATGAACTCGAAAACAGCCGACCCGATTTCGATGAAACTTGGTATGTGGGGTACCTTCGGCCGGGGAGTGGCATAGGCATATTAATTTGCCCGTGCGACGTGACCTTCAAAACTCATATATCCGGATCCGGCGTGATTGTCACGCGATGCAGGGAGGATAACTCTATATTCATACGTCGTCGACGAACGTAAGAGATATTGTCAATTTGCAGGCAATTACGAATCGTGTATTTATCCCAAAATTATAACATTTACAATATATATTGTCAATTTGCAGGCTATTAAGAATTCGTGTATCTATCCCAAAATATATCATTTACAATTTCTGATATATAAATTTTGTTACAGCTGATATTCTTAGGTCTATTGTCGATAGATTTATTTTTTTATATACTATTATTTTCCACACCACGCATAGTGCCAAGTCGTGTACAGTTACCCCGCTGGTAAAAGTTCGCTAAATGATCATCATCTTTATGGTCTGGAATCTCATCCAAGAATCCATTTTGCTGAAATGGCTTCCGTGTACGAATCTTCCGGTGGCCCCCAAGCCGTCAATGCCAACAACATCGACATTGTTGAACTTTGACGGCGAGAAAATAATTAGTTATAATTAGTCAAAATTTACTAAATACACACAATGCTAATTTATCTTTACGGCAATGTGAGAATTGTCTGTGCCCCCATTCCCTGAATGCCAACAACAACACCGTTATCTATGACTGTTTATATGATTTATAAAAAAACTGATACCCGGATTTCTAAATATGGAAATTTGGACTGAAAATCTGCAAGACTCTGAGACTTACGGAATTAATGGAACGTTTCTGCGAGTTAAATAATTTATTAAATAACTAATAAAGAGCGTTTATAAAGAGCGTTTGATCTGACAAAGTTTACACAGGTTTGAATCACTACGTTTAACTACGGTATGTTACATAGTTTCTTCATTGCTATGGTGACGGTCGCATGTGACTTATACATGTTTGAATTACTACGTATAACTATGGTAACTCGATTAGTTTGAAGCTTGATAATTAATGAGCGTGTGTATATGAGGCGCGTTTATCTACTTGAGTGGAAATCAAATCGGGTAAACTGGCCGATTTTTACGGACGAAATATGATACATAGGGTATCTCGTTGTCCGCTGGGCCGATTTCCAGGTATCCGCTTGTGCCGATTTCCACCATTTATGGGGTATTGGTGTTGGAAAACTGACAGACGGATTTTGACGAAATTTGATACTTAGTGGTAATTTTTTCCAGGGAGTGTTTTGGACGGATCAATTCGTGACAACGACCTGACCTTGACCTTCAAAAATGTAAAATCGGGTAAAACGGGACGGATTTTGATGAAATTTGATACCTAGAGGTACTTTTGGACGGGGAGTCTTTTGGGCGGGTCAAATCGTTACCCCGACCTGACCTTGACCTTCACAATTGTAAATTCAAGGTCAAATCGCGAATTTTGGCGGGATTTTGACAAAATTTAATACCTATGGTTACTTTTATCTGAGGAATGTTTTGGACAGGTCAAATCGTGATCCAAACCTGACCTTGACCTTCAAAATGGTCAATTCAAGATCAAATCGGGTAAAAGCGGACATATTTCTGTCGGGTACTTTTGTCCGAGGAGTGTTTTGGACGGGTCAAATCGTGACACCGACCTGACCTTGACCTTCAAAATGATCAATTCAAGGTCAAATCGCGTAATTCGGCGAAAAACAGAGTGAAAACAGCCCGGACGAAGTCGGGTCCACCAGCTAGTCTTATATATTTTGGGAAATCTGTGTGTGTATGTGTGTTCGCGATGGACTCGAGAACGGCCAAGCCGATTTCGATGAAACTTGGTATCTGGGGTTACTTTCGGCCGGGGAGTGGCACGGCCCTATTAATTTGCCCGTGCGACGTGACCCGAGTATCGCGGGATTTCGATGAAAATTAGTGTCTGGGGATACTTTTGTATTGGGAGTGTCGTGAGCCTATTTGTTTGCCCGTGCGACGTGACCTTGACCTTGAAATTCGGTCAATTCAAGGTCAAATCGCGAATTTTTATGGGATTTCGACGAAATTTTATACTTAGGGTTACTTTTGTCCACTGAGTGTTTTCGACGGGTTAAATCGTGACCCCGACCTGACCTTGACCTTCAAAATGATCAATTCGAGGTCAAATCGGGTAAAAATGGATGGATTTCGACGGGTACTTCTGTCGGGGTAGGTACTTTTGTCCGGTCAGTGTTTTGGACAGGTCAAATCGTGACCCCACCTGACCTTGACCTTCAAAATGGACAATTCAAGGTCATATCGCGCAATTTGCCGAAAAGCAGAGGGTCAACAGCCCGGACGAAGTCGAGTCCACCAGCTAGTCTAATATATATTTGAGGAAAGTTTGTGTGTGTCCGCAATGGACTCGAAAACGGCTCAACCGATTTTGACGAAACTTGGTACGGGTATGTAGTTTGACCCGAGGAGTAACATGGGCCTATCTGTTTGCCCGTGCGGCATGACCTTCAAAACTCATATCTCGGGATCCGCTAAGCCGCAGTGCTAAATTGCCTTATACAAATATGCTCTTTATATTTCCCATATTTGGGTTGGTTAACCGAATAACGCTCTTTATTCCCTTCGGCTTTTGTATAGACAGTTTTCCCTTCCTCTTAACGATTGCCATTCATATTTTTGAAATACTGCCTCTTTGTACATTTTCCTCAGATGCCACCCAAGAAATCGAATCTCAGTAAAAGAAGCAGGAACATTCGGCGCAAGCTGACATCTCGCCTGATCCGACGCGAGATTGGTATGTAGGCTTACTTTGATCCCAAGAACAATGTGGGCGGGTCAAATTTTACGCGCGACCGTGTCCTTGACCTAGCTCATACATGCTGATATAGGCATGTTTCTGGAGCGATCGAACAATAGTTTTTTTCTTTCTCTGCTGCCCAGATGGAGAAATTCCTAAATAGCCCGGATCAGCTAGTCTCATATATATTTTGAAGACCTCTGTCTGTCTGTCTGTTTGTCTGTCTGTCTGTCATTAATACAAATCTACGATTCTCGACCGATCGGGACGAAACTTGGTACGTGTGTGTAGTTTGACCAGGCGGTGGTCGCTGTCGTATTGGCGAACTACGGGGAAGGGGGATTTCATCGGGTCAATTAGAATAAAAATTAATATTAAAAAATAAAAAAAACAAAATAATTTAAAAAATGTGTGTGTGTGGGTACTTCATAGAATTGAAAACGGCTGGTCGGATCGAGCTCAAATTTCGTATATACGCGAAATGCATTTATCTCGAGTAAAAAGGCAGAATTAACTCATTGAAAAAATGTTCATGTTTCTGACGAACACCGCCAGTCGGGTCAGTTTGTCCTCCTGAGGTGACCTTGACCTTGAAACGGGTACCCATGAGTCACCTTGGTCGATACCTTGGTCGTCAGCGGTGACATCGACGGACGATGCTGTCGGCGTGCCTGTACGGGGTTTCCTTGAAAAACTAAAATTAATGGATCGACCAAATCCATGGGTCCGGACCAATCCCGCCAGTGGCGGGCTAATCTGCTAGTCTACTATATAATTTGAGACTTCCGTATATATATATATGGGAATGCCGATTGAGCTCAAACTTGCTACCTACGGGAAGTGTCATATATATGAGTGTGTCCTTTATAGACTCGAACCGATTGAGCTCAAACTTGCTAAATATTGACTGGGAAATTCCAGGGAATGCCGATTGAGCTCAAACTTGCTACCTACGGGAAGTGTCATATATATGAGTGTGTCCTTTATAGACTCTAACCGATTGAGCTCAAACTTGCTAAATAAGAAAATAGCCCCCAAGCCGTAAATATCAACAACAACGATATTACTAAATACACGTTATCGGCAATGTGAGAGTTTTCGGGGAGCCGTGATGCCAACAACGACCCGAAGACAGATTTCCCGACGGGAAGCGTTTGTTTTAAATTCAATGCAATGTTATCGTAGAGAGATTTCACGAAACAAAGAATGCGTTGTCTGTCGTTCCTAGGAAGGGGGCATTTCTACGGGTAAATTTATCCGCCAGAAACAAAAAATTTATTTTAAAACAATTTAAAATTTAATTTCAATTCAATGCAATGTTATCGTAGAGAGATTTCACGAAACAAAGAATGCGTTGTCTGTCGTTCCTAGGAAGGGGCGATTTCTACGGGTAAATTTTTCCGCCAGAAACAAAAAATTAAATTTAAAAAACATTAAATTCAAATTAAAAAATAAAAAACAAAAATAAATAAAAACAAAATAATTACAAAAATGTCATGTTTCTGAAACAAAGCCATGGGACGAATGCCGCCAGTGGCGGGCTAACCTGCTAGTACTATATATTTTGAGACTTCCGTATATATATATATGTGGGTACTTTATAGAATCGAAAACGGCTGCGCGGATCGAGCTAAAATTTCGTATATAAGGTTAAAAACCTACGGGGATCGTCAACGTCGCATTTTGGACAATATCTGAGCACTCATTCTCCACTCCCAATCATCAAAATCACCGCAAACGGCACTGCGGGGGTTAAGGCATCAACGATCTTTATATTGACCATATTTGGAGTTGTTAACCGACTAACGCTCTTTATTGCCATCGACGTTGCTAAACGGTTAACCATGCGTACAAAACTACGGACGCAAAACGCCAAATGCATTTATCTTGATTAAAAAGGCAGAATTAACGTGTTGTGTGATTCTTATGTCTGTCGTTCCTAGGAACGGGGGAAATTTTCATCGGGTCAGTTTTTCCGCCCGATGTACCTTAAATCATACCTCTTTTAGGGACGGGTACCCGCGTCTTGTCTGATTCTTATGTCTTCTTCACCTTAATCGGGTAAAATAAGGTCTAATCGGGTAAAATATTGAAAAACCAAAAATTAATCAAAAAAATTAATTAAAAAATCCAGTAAATTAAAAATGCACAATTAACTCATGTTATAAAAAAAAATTTAATATTAACTCATTGAAAAACAAAATTTAAATTAAAAAATTAAAAAATAAATTAAAAAAATTAAAAATTGTCATGTTTCTGACGAACGCTGCCAGTGGCGGGCTAACCTGCTAGTCTATACTATATATTTTGAGACTTCGTATATGTGTGTGTGTGTGTGTACTTCATAGAATCCAAAACGCGTGTACAGATTGAGCTCAAACTTCCTATGTAAGTGTCAAATCCCACCGACACGACCGTGGTCGCGGTTTAGAGAAGCTCAGAGCACCCGTTCTCCAATCTCAAATCACCGCAAAGGCACGGCGTGGGTTAATCAAGTGATTATTTAATGAGCGTTTGTTTTTGACGCATCTCTATAAAGAGCGTCTGTTTGCCATTCAACGTTATTTGCATCTGCAGAGAGATATACGGAACATACATTAAATTTAAAAAACATTTGTTTCTGACCAACCCTGCGAGCACGGATGGCGCGCTTTGTTTTTACAGTATATAGTTATATACCGAAATCATCTCAGATAATCACGAATATAGCATCAGATTTCTCCCCAGATATACCGTCATAAAGCTACTGGAATCTGCCAATCTACAGGAAATTCCAGGGAATGCCGATTGAGCTCAAACTTGCTACCCACGGTAAGTGTCATATATATGAGTGTGTCCTTTATAGACTCGAACCGATTGAGCTCAAACTTGCTAAATAAGAAAATAGCCCCCAAGCCGTAAATATCAACAACAACGATATTACTAAAAATGTGTGTTTTCGGCAATGTGAGAGTTTTCGGGGAGCCGTGATGCCAACAACAACGACCCGAAGCCCTGAATGCCAACAACAGATTCAATGCAATGTTATCTATTATGCAGAGAGATTTCACGACATTACGACGGGTACGACAGACTCAAAATATTATGCAGACAGATTTCCCGACGGGAAGCGTTTGTTTTAAATTCAATGCAATGTTATCGTAGAGAGATTTCACGAAACAAAGAATGCGTTGTCTGTCGTTCCTAGGAAGGGGGGATTTCTACGGGTAAATTTTTCCGCCAGAAACAAAAAAATTAATTAAAACAATTTACAATTTAATTAAAACAATTTAAAATTAAAAAAAATTAACAATAAAAAAACAATTCAGAAACAAAATATATTAAATTTAAAAAACATTAAATTCATATTCAAAAATGTCATGTTTCTGAAACGAACCTGTTGCAATTGCTTTTTCGAACAAAGCCATGGGACGAATGCCGCCAGTGGCGGGCTAACCTGCTAGTCTACTATATAATTTGAGACTTCTGTATATAAATATATGTGTGTGTATATATGTGGGTACTTCATAGAATCGAAAACGGCTGCGTGGATCGAGCTCAAATTTTGTATATAAGTGTAAAAACACACGGGGATCGTCAATGTCGCATTTTGGACACGCTCTGAGCACTCCTTGACCCTTAAAGTGCGACCTTCGTTTGGATACAATGGGTTTCGCTATCGATTCACTCGCGATCCAAGAGGCGTAACTCTACATTTTTTATATCTGTATATGTATATTTTTATATCCATATTAACTTCAAACTGCTAAACCCGTTGAGCCAAAACTTGCTAATACCTTCTAAAATATAGAATTTACTTTTTCTGATATATAAATTTTTTGTTACGGCTGAAAATCTTAGTCTATTTTCGATACATTCATATTTTAAAGCTACAATGTATACAACTTACACCCCTCAATTCGTGCTAACTCACGCAGCTTATCTGGCTGCTGAAAGTTCACTAAATACGAGGCAGTGTGATACGTCGAATCTGACGGGACTTCCATTGCCTTGTCCTTTGACCATCTCGTAAAGGTGGGGTCACCCCCAAGCCGTGAATGCCAACAACAACGACATTGTTGGACTTTGTTGGCGAGAAAACAATTAGTTAAAATTACTAAATATTCTCCTTACGGCTATCACTGGGGGGAAACTGTTTCACCAGGATCGATTCTATCGCCCATTTGTTCCGTCTCTATCGGCGTTGAGATCTGACTCCATTTTGACTTTTTAACTTTTTCTAGAAAGTTTTGGGCGCCATTTTCACAAAAAGATGACACAAAGGTAAGTTTTAAACTATTAGTATTGATGTACGAAGGGTTTATAGCAATTCAGTAACAATATTTATGCAATCGATGTTCTGTTACGTGCATATATCCACACATTTAGACCATACAACTCGAGCGTGTGCATTTCCCATGTAAATTCAATATATCATTCGACGCTGCAAATTTGGTGTATTCGCCCTGTAAATCCAGTCGGAAATGATCAGGACGTATACCAGGATGGTGGCAGAGTGTAATGAAACCATCTCCCAAGATTCCCACAGCAGAATAACAATCTAAATGAACCGTCAAAAATAGTGAAAAATGTTTCGACTCATTTGTGACTTTCATGTTGTAGATCGATTCTATCGTCCCTTCTAAAGAGCCGGTTCTATTCGATCAACGCTTGTTTACTCAGGCTGCCCAGCTTCATTTTGCCAGTTATGACACACCATGACAGCAAGGAACGGGTAACCTAAATGGCCACTAATGTTTATTGAATAGCGCGATGAGATTATGGTCCTTTTGCAGTCTAATGTACCAGTTTTATCGTTATAAAGATTGCCTCTAAAACGTTTGAATTTGTTTTTCTTCAGAATGTATAATGGAATCGGTGGCTCGATGTTGAGCCTGGAGGACTTGCTGTTCTTACTTGATTTATCCGTTGATCTGGTGACACAGGCCGAGGCAGCGCCCCCCCAATGATGATGTGATGGAGGTCCGCGATGAACTTAATTCAGTAAACACCTTCACCACACCGGCTGCAACCAGCACACCCGCCAAAGCTGCCCGAATAAATCAACCTCTCCAAGCTGTGTCCCAAAGCCCATTGCAATCCTTTTCCCGTATAAACAATGTTTATATGAGACGTCGTTTGTGGCTGCACTTTTAAAATGCTCTATATTTTGACCATTGATTCCTGGTTTGTTGAATTCACTCTCTGGATAATTTAATTTTGTCATAAGTGTTTTTAAACTGGGGCACACAAAGTTAATTCAGGCCTCTTTGTAGCAACACTTTCCCAATCCTGGAACCCTGCACACTTCGTCCCTTCCATAAACCGAATGAATTCAGAATTCAGAAGTATACAGCCAACGGCCCAGAATTGTTTTACCTCAGGAGTATATCGCATGTTTTTGCATGCAACATCTAAAAATAGCTGAAAATAGACATTATTTATAGCGAATGTCCCCGAGGTTAATTGTTGAAGAAAAGACATCCAGTCTGGAAACCTGTCTGCGTCTTTTAATTGGTGTATTATTTCTGGTAAGAGGCCAGTTATCTCGTCCAATATCGCAGATATCTCGTTAACTGGATCGCAGCAATTTACGTCAATATTGGAGTCGATTGTGTCGGTAAATAATGACCTCCTGGAATGAACATCCTTCATTGGTGTGTTCTTTTTTGAAACTTTGGCACATAGACTTACTAATAGATGACATTCTGCCGCAGACACAACTTCAAGCGACATTGTTTCTTCGTTCAGCACGAATTCTACATCGCCCTGTCTCAGTTCCTTCCCTTGCACCCCAAAACGAACGATTCTGTATCTATGGTTTCCACCCAATGACTCAACGTCATCTTCTCCCACTAGAATAACAAGTTAATCATCAGGATGTGAATCTACAAAATATCTAACGTGATTATCATCCACGGCAAACTACTGCTTGCAATAATATCATCTGATTCTAGGGAAATAGAGATATAAGTGTGTGACTATAAGCTGTCGCCAAATGATGAACTTACGATTGAAATTTAACTGTATAAATGTTTGACGCAAATAGTCAAGAAACATACATAAGCTTCGGCGGATCCAAAATAAGTTTTGAAGCTCCATGTCCATTTTTGTTGCATTACTCTGTCTTAAAATCAGTCATTTCGTGTCGATTGAAATGGCAATCGAACCGGAACCTATCAATTTGGGGTGAGAAAGAGTCGGAACCAAAAATTATAGAGTCGGAACCCACGTGTTACTTTGCAATTACGCGTTTTACTGATTGTTTTTTACATTTTCAAATAGTTTGATGAGTCGAGATTGAGCTTATATGATCAAATATAAATCGTGTTGAAACTGACAAGATCCTCTCTTGTTATACGCCCGTTTGAAAAAACGGCCGTATTATAGTATTGGTCCGGGCGTCCGGGCGTTAACCTGGTTTCCGGATGATAACTTTAGTTAGAGTGAACCAAATTTAATAAAATTTGGTATGTGGGTTTATTAGCCGAAAAGTAAGTTCAAGTTCGAATTTGGGTTCCGCCCGCCAATTTTCACCGGAGTTATGCCCCTTATTTGACGTTTTTTTACTTAGAAAATCCTTGAAATTTGTTGTCCGGATGATAATTTTAGTATAGTTTATCGGAATGAATCCAAATTTGGTATATTACTTTCTCCCACCAAAACACAGGTCAAGTTCGAACTTGGGTTCTGTCCGACCATTTTTGGCAGAGTTATGCCCCTTTTTCGACTCAGAAAATTCAGTTTTTCTTATGTTTTTTGGTTTCCGGATGATAACTCGATTTTGTAATGTTTATACGCAAAACCCGTTTTTATACGCCCTTTTGAAAAAAAGGCCGTATTATAGTATTGGTCTGTCCGGGCGGGCGTCCGGGCGTCCGTCCGTCTGTTAACCTGTTGTCCGGATGATAACTTTAGTTGGAGTGAACCAAATTTAATAAAATTTGGTATGTGGGTTTATTAGCCGAAAAGTAAGTTCAAGTTCGAATTTGGGTTCCGCCCGCCAATTTCACTGGAGTTATGCCCCTTATTTGACGTTTTTTTACTTAGAAAATCCTTGAAATTTGTTGTCCGGATGATAACTTTAGTATAGTTTATCGGAATGAATCCAAATTTGGCATATTACTTTCTCCCACCAAAACACAGGTCAAGTTCGAACTTGGGTTCTGTCCGACCATTTTTGGCAGAGTTATGCCCCTTTTTCGACTCAGAAAATTCAGTTTTTCTTATGTTTTTTGGTTTCCGGATGATAACTCGATTTTGGAATGTTTATACTCAAAACCCGTTTTTTTGTGGATTACATATATCGAAATAAGTCCGAATTTCGTTTTAATCCGATAATTTTTGCGAGAGTTATGGCCCCTTTTTAGCTCAACTTTACTTTGTAAAGTTTGAGCTATTGCCATGGCTTGGTTATCCATCGTGCGTGTGTGTGTGCGTGATTCGTCAACAATTTCCTTTAGCACGGGCTACAGTTCGTACCTTTGGTCCGATTATTATGAAATTTGTCGTGGATGTTGACATTGACATGTCGATGGGAACGAGTCATTTTGGGGTCATTCGGCCGAAAAACATGGCCGCCAGTGGCCATTTTGGATTTCAAAATTCAATCCATTAGCACGGGCTACAGGCCGTACTGTTTGTCTTATTGTCATGAAATTTGTCATGGATGTTAATATTGACATGTAGATGGGAACGAGTTATTTTGGGGTCATTCGGCCAAAAAACATGGCCGCCGGCAGCCATCTTAGATTTTACTCTTTGTATGACTAAATTCTTTAGCACGGGCTACAGGTCGTACGTTTAGTCTGATCATCATAAAATTTATCAAGAATGTTAATAATGACATGTAGATGGGAACGAGTCATTTTGGGGTCATTGGGCCAAAAAACATGGCCGCCAGCAGCCATCTTGGATTTTACTCTTTGTATGACTAAATCCTTTAGCACGGGCTACAGGTCGAACCTTTAGTCTGATCATCATAAAATTTGTCATGGCTGTTGAAATTGGAATGTAGATGGGAACGAGTCATTTTGGGGTCATTCGGACAAAAAACATGGCCACCAGCGGCCATCTTGGATTTCAAAATTTAATCCATTAGCACGGGCCACAGGTCGTACTGTTTGTCTGATCATCATGAAATTTGTCATGGATGATAATATTGACATGTAGATGGGAACGAGTAATTTTGGGGTCATTCGACCAAAAAACATGGCTGCCAGCAGCCATCTTGGATTTTACTCTTTGTATGACTAAATTCTTTAGCACAGGCTGAAGGTCGTACCTTTAGTCTGATCATCATAAAATTTGTCATGGATATTAACAATGACATGTAGATGGGAACGAGTAATTTTGGGGTCATTCTGCCAAAAAACATGGTCGCCAGCAGCCATCTTGGATTTTACTCTTTGTATGACGAAATCCTTTAGCACGGGCTACAGGCCCTACTTTTAGTCTGATCATCATAAAATTTGTCAAGAATGTTAATAATGACATGTAGATGGGAACGAATCATTTTGGGGTCATTCGGCCAAAAAACATGGCCGCCAGCAGTCACTTTGTAAAGTTTGTGCTATTGCCATGGCTTTGTCGTCCGTCGTCCGTGTGTATGTGACTGTGCGTGTGTACGTAAGGCATCAACAATGCAGGCTACAGGTCGTACCTTTGGTCGGATCATTATGAAATTTGTCATAGCTGTTGACATCAACATTTAGACCAGAATGATTAATTTTTGGGTCATTCGGAAAAAAACATGGCCGCCAGCAGCCATCTTGGATTTTACTCTTTGTATGACTAAATCCTTTAGCACGGGCTACAGGTCGTACGTTTAGTCTGATCATCATAAAATTTGTCATGGCTGTTGAAATTGGAATGTAGATGGGAACGAGTCATTTTGGGGTCACTCAGACAAAAAACATGGCCGCCAGCGGCCATCTTGGATTTCAAAATTTAATCCATTAGCACGGGCCACAGGTCGCACTATTCGTCTGATCATCATGAAATTTGTCATGGATGATAATATTGACATGTAGATCGGAACGAGTAATTTTGGGGTCATTCGGCCAAAAATCATGGCCGCCAGCAGCCATCTTGGATTTTACTCTTTGTATGACTAAATTCTTTAGCACGGGCTGCAGGTCGTACCTTTAGTCTGATCATCATAAAATTTGTCATGGATATTAACAATGACATGTAGATGGGAACGACTCATTCTGGGGTCATTCGTCCTAAAACATGGCTGCCAGCAGCCAATTTGGATTTTACTCTTTGTATGACTAAATTCTTTAGCACGGGCTACATGTCGTACCTTTAGTCTGATCATCATCAAATTTGTCATGAATGTTAATAATGACATGTAGATGGGAACTAGTCATTTTTGGGTTATTCGCCCAAAAAACATGGCCGCCAGCAGCCATCTTGGATTTTACTCTTTGTATGACTAAATTCTTTAGCATGGGCTACAGGTCGTACCTTTAGTCTGATCGTCATAAAATTTGTCATGGATGTTAACGATGACATGTAGATGGGAACGACTCATTTTGGGGTCATTCGGCCAAAAACATGGCCGCCAGCAGCCATCTTGGATTTTACTTTTCTCTTCATGTCTATAAACTAGTATTAGACATTCAACTTTCCACATTCCTAATCGCTCCATTGACTGTAATACATTAAATTATTCCCTTTCCAAGTTGAGCTACAGTGTCATTGACACTTTCATTACCAGTTTCTGCCGACCCAAGAGAGGGCGTATTTTGCACGCCCAGCGTAGCTCTTGTTTTGTGGATTACATATATCGAAATACAGCTCAAGTCCGAAGTTTCGTTTTAATCCGATAATTTTTGCGAGAGTTATGGCCCCTTTTTAGCTCACCTGAGACGAAGTCTCCGGTGGAGCTATAGTCATCACTCCTCGTCCGTCGTCCGTCCGTCCGTCCATCTGGCCGTCCGTCCGTCCGTCCGTCAACAATCATCTTCTCGTCCCGAACCGTAAGACTTAACGTGTTCATATTTGGTGTGGATGTTCCCTAGGTGAATCACATTCAGATTTGTTCAAATGAGGTCACTGGGTGGAATAGTTGTGAAAGCAGGGCCATAACTCTATTCCTGCATAGTAATTCTTAGAACGACTTCTTTTACTGAACTATAAGGCCGTATGGATTCATATTTGGTGTGGATGTTCCCTAGTTGACTCACATTCAGATTTGTTAAAATGAGGTCACCAGGTTGATTATTTGAGAAACCAGGGCCATAACTCTTCCTCCATAGTAATTCTTAGAATGACTTCTTCTTTTGAACCATTTGACCGATTTAGCTTACATTTGGTATGGAGAGTCCTTTTGTGACTGGGGTTCAGATTTGTTCAAATTGGGTCACTGGGTCAAATAGGGGCAGAGCCAGGGCCCAGGGACATAACTCTTAAAAAAAAGTTAATTCAAATCCTTGTTTTAAACCCTTGCCCCCCCCTCCACCCCACCTCCCCACCATTGTATGTCCCTGCCACCCCACACCAGAGATCACTGCAAGGTTCACCCCATTAAAAGCCTTACACTTTAGTTATATGACATGCCAGGAACTGACCAGCCTTAATTCTCACAGTGCTCACAGCTGTGTGTCCAGTCATTATAAAGTAATTAACTTTTATCTCAATATCCACATTTATCAGGCTGAGAGAGAAAGATGTGTGTGAATGAAATTTAATCCTATGTGTTTACAGCAATCTCAAATACAACTCTAACTGTTTGACAGTGTACACATTTTATAATAGTATTAGTATTAACCATTTCATTACCAGAGCTATGCTGGTACAGCAATAAAGACCCTGCACCAGTGTATTCTCCTGTATATAAGAGAATACACTGGGGTTCAAGATCAAGGAAATATTGTTAGGCCAATATAGTCAGACATCCAAATAAATCACACATGTCCTATTCTCGCAGGGATGTCCCCACATATGTTTGGGGAGGGGGCAAATTTCTCAGATTTGTTCATTGAGATGTAATTGTTTTTCCAAAACCAATTACATATACTAAAATAAAATGAATATAAAATAATAGACCATTGATCAAGAGAAATGAGCTCCTAGTTTTAATATTTGTCCAATATTTATTATTTTATAACAAAGTACTAGTATCATGCCAGTGCATTGTCTTATATATGTGAGTGTCCCATAGGTAGCCTCACCTAAGAGAATGCACTGGCTTTCAAGGGTAAGGAAATATTGTAGACAAGCATCCAATAAATCACAGATGTCCTATTCTTGCAGGGATGTCCCCATGGGTTGAGGGGGTGGAATTAGCAGATTTGTTCAATGAGATGTAATTTGTTTTCTCAAAATTAATTATATAGACTAAAATGAATATAAAATAGTAAACTACTTAATTTTTTAACCCCCAGATTACATTATATAAAATATATGGCATATTATATACCATTTGAAAGAGCAAGCTCCCAAACATTGTATTATCAACTTATCCAGTATAATAAACTGTGGACATGTTGTTTTTATTGAGTTGCCAAAGAGTTTTGTCATCTAGATTGCAGTAAAAAGCTAAATTATTTTCAATGCAGGGGGAATAACTTATATATTAAAGATATATTAAAATTGCAAGTGAAGTCTGACATTTTTATAAACATTTCCTGGAGATCTGCTGGAGGTCATTAATTCCCAATTACAACATCAATCTATCATATGTATTGTTCAAATCTTTCAACAGGACATTTAACTCTCCCACACCCACCACTTCACCAGAACATATTTGGCAAACTTGAAAAGTGTTCTTTGAAAGAACCACCAGCTCTATTTACATGTAGTTCACATTTAATATTGAGGCTCCTTTGGTGATGTGTGATTCAGATTTGTTTAATCAGGGTCGCCAGGTCAAGTAGGTGCAAGGCCAGCTACATTACTCTTTCTCTCCATAATTCATCATACATCTTCTATGCAAGAATGAAATGGCCTATTTTGCTTATATTTAGTAGGAAATTACCTTGGGTGACAGATTTGTGAAAATGGCATCACAAATTCGAATAAGGGCATTGCCAGAGACATAACTATTTCACAAGATAGTAATTCTTAAAATATGTATGGCAGAGCCAAGAACTAGTTGGCTTATTTAGCATGGAATGTTCTTGTTTGACTGCGATACAGATATTTTTAATGGGGTAACCTGGAAAAATAGGACAGTTTCCTTCTTAATATGCTTACTTCACAAGGACCATCAGGTCTATTTTATAAAAAGGCGCTTGTGAGATTGGAAATTTCCAACAATTGGGAAAGTTTGAGATATCAATTGTGTAATTCCAACCTAAGACTTGGGAGTCTGGAGCCCAGTCGGGAGGGGACTTGTTGGGGGGGGGGGTGATCAGTAGTGTACATTTGGTAATTTTGGTCTTGTTTGACGTAATTTGACTTGGGAAAATCCCTGAAATTTGTTGTCCGGATGATAACTTTAGTTAGAGTGAACCGATTTCAATCAAATTTGGTATGTGGGTTTATTATGAGAAAGGACAGCTCAAGTTCGAATTTGGGTTCCGTCCGCCAATTTTCACCGGAGTTATGCCCCTTATTTGACGTAATTTGACTTAGAAAATCCCTGAAATTTGTTGTCCGGATGATAACTTTACTAGAGCTTATCGGATTCAATGATAATTTGGTATATTACTTTCTCCCACCAAAACACAGGTCAAGTTCAAATTTGAGTTCCGTCCGCCAATTTTGACCAGAGTTATCATGCCCCTTTTTTATACGCCCTTTTGAAAAAAAGGCCGTATTATAGTATTGGTCTGTCCGTCCGGCCGGGCGTCCGGGCGGGCGTCCGGGCGGGCGTCCGTCCGTTAACCTGTTGTCCGGATGATAACTTTAGTTAGAGTCAACCAAATTTAATAAAATTTGGTATGTGGGTTTATTAGCCGAAAAGTAAGTTCAAGTTCGAATTTGGGTTCCGCCCGCCAATTTTCACCGGAGTTATGCCCCTTATTTGACGGTTTTTGACTTAGAAAATCCTTGAAATTTGTTGTCCGGATGATAACTTTAGTATAGTTTATCGGAATGAATCCAAATTTGGTATATTACTTTCTCCCACCAAAACACAGGTCAAGTTCGAACTTGGGTTCTGTCCGACCATTTTTGGCAGAGTTATGCCCCTTTTTCGACTCAGAAAATTCAGTTTTTCTTATGTTTTTTGGTTTCCGGATGATAACTCGATTTTGGAATGTTTATACGCAAAACCCGTTTTATTGTGGATTACATATATCGAAATACAGCTCAAGTCCGAATTTCGTTTTAATCCGATAATTTTTGCGAGAGTTATGGCCCCTTTTTTGACGTAATTTGACTTAGAAAATCCCTGAAATTTGTTGTCCGGATGATAACTTTAGTTAGAGTGAACCGATTTCAATCAAATTTGGTATGTGGGTTTATTAGGAGAAAAGACAGCTCAAGTTCGAATTTGGGTTCCGTCCGCCAATTTTCACCGGAGTTATGCCCCTTATTTGACGTAATTTGACTTAGAAAATCCCTGAAATTTGTTGTCCGGATGATAACTTTACTAGAGCTTATCGGATTCAATGATAATTTGGTATATTACTTTCTCCCACCAAAACACAGGTCAAGTTCAAATTTGAGTTCCGTCCGCCAATTTTTACCAGAGTTATGCCCCTTTTTTACCAGTTTCCGCCGACCCAAGAGAGGGCGTATATTGCACGCCCAGCGTAGCTCTTGTTACCAGTTTCCGCCGACCCAAGAGAGGGCATATTTTGCACGCCCAGCGTAGCTCTTGTTTCATACATACTATTTCGAAGGTTAAGATGAAGTTTTGCAAAATTATCAACACAATACGACTGATCATCACATAAAATTAACATTAATATGTGATATGGAGAGTGTTTCCATTCTGGAACATTGAAATGAATGTTTCCTGGATATAGATCCACTGAAGTATGTGTGGAGAACTATTTTAAAACTATATACCTACCAATTTTCTGAATGATGTACATATTTTGTCATTCAAAATGGTTGAAAAATCAGTAAATGTAACAATAGGGTCGGAACGGAAATAGCGATAGAATCGATTCTGGTGAAACAGTTTCCCCCCAGTGGCTATGTGAGAATCTTTGTGTGGCCCCCAAGCCATGAATGCCAACAACAACGACATTGTTGGACTTTGTTGGCGAGAAAATAATTAGTTAAAATTACTAAATACACACAATGCTATTTTCTCTTTACGGCAATGTGAGAATCTTCGGGTGGCCCCCAAGCCGTGAATGCCAACAACAACGACATTGTTGGCTTACCTCTTTTAGGGACGGGTTTCATAATTCCTCTTGATTAAAAAGACAGAATTAACTCTTTGGAAAACAAAAAATGCGTGTTGTGTGATTCTTAGGTCTGTCGTACCTAGGAACGGGGGAAATATTCATCGGGTCAGTTTTTTCCGCCCGATGTACCTTAAATCATACCTCTTTTAGGGAAAAAGCAAAAAAAATGTCATGTTTCGGACCAACACCGCCAGTGGCGGGCTAATCTGCTAGTCTATATATATATTTTGAGACTTCCGTGTGTATATCCTTTATAGACTCGAAAACGGCTCGACTGATTGAGCCCAAACTTCCTATCTAAGGGTAAAAAGCCACGGGAAGTGTCATCGGATCATTCGGTAGCCTGTGCGACCACTCCTTCACCCTTCAACTGCCACCGCAATGGGGATTGATGGGTTAATCGCGTGATAATTAATGAGCGTTTGTCTATGAGGCGTCGCTATTAAAGAGCGTTTATCTACTTTAGTGAAAATATATACCACATTTGACCGTCTCGGAAACTGGCGATATCGAGACAAAATTTCCTACTTAGGGGTTCCAAGGGACGGGGGAGATTTTCGTCGGGTCAGTTTGTCCGCCCGAGGTGACCTTGATGTGAAACGGGTACCCACAAATGACCTTGGGCGATATCTCGGTAGTCTGCGGTGACATGGATGTGAAATTTGTTATGTATGGTCAACTCGGGACAGGAAATATTTTTGTCGGGTTATTTTGTCCACCCAACATGACCTTGACACAGGTACCCCCAAATGACCTTGGGCGATAATTCGGGCATCAGCGGTGGCAGCGACGTACGGGGTTACCTTGAAAAAAAATTAATGGATTGACCAAAGCCATGGGACCAATCCCGCCAGTGGCGGGCTAATCTGCTAGTCTACTATATATTTTGAGACATACGTATATATATGTGTATGTCCTTTATAGACTCGAAACGGCTCGACCGATTGAGCCCAAACTTCCTATCTAATGGTAAAAAGCCACGGGAAGTGTCATCGCACCGCTTCTGAGAACGTCCGAGCACTCATTCACCCTTCAACTGCCACCGTAATGGCGATTGATGGGTTAATCGCATGATAATTAATGAGCGTTTGTATATGAGGCGTCGCTATTAAAGAGCGTTTATCTACTTTAGTGAAAATACAGCATTTGACCGTCTCGGAAACTGGGGAGGGATATCGAGATGAAATTTCGTACTTAGGGGTTCCAAGGGACGGGGAAGATATTTGTCGGGTCAGTTTGTCCGCCCGAGGTGATCTTGACCTTGAAACGGGTACCCACAAATGACCTTGGGCGATATCTCGGTAGTCAGCGCTGACATCGATGTGAAATTTGTTATGTATGGTCAACTCGGGACGGGAAATATTTTTGTTGGGTTATTTTGTCCACACAACAGTCCCCCCAACATGACCTTGACACGGGTACCCGCATATGACCTTGGGCGATATTTCGGGCATCAGCGGTGGCAGCGACGTACAGGGTTACCTTGAAAAACAAAAATTAATGGATCGACCAAAGCCATGGGACCAATCCCGCCAGTGGCGGGCTAATCTGCTAGTCTACTATATATTTTGAGACTTCCGTGTGTATATCCATATGTCCTTTATAGTCTTGAAAATGGCTCGAACAATTGAGCCCAAACTTGCTATCTACAGGTAAAAAACTACGAGCAGTGTCATCGCACCGCTTCTGAGAACGTGCGAGCAATCCTTCACACTTCGCCCTGCCACCGTCGTTGGATTTGATGGGTTAGTGGGTTAATGATTAAAGAGCATTCGTATCTGCGGTGTCGTTGTTAAAGAGCGTTTAAATATGGCTCAATCGACCGTCTCGGGGGATATCGAGACGAAATTTCCTACTTAGAGATTTTCGTCAGGTAAGTTTGTCTGCCTGAGGTGACCTTGACCTTGAAACAGGTACCCACAAATGACCTTGGGTGATATCTCGGTCGTCAGCGGTGACATCGACGTGAAATTTGTTATGTATGGTCAACTCGGGACGGGGAATATTTTTGTCAGCGATAAACAAAAAATAATGGATCGACCAAAGCCATGGGACCAATCCCGCCAGTGGCAGGCTAATCTGCTAGTCTACTATATATTTTGAGAACTACGTATATAAATATATATGTGTATATACCCCGCTGGACAAAACAAGTGTCCATTGGCACCGCGGTGTATTTGCTATTCGGTCGCGGTGTCAGAGTTCGTAACTGCAGTTGAGCACCGCGGCCGAACAGCAAGTACACCATGGCCGAACAGCAAGTACACTGCGGCAGAACGGCAAGTACACCACAGCCGAAACGCAACTACACCGCGGCCAAACGGCATGTACACCATGGTTAGATTTCTGGTTTGTGTCATCTTTTTTCAGTTTAATGAACATACACCGCGGCAACTACACCATGGCCGGACGGCAAGTACACCACGGCCCAACTGTAGTTACCCGGTGGAGCTGCGGTGTAGTTGCATTTCAGCCGCGGTGTTAACGCTAACCGCACCGTGGTTAAGTGGACACTTGTTTTGTCTAGCAGGGTATGTATGTGTACTTTATAGGATCGAGACCAAACTTCCCATCTAAGGGTAGAAGCTCAGAGCACCCGTTCTCCACTCTCAGTCACAAAAAACGGCACCTCAGGGTTAATATCGTTGATAGTTAAAGAGCGTTCCTATCCGCATTGTCGTTGATAAACTTCTTCCATATTTGGGTTTGTTAACCGGTTAATGCTCTTTATTCCCTTCGGCTTTCGCATACTGAACGGGGGACGGCGTTTGTTTACGTTATCTGGAACTCGCTTCCTAGGAACGGGGACATTTTCATCGGATTAGACCCCCACAGATTCCCCACGGCAATTTTAATTCACATTCCCAACACCTAGCAGGGACAAATATCTATTAGCCAGCATCAAGGCGAGTCTTGTGACGTATTAATTCAAATGCTTTCGATCAAACAATATTCTCTGTCGCACTCATATTTCGTCATCTACGAATCAACTGCAATCGACCTATTTTTAGAACGCAACACATGGTACCAAAATTATGTCGCGTTGGTGATGGGGGTGCATGGCGGGATTAATTTAAATATGTCATGTTGGTAACAATATCTAGCCGAGAATTCCTCAGACCTGCAGACGAATGCGACCAGAAAATTTCAAAATTGGTCACTTGACCTCCCCATGAATATCTTCTGAGAAATTCCAGGGAATGCCGATTGAGCTCAAACTTGCTTCCTACAGGAAGTGTCATATATATGTGTGTGTCCTTTATAGACTAGAACCGATTGAGCTCAAACTTGCTAAATACGGGAAGTGTCATGGACGGGTTCATTGAAAAACAAAAACAAATCGGGGAAAATTGAAAAACAAAAAATTCATTTAAAAAATTAAAAAGGCACAATTAACTCATTGAAAAACCCCCAAAAAATCGGGTCAAATTGAAAAACAAAAAATTCCATTAAAAAATTAAAAAGGCACAATTAACTCATTGAAAAACAAAAAATTTAATTAAATAATTAATTAACAAAATTAATTAAAAATATTAAAAATTGTCATGTTTCTGACGAATGCCGCCAGTGGATTAACTCATTGAAAAACAAAAAGTCATGTTTCTGACAAAGCCATGGGACGAACACCGCCAGTGGCGGGCTAACCTGCTAGTCTACTATATATTTTGAGACTTCCGTATATGTGTATATCTATATATCCTTTATAGACTCGAAAACGGCTTGACCGATTGAGCCCAAACTTGCTACGTTATCTAAGGGTAAAAAGCCACGAGAATGCCATCGCACCGCTTCTGAGAACGTCAGAGCACTCCTTCACCCTTCGCCCTGCCACCGTCGTTGGATTTGATGGGTTAATGATTAAGGAGCGTTTGTATCTGTGGTGTCATTGTTAAAGAGCGTTTATATTCACGAGTATAAATACGGCTCAATCGACCGTCTCGGAAACTGGGGATATCGAGACGAAATTTCCTACTTAGGGCTTCCAAGGGACGGGGGAGATTTTCGTCGGGTCAATTTGTCCGCCTGAGGTGACCTTGACCTTGAAACGGGTACCCACGGGTACCTTGGGCGATATCTCGGTCGTCAGCGGTGACATCGACGTGAAATTTGTTATGTATGGTCAACACGGGACGGGGAATATTTTTGTCGGGTTATTTTGTCCACCCAACATGACCTTGAAACAGGTACCCGCAAATGATAGCATTCTGTCGGCGTGCCTGTACGGGGTTACCTTGAAAAACAAAAATTAATGGATCGACCAAAGCCATGGGACCAATCCCGCCAGTGGCGGGCTAATCTGCTAGTTAGTTGATAAATCAACACTGCACATATTCAACCCTGTTAATAGGCCGGCACTGATTTTCCAGAAAGGCTCTAGTTAATGAGATATCCTGCATGGTCAGGCCCTCGATTAAAACTTGTTCCAGTGGATAGAACTTCTTAGGCTAGAGTGGACAAATTATTTCCCTCAATTGTCACGTTGCAAAAACATTATTTTTTGTGTAAAAGTCACCAAATTTCAGTAGTTCCACTATTATTGTTGGTTGTCACACAAAATCTGTCCAAGATGAATTTATTTGATATCTTTTGAGAGTTATTTGGCAACACATAATGAATAAGACAATAAAAACGCATTATATTAGTCAACTTCAAAATTTTCTACTGTAAATCGGAAAAATCTATTTTTTTTCTCCAGATATGCATGAACATCCACTGCAAGTCAATGGTAAAAATTTGTCAGGGTTATTCTTGAGTTTGACAAACATTTACAAGCCGCGACAAACTTCTCATCGAATGTTTCTTTAACTCTACCGCGAAACATCCACCTAATTTTAGTATTTGCACCATTATCAAGATTTCACATATAAAGAAAAATCTAGGCAAAAAAAATTCAATTAACTTGATATGCTATCGTTGCATATCTATGCATTGTCAATGAGTTACCACATGATCGATCATGTGACTATGCTTCTGTTTACATGTGACAATCATATATATGATCGATCATGTGACTTCGTCTGCAACACAAAATCTTCCGCAAACCAGCTGGGCAAACTTCTATAAAAATAAGATTAGAGGCCGAATATTAGTTTAATTGCACATAATGGACATTTTATATATATATTACCAGTATATTGAAAGAAAATACTAAAAATATTATTTTCAGGATGATATTCCTTTAATGGTATTTTATATGACTTAAATTACTCTTTTCTATGCCTATAAAGTCTGCATACAAGTACTAGTATTTTATGTATGTATATACCTATTTTGATCCCCTGTGCTGAGTGGAAATATGACAAATTGAAGAATTACATTTAGTTGCTATAATTTCAGTCTCCAAACAACCACATGGGTCTATAATTTATTTTCAGGAGTTATTACTACATTTTCTTTTTCCAGATACCATGGATCACGACTTGAGCGGGCTATTTTCAAATTCGGCAGCGTCATCATCCCAAGCATCTCCTCAGATGTATGCTTTCTACAACCAGTTCCTGCTCAATTCACCTGGTGCCGCCCAAGCTCCAATCGTCAATGGTTACCAGGTGACCAATCAAAGACCAGGTTTGTCACCAGGTGGACCAGTAACACCTTGTGGAATGAACTTCACAAATTCCCAGAATGTTGCTATGACACCTAACTCTAATTCGGGAACATTCCTTTTTGCACCTGTGATGCAGCAGCAACAAGTTAACCAGGCTATTCAGCAAGTGCCAATCCAAAATCAATCAATTAATTTACCATTTTCTTCTCAGATGACATGTGCAATTAATGCACAATCTCAAATGATGGGAAGACAAATGAGCAGTCCTCAGAGGGGAAAATCACCAAATAGGTCTGTCAACACCCCACCGTCTAGTCAGATGACACAGCTGAATAACTCTCATAGACTGGTCAACACCTCACCATCTAGTCAGCTGATTCATTCTTTGAACAGTTCACAGACAATAAGTGCAGCGATATCGAATCAGAATCCCCGACAACCGAACAACTCCCAGATTCGGCAGCCACTACTTAATTCTCGCTCAGCTAACACGATACAATCAGCTAATGTTGTGCGACCTCCGAGCAGTTCTCAGATGGGAAATACTTCAAGTAGTACTTTCACATTCAATGCGCCTATGTCTAACCAGAATTTTCGACAACCACTTAAGACCTCTCAGCCAGTTAACAATATGCAATCTTGTCAAGTGGTGCGGCCGCTGAATTCGGGACGACCTCCTGATAAGTCCACTGTTAACTCTGCTTCGAGTCAAATTGTGCAACATTCAAACAATTCTTATCTTGTACGAACTCCTGATAAATCAACTGTTGCTAATATGGCATTGTCTAGTCAAACAGGAACAACTGGAAGCGTTCCTTCTGCAGTGCTATTGTCACAGATTGCTGGAAAAGTTTCTACTGCAAATTCATATGCTCCTCTACTGACAACTACCCAGAATTCCGCTTTGACTAATCCCAGACTTCCTGCTTCTTCAGTGAGGTCAGACGTTATGCAACGATCAACAGTTATGAGCAGATCTCAACCGGATTTACCAAGAACTACAAAACCACCAACAACATGTACGTTAGGTTCTTCTAAACCATCGCCTACAACGCCTGTTTCATGTAATGTTGCACAAAACCTGCCAAAAATGAAGCAGCAAGGTTTGATTCCTATGTCGACACTTTCTCAATCAGTAGTGCCTGTCATGCTGGTAGGATCAGGTGGACACTCAGAGTCATCATCGACAAATTTTTCAATTAAGTCCATGAAGCAGAGCACGGTGTCGTCAATTTCTAAACAGTTTATTCTTCACTCAGCTCAGGCGTCAAGTGAAAAGAGGGTTGAACTGACGTCAATAAAGCCTGGAATTCCACAGAATGTTTCAGTGAGAACATTAAGTGTAACGCATTCATCTTCAAACCAAGCGCCGCAAACAAGTTCATCATCATCAACTGGCACCCGTATGAATTCTGCCATTATCATTAAGAAGTATCCTGCCAGACATCCTAGTAGTGGTGTTCAGGGAGCCTTTATTGGATCTACAGAGAGACTGCGTCCTCGAATCCTTTCAACAAACTCACCGAGGGCTAAGAGTCCAATTCGAAACAACCCACCAAGATTGGTTCAGGTATCTCCAACAAGAACAAGGCAGACTCTTGCTAATAGAAGTCTCGCCTCGACATCAGGGAAAGTAACGACGATCATCAGAATGTCACCAAGGCAATCAGGCAATGTGGTGCCTCGAAAGGTTCAATCTGACAGAGACATGCTAAAACAAATGTATGGCGATTCATCTTCAAATTCAGCCCAACCATCATCATCAGCAACACAGGACACTATTATAACAAGATCGATGTCAATTCCTACTTCAACCCAAAGTTTGCTATCAAGTCAGCTGGCGAGTGAACATGACACAGTAAGTACATTTATAATCAGTCTCTTTGATTCTATCCTCTATTAATTACTCTTGGGATTCAAAATAAGCATACCTGTAATGTTTATTAATTTTTGGAAATGCTTATTAAGTAGGGATCTGCAAATTGGGGATTTTGCATCGAATCAAATCTCGATATCGAATCTCCTTCCTGATATCGACATTGAATTGAATCTCGAATCGAATCAGCTAGTGATTGACATTGTTTACCAGTGTGTATTTCGGTGTCTCATGACAAAAATTCTGCAAAATTCACTAGATGCTATATAACAATGTTAATCTCCTTAAACATCCGTTGGAACTTTAAGGAAAAACATTACATAGGCAAGTCACTCTCAGGCTCATGGAAGGTTTGAACTATGTTGCATTGAATTTCAATCTAGCTGTGTCATAGCGAACATGACACAAGAAGTGACAGTAAGACAATTAAAGACAGTTCAATCAACGCATCACAATCGCCATGGAATGGAATTTACTTGTCTACATTATTTAATAAAGATAATAAAGATTTGACACAAGTTGACATGGGTACACTGTTCAGCTACCGGTATATAATGTTGTAATCCGATACCAATGGTAGTTATCTGTTAAACTGTTCACCCCACAATAGATCAAACACCTACATCACGTATTCACTGTAAGGTTTCTCACCGTTTCTGTTCATTCCAATCTATGTTTTGGCGGCTGACATTAAATTTTATTCAAGTAGTCTGAATTGGATATCTGAAGTTCTAAACGTAAAGTAATCAATTGAGTTCCGCATCTAGCGATCACGCACTGTGTAGACAATTTTCAATTTATATAATGTCGATACAGATTACAATTATATGCGGCGATTGATCACCGTCATGGGTTGCAATCAAAGCACATAATTTGCATAATGCACGTCTATTCTGAATGGCATACATTCAAAATTACCTAAGTTGGCTAACTTGGCAACCTTGTGCTTCAATATTTGTGAGTTCAGGTCATTTGGCATGTGTTATTCAGACGCAAAAACGAGACTACACCAAAGTAACACCGATTCGAAAGTATCCGAATTAGATGAACGATTGGGTGTCGATCTCGAATCGGGTGCCCGATATCAACATCGAATCGAATCTTGAATATTCGCAGGTCCCTATTATTTAGGTCTTACATTTATTTTAAAATTGGGATCGTCAGGCTGGCTATACTGCAGTCCTATCAGAATTACTGAAGCCAGGTCAAGAAAAGATAGTGAAATATTTTGCTGGAAGTCTTTTTGGTAACTCCTATGACAAAAGCAGTGCAGAATTGTGAGATTGATGCCCTGTACTATTATTTCTCACCATATGCTTAATTGGACCCTGAGAAAAGCTGTTGGGTGATTTCTATCACTTAAATTAGTGAACCACATCCATGCCACAACATATGTTCTGTATCTTGATGGAATATATATTTTTGCCCTATTTTATGACATATATCATCAATAGAACTATTTAAAGGTACTCAATCCAATTTAATGCTCCTAAATTACTATTTCTTTGCGTTCGGGGGTAAAAAATATTTGAATCGAGTTGAGGAACCCACCCATCAACGGTCAGAGTGATCAGATATCAATTTTTGAAGTTTGTTATTTCAATTATTTGGGACCCAGAAACACGCCATCAACCGGATGGTCTTGTTCAAAATTGCGGATGAGGATGGATAAAACTAAAAACAAGTGGTAAATGGCCAACTTTCGTGAATACTTGAGTGATAATACGGCCATATTTTCTTGCACAAAATGTTGATAAATAACACGTTGACAGTGGTTAGCATTATTATTGCAATTAATCGATTCTGATAACTAAAGTATATTGTGAAGAAATGTTGTTGTTGTTGTATCTTGATGATATGGGGACCCTCTGATCAGATTGAATACCTTTAATGAAGGGAGCATTCCTTGGAGTTGATTGAGCCAATTTAGTACCCCGAAGGAACAACATCCTCTGGAGGGGCACTAAATTGGTGTTGTTAATGACAAAACATGCTCTAATCATTATACAGTAATGCCCTAATTAATCGACTCCAAGCCATATTTCCGACTAAATCCTGAAAAATTACCCATAATTCTGCTGTGGTTACGGAGTCGATTAATTAGGGCATTACTGTATTGTATTGTATTGAACAACATCTATTTTAGTACCTCATTTTCAGATTTACCTGACCTGTTTGAGGAGAGAACTGAGAGTTGATTGCAACAAGATCAAATTGACAAGTTCCACAATAATTTGTATTTCAAACAAAGATTGAATAGCCACTAATAAATCTTAAACAATGCACAACTCTATTAACCCTTTCATGATGTGTGCTGTACTGGTGCATCATTAAAGACCCTGTGCCGGTGTATTCTCTTATATATGGGAGTCTCCCTTAGGAAGCCTTGCATATAGAAGAGATTGCACTGACTTAGAAGGTCAATGTAAATATCGTTAGTCCAAAGTATTCTCTTATATTTGTGGGAAACTCGCATAAATAAGATAATGCATTGGCACAGGGTTTTCACAAAATTTCAGGACGCTTCTGTCATGGAAGAGTTAATATGGCTAGATTTTTTCCAGTGAACGCTCACTTTCTAAGTGTATCCCTCATAATTATTCGATAACTTTAATTTACAGCCGGCTATGGCGTCTGATTCAGTAAGTGACGGCACTGAATCAGTGACTGAAGAAGAAGAGATGATGTATAAGGAAGTTTTCAACCTTAAAAAACCACCTCCCGATGAGAATCCCCAAACAATTGCGGGTATTCAGAACTTGGATGGAAATACAGTTCTTTTCTCGATGGTATCTCAGAGCAGTGTTACGTCACTCACTCCATCAATTGGCACAAGCACAGCAACTTCTCAACCACCAGAAAATTTGTCTGCAAATGAATCCACTCAACCGTCCATCACATCTGGTCATCATCTGTCTACCGTTACAACAACATGGACAACATCGACTGTGATGTCGCAGTCCACTACTTCCAGCTCCCATTCGACGACCAGCACCTCACAGTCTCAACAGGGTATTCAGCATCAATCAGTCATGTTTTCCATTCAGCCTCAGTCCATCGCCTCAAGCAGCCAGGAAGCTGGAAGGTGTTTGGGTTCTTATACGATCGGTTTACCACAGGGTTCCAGTTATCAGGTACAGTGCTCTTATATCTTTATTATTTAATCATATGTTGTCTATTCACGAAATACTGTAAAATAAAATGTTGGTTGTCATTATGGTTTATACGTCGATAAACTTAATTGATGTTTAGGCCTTAAAAAAAAAGACGTTTGTTTCCGCTAACGAGCTGGGAAAAAATAGGGACGGTAGGCAGGCAAAACTGTTTAAAAAAAAAAATATTTTTCTATATTTTTAACAATACGTGTATAATACTTGATATGAGCCCACATTATGGGCTTCTTAGGCTCAAGGTGGTCAACCCATGGAATATAGAAACAAGAAACTCAGATTCAAAGTTACAGATGATATACATTTCTTTCTTCATAAGAATATCAAATGCATTCCGCTGTGTGGTGATTTCCATAGTATCATGTTCGATCTGTTTTTCCACGATCTCTCTATCACCACAAACAAACTTTATATGGTTTATGTTGAATGCTGACTCAGCCGATGTTCGCCACCTCACTTTAACCATACTGAAGTCAGTCTTATCCGGGTGGATTAAAAAGAAGAGTTCTTCAATTTTGGCTTCGTTGTCTATTGATCTGATCTCTTTTTTGCTTCCGCAGTGGACACATTAGTCCAGATAGATAGCCACAACAACGTGCTGGCCTACGGGGGTAGCCATTGTTGCTGTTGTTGTGGGGTGAATTATGTTTACTTTCCAAAGCACCGGCTGTTTTCAATTGGCGATACGTATCTATTTATTGTATGTGGGTATTTCCACCGGAAGCGACTGCCATACTTTTATCTCTGTTAAATGCGGGAAACATTCACAGATACCATTATTTTTTTTAAGTCAGTTTTTCGATCGCAATATAAAGTTTAGACTCAGCGCTTTTAAATAGGGTCGGTCGGGTTAGCGGAAACAAACGCCTTATCACTCTTTTATAAGGCACATGTGCATGAACTAATTTCCAGACAGCAGCCCCACTCATGCTTAAAAAGATGCCATCCTTGTTCATTTCAATTGACTGGCCAATGAATATGTAGTTTCACTGCATCTGGATGCATAATCAACAGGTGTTAATTCTCAAGACATAATTGTTGCTTGCAAAGAACTTTTCTAGTTTCATGAAAGTATATTGGGGAAACTAGACATTTTTATATGCAAGCTTTAAAAAACGTTTATTATGTTATTGGTCTTCCATCTGTTCTGTTTGGTTTCCGGATGATAATTTTAGTTAGTCTCAACTAAATGGGATGAAATTTGGTATGTGAGTTTACTAGACCAAAATACAGGTCACGTTCGAATTTGGGTTCGGCATGCAAATTTTCCTTTTTGGATTTCAAATTTTAATCCATCAGCTCAGCCCGCATCCTGCATTTATTGGAGAATTGTTTTGAAAATTTGCAGGCATGTTTAGGATCACCTCTAAATAGGAGCCATCGAATTTGAAAATTTTTCGATGAAAAACATGGCCGCCATCAGCATCTTGGCTTATACACTTTGCATGACTAAATCCTTTGGCACACCCTATAAACCACATCCTCATCCGATCATCACCAAACTTTATATGGATCTTCTTGGAGTCCTCTAGATTGGACGATTATTTCTGAAATTTGTTATAATACATGGCTGCCAGCAGCCATATTGAATTTCACATTTGAATCCATCCGCACACCCTGCATCCCACATTTATTGGTGAAATGTTTCAAATGAAAATAATTTCATCTACACAATACCTTCACTAAACTTTTTGGCTTTCCTTATTCTTTATCATTCTATTTATTTCTCAGCAAAAAATAAACTCCCTCCCATGTTGAGCTAAAGTGTCATTGACACTTTCATTTAGACTTGGAATTTGTCCGATATTTCATAACATTTCGGTTTCTGACCGATAAATCCAGTTTGGATTATATGATCTGAACCAAAGATGTTATGTTCTGTCCAATTATTTTCACATGAGTTACGGCCATTTTTTGACCGCGTTTTGGCATTAGAAATTAGTGGTATATCAGATATTCTTCATAAACTCAAATTATTATTTTATTATTTTATTTTGCAGTACAATGTAGTACAATTTGAAATGGCTAAAGGGCATATATTGCCACACCCTCGCGATGCTCCTCTTATTGAGTTATAACCACACATTTTGAAGAAACATTTACTTTAATGGGCATTATAGAATTTGTCTTCATAGTTTTCTTTCATAGCTGAATAAACTTAATCGAAACTAGAGTTATTTCTTAGATATATGCAATCAATTTCATTTATCGATGAGCATATAGAAGTGAAGATGCCAAACAACATACTTTTCATACAGCATGATCTCGCAAAGCAAAATTATAGCAATTATGTTTTTTGACAAAATACAATTATTTACTACATACATGTACTACTTGCATATAGATACATTGAAAACTGATGTTGACTGCTTGTAATTAAGATGTAAATTTTTAGAAATGGGTTCTGTTTGTCTGACTCTCTGTGTCCGTGCATCGCTCCGTCCAAACTTTGCCGCTCTGTATATCAGTCATTGGTGGATGGAGATGTCTATATTAAAGTTTGTAGGAAAAATGAAAGAAAATTTTTTTTGTCCCTCCTGGACCGCATTCCTGACCTGAATGGTGCCCCTTCGAAAAATTAGGTTCCTTGTGTCATGGGGATATCTATACATAAGTTTTGGTGTGCAGTACGAAACCATCATTCCTAACTCTGGTGGTTTGACTATGACAACTTTGAATCACACCATTAGATTCTCTGCATAAAGGAGACAATTACCCTTTATATAAGTTTGGTTGAAATCTGCGATAAAAGATTTTTGTAATTTTTTGCACCCCTCACAACCCCCATCCCTGACCTGGATGGTGTCACTCTGGAAAATTTACACTGCACCTGTAGACTCCTCATACCGGTATATCATGGATATACTTATTATATGGCTGTAGTTTTTCTCTCTAAAATACAGTATTTTTTGGTGATTTTTTCGGAACATCGGAATCCACAGTGTGTTTTTTCGAATTTTGAATCATGCTATGTACTGTGAAACGAGAACAAGGCTGGTATACTGACAGAAAATATATTCCCAAGATATGATCTTTTAGTATGGGATATTTTGGGGTAATTGAGTGTATTCTTGGAGAAATGTAAGTCACATATATATACATTTTAATTCATAATAAACTCTTTATCGGTACAGGGAAGTGATATGGGCCTTAGAATCATTGTCTCATTGACGAGTTAAGATCACCCCATCATACTCGCTGCCTGTGGTAGCTTGTTTGATTAGATGATTTGACCTTGGCATGATACTATGGCCCAAATCACTTCACTGTACCGATAATGTGTTTATATACATGTATGTTTAAATAGATGAAATTGAAGGATTATGAACATGATTGACTGAAATTGTATACTTTTGCATCATAGTTTGAAGAAGTCATGAGATCAGACTGCAGTAGAATATGGACTAGTTTATTATAAATCTGTAAATAAAAATAAATATTATATAAATCTGTTAACCATTATCAAATATTCACTTTTGTTTGATTAAAGTAAAGGAAACACTCTGCTCATTGCTAAAATTGTGTTGATTTCATTTACAGGGAAAAGTCAACCAATCATATGCTTCCTTTGCCTCCACACTACCTGAAGGGGCTAATTCCACAAGTCTGAATACAACAACACAGAGAACTGTTTTACCAATTCAGCCACATAGTGAATATGCCACCTCATCAACTAGTCAGTCAGCAGCAGTTCCATCACCACAATTAAAGCAGCCTGTGTGTTGGTTTCAGCTCGTCAGCATCAGCAAATCCCATGTAATTGAGAATAATCGTGACATCTGCATGCATTGCAAAACACCTATCTCAGCTCATGATGGCCTTAGCAGTATTGATCATCTGATTTATACATTCTCCGAGACACTTAAAGGCTTTCGTTGTGGAATCTGCTACAAACGGTTTAAACTAGCTTCCAACTTAGTCAAGCATTTATCATCATCACATAAAATAACATCAGAGCCGTCCTGTTCCAGCAATGATGTCATCATATCCAGTATGATGTTTTGCACCATATGCCACATGTTTCTGCCACATGCTCCTCAAGTTGACAACCGGGAGACTTATCGTGGAGTCGCATTGATGGACGTCCATATGAGATCACACATGCCAAGTGTAAGAATCGTCAAACCTTCATTGATTTTCAACAATGTTCGAGCGACGGCTAAATTATTTTGCAGCTTTTGTTACCAGGTCTTTGACTCTCCATCAGAGATTCGTGATCATCTTCCACAACATTTCCAGCTTTATAACAGCACCGATAAAATGAAGCTACCAGATTTCTGTAAACTGAATTCAATGAAAGGAATCATGAGGAGTATGTTAATGGAGCCTCTTGCCAATAGACACTATCGCGTGTGGACTGGTCAAAAGAGGATCGAAAGATATATGGATGAGGTCGCTTCACAGACGACAGAAGGTTCGGAAATGAACTCTCTGAATAAATCAGCTAAAGAGTGCACAACCACCGTCACTGAGCCATCAGTTATTCCATTGGATGAAATGAACTACAAAGTAACGTCGATATCGCAGAGTTTTCATAAAGCTTGTCAGTATAAATACTGTCACCTTCCAGTCAACAAGCACAAAAACCTCGAAAGCATCATTCACATGTTTCGTCATTTGTTCAACGACTCCCCCACGAATTTTACAGAGAATTATCAGTTTCGGTGCGGAATTTGTTTTCATCCCTTCATCTTCCCACAAAGTCTTGTGAAACATCTTTCTTGTTCTCACTTTCTGTGCAAAAACCAGATTACATCAACAGACAAGATTTTGTCAGACATGTTCTTTTGTTCCATCTGCCAGGCATACTTCCCACACCTACCACTGAGAAATGGAAAGAATTCAAAGGAAGGAGTAACAAACTTAGAACATCATTTCAAAGAACATTCCGTTCCGTTTCGCATTAATTCATATTCTCTATTATTCAACAACATCACAGCATCATGTTGCATTATGTGTAGCTTCTGTTTCACAGTCATCACTAACTCGGTTGAATTTGATGCCCATGTGAAACAGCATAATAACGTTCTTGCGATATGCCTAAGTAAGAGAACTGACTGTGAGCCTGGTGCAAGGCTGTCTCCGTTCGTGTCAAAATATATGTATTCAACATACACATTCCGAATTTTGTCAGAAAAATCCAGTTGCGACTGTTATCGAGTTTGGATAAATTACACTTTCCAGGAAATATTGGAAGATGTGACACGACTCTTCAAATTCACGAGCCCCTGGAAAGTTATGGAGCTCAATGACAGAATTAATTCCGCATGGACACGTCGAATAACAACGTCGTTTCCTGGTAAACGGCTAGTGGCTTTTGATGAAAACTACCACTGGCTTTTCTTCAAGATGAATGATAGTGTCATCTTACAAATTGCCCAGAAAGAAATGAGTTCACCTGTATCTAAGAGCTTCTCTGGTACACAGACCTCACCGATGCAAAAATCTTCTCCAGTCTCACAGTATAGTCGTGCTATCCAGCGAATCAAGATCAGAAAACTGAAGTCAGGACATTATGCTGCAAAGTCCTTGTCACCAAAAAAGAAGCTCTCTCTTCAGCAGAAATCTCCACGTGCCCCATTTGATGTAAAAAAAATTCTGCGGCAGAAGCTAATTAGTAAACATGTCACTGTTGATTTGTGTGATGTTAAAATCTTAGCTCCGGAGCTGAAAAATTGTTCTTCTTTGAAATCTGCCTCTTTTCCTCCAAATGGTTGGAAGTGCTTTAAAATGGTCAAGGTAAAGTTATTACCAAAGATTACTTCTGTACATAGGTCGGAGGTCAGAGTTCAAACAGCAGCAGCATCTGAAATTACCAAGGAAGTACGGTCAGAGGTCAGAGATCATACTAATCTTCTTATCCCCTCTAAAGAGAGTAACAATCCATCACTAATCGGAAATGTTAATATGGAAAAGTCTGACCCTAGTGTACATGAAGGGGATGAGTCAGTAAATGCTGAGGGCGTGGCTACAACACATAAAGATTATTCAGATAGAGAAGTTACTGAGCCGTTAGAAAATGAGCATCATTCTACAGACGCAAGTAAGGATAGTGATAATAATCGTGAGGTGAGTGAGGGGACATTCCTCAGTGAAAGGCTTGATAGTGACAATGACAATGGTGACAGTGACGTACCTGTGACACAGGTTGCATCAGTTGATGATCAGCCGGGCAGTGATAAAGTTCTTATGTCTCATGAGGAGACTTCACTCAGTGAACGGCTGGATACTGACAATGACAGAGATAGTGATGTTCCTTTCACACAGGTTACATCATTCAACGATCAACCAGACGGCGATATAGTTCTCGTCCCTCATGAGGCGACTTCACTCAGTGAACGGCTGGATACTGACAATGACAGAGATAGTGATGTTCCTTTCACACAGGTTACATCATTCAACGATCAACCAGACGGCGATATAGTTCTCGTCCCTCATGAGGCGACTTCACTCAGTGAACGGCTGGATACTGACAATGACAGAGATAGTGATGTTCCTTTCACACAGGTTACATCATTCAACGATCAACCAGACGGCGATAAAGTTCTCATCCCTCATGAGATGACTTCACTCAGTAAACAACAGGATACTGACAACTCCACTACTGTGATGAATATGGTTACATCATTCAGTGATTGCCAGGAGTCTGATAACAATGTCACACATGAAATCACATCACTCAGTGACAAGAATGCTGATGAACAACATGAGGAGACTTCACTTGGTGATCAGCAGAATTCCAATTATGATGTTCCTGTGACACATGAAATCACATCACCCAGTGACAACGGTGCTGATAAACAATATGAGGAGACTTCACTTGGTGATCATCAGGACACTGATAATGATAATTCTGTGATGAATGAGGTTACATCATTTAGTGATAACCAGGAGTCCGATAACGATGTTCCTGTCACACATGATATCACATCACTCTGTGACAAAGATGCTGATAATTCCGATGACATTCCAGTGGCTCATGAAATTACTTCACCTAGTTACAATGGTGCTGATAAACAGGGTGATACATGCCTACGTGACGATTATACAAAGACACATTCCGTCGTCACGACTGAGGATGTCGGAAGTCATAAACACTCTACTGAAAGTGAAAATGATGCTGCTGCTAGTCAACTGCAATCAGCTGGTGGTTCCCTGGATGTTGAGGATAATGTTTTAATGCAAACTCAGAAAATGTTGAAACGTAAAAAGAGTCGACAAAAAAGACTTGATATGCTACTGGAAGGCATGAACAATATAATCGATAAATTGGAAAAACCTGGTGAAAAAGATAGGCTTACTGATAATTCTGATTCAGAACCAGAGAACATGCAGAGTGGTGTTCAATCCCATATGACTAACAACTGTTTGTGGGATAGTGACTCGGATACCGAGAGTTTGAAAAGTGGTCCCTGTTCCCGCAAAACATACAAACGTCAAAGAATCAGTGATTCAGAAGAAGAGAGCATCCAAAGTGACGTTTGCTCCCGCGCAACTAAAAGGCGACGAAAGAATAGTCACTCAGATGCAGAGAGCATTCAGAGTAGTGTTTGGAGTTGTGTTCGGAGTAGTGTCCGGTCACGATCTTCTAGGCGTCAAAGGGATAGTGGTAGTGCCAATTTAAATTCTAGTCATTCATTTTGTGCCAGTGACTTTTCTGATGACATGACTTCTGATGACGATTTTGTTGTTCGGTCCTCACATTCAAAAAAGAAAAGAAAAGCTGACAAAAGGAAGAGGAAGAAAGGTTACGAATTTGATGGCAACTTCCATTTGAGAGGAGAGCATTTCCCAGACGATAATATCAATGGATCGAGAAGAAATCTAAGGAAATGTGTTAAAATGGATTATTCTGAGAATATATTGGATATAGTGCTTAATTATGCTGGTGGAGAAGGCAGCCAATCATGTGATAACCAAAGCCCTCTACCGGCTTTTGAAAAAGATGAAACGAACATAATTCCTTCAACTAGTGAGAAAATCTCATGCAAATCAGTGGAAAATCTTACGTCATGGGACAAATGCCGTGTTGTTTTATACAATATACAGCGTCTGAACCCTGGTCTCTCTTCATCGATAAATGTACAAAAAGTTATATTTCCATCACCCGAAAGAGAGCGAATCTCGTCTTGGATTAAATCTCTGCCAGTTTTGCCAAATGAATGTGAAATTGGTGCTTTGCGTTCTGAGCATGATTTGGAAAGCATTGCTGATAATGACGTGTGCTCGGAAAGTGAATCGAACAGATCACCGGTTGAGCACCTTAATCATGCAACCATTCCCGCTGATGATTCTACAGATGGACATGAATTTGTGAAGGAAAGTCGACCCGTTTCTGGGTCATACATTGCAGATGATGGCAGTTGTGATACCAATTCCTTTCGAAAACAAACCCCGCTGCTACAGGACGAGATGTCTAATTTTGAAGACTCTGTTATCCGAAATGTGACTCCCATTCCACCAGGCACAGAACAACTCCTGGAAGACCTTCTAAATACTATGCACACTCAATTCTCTTCTGACAGTTGCTCCAATTGAAGTAAAATCACTGTCGTGTATCATGTTTACAGTGTAAATGTCTGGTTATAGCATGGATCAAGTTTGTGTTTCTAGCAAGCCTTGAAATAGGGTGTCTTTCATTTGTAGAATGAGGTCCCCAGAGGGTGAATTTAGTGATGCTACCCCGCATTGCAGGCTAGCATAACCAAATTCACCCTCTGGGGACCTCATTCTGCTTACACCTCAGCAGAATGAGGTTCCCAGAGGGTGAATTTGGTGATGCTAGCCCGCTATGTGGGGTAGCATCACTAAATTCACCCTCTGGGGACCTCATTCTGCAAATGACAGACACCCTATTTCAAGGCTTGGTTTCTAGTAAGCTTCAATATTTGCAATAAATTTTTTTTTCAACAACGATATTACTAGTAACCCTTTCACGATGGGCGCATCACTGGTGCAGCATTAAAGATCCTGTGCCAATGCAGTCTCTTATATATGAGAGTCTCCCATAGGGAGCCTCGCATATATATGAGAATGTACTGGCTTACAAGGTCAAGGTATATATTGTTAGGCCAATTTATTCTCTTATATATGCGAGGCTCCCTATGGCTATGGGAGACTCGTATAGATAAGAGAATGCATTGGCACAGGGTTTTGTCCTACTGATATACTCCAGGACTCGAGGTCTTTGTGCACATCTGAACATCTGTAAAACCAAGCCTTGAAATAGTGAGCCTGTCATTTGCAGAATGAAGTCCCCAGAGGGTGAATTTAGTGATGCTACCCCGCATTGCAATATGAGAACAAATTTCAAGAATTCCAATTGTGTGTCCGTCATTTGCAGAATGAGGCCTCCAGAGGGTGAATTTAGTGATTCTAACCCGCACAGTGGCCTAGCATCATCAAATTCACCCTCTGTGGACCTCATTCTGCTTTAATAGGCCTTATCTGGGAAGTTTCTATAGTCTCAAATTAACGCAGAAGATAAAATTCATAATCGAGGTGACTATTAAATGTGTGAACATCACCAACTTCAACTGGGGAACTTCAATCTGATCCAAGGTCTCCCATAGCTGTTGAGACCTAAGCAGAATGAGGTCCCCAGAGGGTGACTTTGGTGATGTTAGCCCACTGTTCAGGTTATCATCACTAAATTCACCCTCTGGGGACCTCATTCTGCAAATGACAGGCACAAAATAGACTCGCATATACATCTATAAGAGAATTCATGGCACAGAATCTTTAATGCTGCACCAGTGCAGCTCCCATCATGAAAGGGTTAACTGGCTTTGATACATGAAGGCTGATTTCTTGATTACCGTCTTAGAGCTCTTTCCATCAATGTATCACATTATTATAATCAATAAATTTGAAAAATGATCAAGGAAATATGGGTTGATACAAAAATCGAACTTGGCACTGAAAGGGTTCAATGTTCACATAATTTGTTCCTGAAATAAGTTATCTTTTCATCAAACTACACCATGAGTACATTCAGCATTTCTAGCAGGGGACTGTAATCAATGATAACTTGCAAATTCCCATCGAAAGTGAAGACAATAACGCAAATCTACATAGTCAAATCTAAAAAATGACTGATATATCACCGAAAGTGTCTGACCTGTACATCTACCAGTAATCAAGCCTGCAAATATTGTGTCTGTCATTTGCAGAATGAGGTCCCCAGAGGGTGAATTTAGTGATACTATCCCATATCGGCAGCAAGCATCACCAAATTCACCCTCTGGGGACCTCATTCTTCTTAGGCCTCATCTGCTGGGAAGTATCTATAGTCTCAAATTAACATTGTTTTTAGTTACATTTTCCCTTCTGGGCGGTTTCTATATCCTTTAATTTGCAGAAGATCTGTCTGTCTGTATCTGTAGTTGTTACGTCCTAGTGACCAAAGCTGGCTTTTACAGGACGGTGGAAAGATAAAATGCATGATCGAGGTGACTAATGGGTGAATATCATTAAATTCAACTGGAGAACTTCAATCTGATCCTACATGTAGGTCTCCTATAGCAGTTGAGGCCTAAGAACTTAAGCAGAATGAGGTTCCCAGAGGTTGAATTTGGTGATGCTAGCCACCTCTGTGCAGGATAGCTTCACTAAATTCACCATCTGGGGACCTCATTCTGCAAATGAGAGATGCACTATTTGCAGACTTGCATCTAATATGTGATACATGACAGTGAATTTATCTAAAGCCACAATAAATATATAACTAGATTCTCATTCTACTTTTTTTTTATAAATTGCTGCGAGCTGGTGAATTTCATTATTCTTTTCATTTTCGACAAATAGTCTTGGCCAGTTCTGCTAATTGAACCAGTATTCTTCTCGATATTATACCATGTATTTTGAAACTGCTGATCAATTTGATAAAATTGGATTGAGTAATGAGCTAATACAATTAGTTCTGCAATTGAGACCAAAATAGGATGGGAGAGTATGTGAATTTAGCAATTATTTTTATATTGGACATAAATGGGGTATCATCCTACTGTGGTATTAATTATGTCAAATCAGTTGAGGACCATTGGGATATATGAGTTAGAAATTTTAATGCATTTGTCTAATGTTGTATCCTTAACACAATCTGTGATACAAAATATCGCTATAAATACATTTTTATTCAAACTATTTATTTCATCTTGTTTTCATGCTGAATTTATCATTATCTCATGTTTTTTTTGTGTGCAAAATTGCTAAATGTGTGTCCATCACTGTACTATGGTCGACTCGCATATATAAGAGAATGCATTGGCACAGGCTTTTTAATGACGGGAGCTGTGCTGATGCAGCATTAACTATCCTGTGGTAGTGCATTCTCTTATACAGTATGATATGCGAGTCTCCCATAGGGAGCCTCCCATATATAAGAGCATGCACTGGCTTACAAGATCAAGGTAAATATTGTTAGGCCAATGCTTTCTCTTAATTATGTGAGGCGCCCTATGGGTGACTCGCATATATTAGAGAATGCATTGGCACAGGGCCCTTCTGTACAATAGTCGATCACCGGCGCTAAGGAGTCTAGATTCAATAAGAGATGTATATTGGGACATATGGTTATGCAATTTTCATTATTTATGGGGAATGGGGGACCCCTCCAAGGAAATATAAAATCGGGAAGAACCATTCTTGAAAGGATTAACCCTTTCATGACAAGAGCTGCGCTGATACAGCATTAAATATCCTGTGCGTTCTCCTATATATGCGGGTCTCCCTTGGGATTCTCACACTCACATATATAAGAGCATGCACTGGCTAACAAGATCAAGGTAAATATTGTTAGGCCAATGCATTCTCTTATATATGCGAGGCGTCTGACTCACAATTATAAGAGAATGCATGGCACAGGGTTTTCACAACAAATCAGGAAGCACCAGTCATGAAAGGGTTAATATAAATTTCACGAATATGGTACCCTAGCGCTCAAAACCATGGGATGTGACAAACTTAACTTTTCATAATCAATCTGTTGGTGAGTACCACACATTCAAAATGTGCAAACGCACAAAAACATAACATACATGGAACTGACACAAAACACAGCAGTTTGACTGTTATGAGCATATATTGGTTTATTTTTGAAACAAGTTGATACCTTATTTGTTCAGAAATGTGGTTTTCTATAACATTCTGACCAAAGTTGCCAGTCGAAGGTGCGTGGAATACACCAGTCCATACATCTTGGAGAATCCTTCGACTGACAACTTTGGTCAGTATGTTAGAGCAAACAAATATGAATTTGGACATAAATGGGGTATCAGCTTGTTTGAAAAATAGTATAGCAGATGCTCATAGCTGTCAGAATAATATGTAATTTGTGATATCTTAGTTTATTACCTTTTTTCCTCGTGTCTGGTCACGTTTAGATCTCCTCGGCCAATTGGAATTCGTGATTCTCATCAAGTTGAAACCACGTGATTTCCCCACCATGATAATTAACGGCACACAATGCCATTGCTGTGATTACATGTGAGATCATAGGAGTCTGTTTATACCATTATTAGCAAGAATAATATAGACAAATGGGTTGATTGTTCTCATTCTTATTATTAATAGTTCTCTAATAATGAAATTTCGCATGTTGAAGCCATTATTATATGAACATTACTGTTACAGCGATAATCATTTTATCAAACAAATATCCAATCAGAACATGCGGTTGTACATTGGAAAAGGTCAGAGCATTAGCATATTCACAAAATACAGATTTTAAACTGAAAGATTTAAATTTGTTGATAAAAAATGACTGCCACTGTACAGTAATGTTTACTTAACAATTGTTTATGAAAAGAAGAAAAAAGTTTATCTATTTTTGTACATTATTCTTGAAGATGACAGCATAACAGACTTTTATGATTGTTGACATGAACCCATTTCCAAGGAGTTGAGTCTCTTTAGGCCCAACATTTTTATTTTACCGCTTTACTGATCCGCCGACTGAGTTCTATGTGGCCCGACAAGGAAATAAAAATGCGGTATCAGTTTTGTTATTATTTTCACCGCTGACCTTAGCTGTTTCTGCATATCAGTAGCAAATTATCCAATCACATTTCACTGTTGATTAAAGATACATAGGCCCCACTCACTGTAGATTTCTCCTGGCTTTAATTACCGTACCACCAAAGCATTATTTTTAACTACATCCAGGATGAATGTCAGCTTGAGTGTATATATATATGTAATAATTCTTACCACCAAGTATTCATAGTAATAACTTTGATGCCCATGAAAACTAAGATTCCCTGGTACTAAACCTACAAAATAAGTCTGTTAAAGAATATAAGAAAAAATTATTAAAATTGTAAAACAAAAATAAAAATAATAACAAATGATGAAAAATTGTTAGGCCAATGCATTCTCTTATATATGCGAGGCGACCTATGGTCGACTCGCATATATAAGAGAATGCATTGGCACAGGGTATATGGGTTGATACAAAAATCGGAACTGGCACTGAAAGGGTTAATTACTAAATTTATGTAATTATGTTACTTTTAGATGCTCTATCCACATCTATGTAATCAATAACCCATTCTACTTAAATTCAGGCAGATAAACTAATAAGTGGATTTTAAGAATAGCCCCTTTGTCATGTCATCCAACATCCATTTCTGTGGTCCAAATCAGTTGTAAATGACTGTCAAAATTATAGTGAGCTCCATGTAGATTTTAATTTGAGAAACCTGAGAAAGTTTTGATCTCTGCATGTTAAAATATATAACAGAGAGCTAATCGCTTCTTCTGCCTGAGACGTTGAATATTAATAGGTGACTACTTTTTCTTTTGAAAGATATCACTTTGTATGACTTACTTGTGTTAGTGAACGTTCAGACGACCACGATACAATCGTAAGTGGAGGAATCAGGCCAACGAGATCGTGGATAGTTTGTTCACACGATTGCGATTTCGTTGTACATGATGATATCATAGGTTGTTCGTTAAGCATGTGATTGACTACCCTGCGATCTTTCCAGCCATGATTTTTACGTACGACGACTTCGATTACGTCGCAATTGGAGGTATCCGAGGATACGCCATGATTGCGAATCGAAAATTAAACAGTGCTTGACATTATTTTTTTACTTGCGATTTTGACATGAGCATGCGCAGTCTAACTACCGGTTACTTCCTACGATGGAAATCCTTCCACTTACGAATCATGGTCGTCTGAACTTTCACTTACTCATCAAATGATTATCAGTATTAGTAGATTTCCCATGTTTCTTTCTTCCATCTAGCATAACTTTAACCCTTTCATGACGGGAGCTGCACTGATGCAATATAGGGAGCCCTTGCTTATACAGTAACGCTCTAAATAATCGACTCCTTAACCACAGCGGAATTGTGGGTAATTTTTCAGGATTTAGTTGGAAATATGGCTTGTTGCAACAAACCATATTTCTGACTAAATCCTGAAAAGTTACCCATAATTCTGCTGTGGTTAAGGAGTCAATTATTTAGGGAATTACTGTATAAGATAATGCACTGGCTTACAAGCTCAATGTAAATATTTTTAGGACAACATATTCTCTTATATATGCGAAGCTCCATATGGAAGAAATGCATATATATGAGAATGCATTGGCATGGGGTTTTCGCAAAATTTCAGGAAACTCCAGTCGTGGAAGGGTTAACTAATCCACTTGTGGTTTGCATTATGATGGTTCTAAAAGGTTCAGGCACTGACAGAATTGTAAAAGATTTTACCGCGATTTGTTTCTGGTACAGTACTGAACAAGGAAATACCATTTTTTATTTGGAAAATTTAATATATATAGTGACATTTCACATGCACAAATGTTGCATGTTGTTGACGCAAAGCTGCAACAATAAACATTCTCTTGATATAATAATTTCTATACAATTTCAAAATGGTTGCATTTCTTGAGGTTTTTTTCAAAAAGGTGTGAACCATGCACGATTACCAATAGCATCTGAGGTACCCTCGGCATCTAGAATGTCAGTGGCAGCTTTCTATGAAATTCAGCCATATAAATGTTAAACTAATGATGTAACTGTTAGATCGGAAATGACAGGCATCTCCAGACTGCTTCAAATGTGAATGAGATACAGTAATGCTCTAATTAATCGACTCCTTAACCACAGCAGAATTATGGGTAACTTTTCATGATTTAGTCGGAAATATGGCTTGTTGCCATTCATCGGAAAGCTCTCGCTGTGGTTAAGGAGTCGATTAATTAGAGCATTACTGTACATGTGCAATCATTTTGTTAACCAATGATCACAGGCATGAAGGTAGATTGCAAGACTGCAATTAGTTTGTCTGTCATTTGCAGAATGAGGTCCCCAGGGTGAATTTAGTGATGCTATCCCGCACGGTGGGCTAGCCTCACCAAGTTCACCCTCTGGGGCCCTCATTCTGCTTAGGCCTCATCTTCTTGTTAATATCTGTTGTCTCAAATTAACATTGTTTTAGTTACTTTTTACTTTCTTGGAAGTTTCTATATCCCCATATTTGCAGAAGATAAAATACATAATCGAGTTGACTAATGGGTGTATATCAACAACTTCAACTGGGGAACTTCAATCTGATCCTAGGTCTCCCATAGCAGTTTAGGCCTAAGCAGAATGAGGTTACCAGAGGGTGAATTTGGTGACACAAGCCATCCATGCAGTATAGTGAATATAAAAGCAGTTTATAGGTGACATTTGGTTTTCAAAAGTGCAAAAACAGAAAACGATAATAAATGAGATTGTTTGTTGCTGGCGTAATTGGAGGTCTGGAACCCTCAATACATCTTTAATGAATACAATGGGTTTCTTGTTAATCTGATTGTATGATCAGAACATCCCCAGAAATGAATACATTATGGTTTCTTGGTCATTTATTATATAATCTGAACATCCCTACAAATGAATACAGTAAGGTTTCTTGGTCATTTATTATATGATCTGAACATCTTACAAATGAATACAATATGGTTTCTTGGTCATTTGATTGTATGATCTAACATCCCTACAAATGAATACAATGTGGTTTCTTAGTCATTTGATTATATGATATGAACATGCCTACAAATGAATACAATATGGTTTCTTTGTCATCTGATTATATGATCTGAACATCCCTACAAATGAAAACAATATGGTTTCTTAGTCATCTTATATGATCAGAACATCCCTACAAATGAATACAATATGGTTTCTTGGTCGCCTTAATATATTATATGAACATGCCTACAAATGAAAACAATATGGTTTCTTTGTCACCTTAATATATGATAAGAACATCCCTACAAATGAATACAATATGGTTTCTTGTTCATCTGATTATATGATCTGAACATCCCAACAAAAGAAAACAATATGGTTTCTTTGTCACCTTAATATATGATAAGAACATGCCTACAAATGAATACAATATGGTTTCTTGGTCATCTTATTATATGATCAGAACATCCCTACACCAAATGAATACAATATGGTTTCTTTCTCACCTTAATATATGATAAGAACATGCCTACAAATGAATACAATATGGTTTCTTGGTCATCTTATTATATGATCAGAACATCCCTACAAATGAACACATTTTAATTCCATTCATAATAGGGTTGCCACGACTATGAGTTTTCATAATCGACTAATCGACCGTTATAATCGACGGTTAGTCGATTAATCGTTCATATATGCGGCCTATGTTACACCCAGGTAAACAAGTTATAAATGCGAAATTACAATGACTACTTTACATCTAGTCTGAACACGGTTATAAACTGTCAGTCAGCAGGTTTGTCCTTCTGAGGCCCCCGCCCGTCATCGGCCAACTAAACTCAAATTTGCGCAGCCGGTAAATGCCCTCTTCATCGTTATTCCCGCGGACGAGAATTTTTTATAATATCTGTCCAGTCAATCAATGTTCCCTGTGAACATGCATCGCGGTGCTAATGGAAAGCGTGTGGAATTGTCGCATACGTATTGAAAACAGACTACAGATAGTTTTGCAGAGAATTCTGTTGTGTATCGATTAGTGATGATTACGTCACCTGACATACAAATTTTGAGCACTTAGTTTATTTCACAGGCTTCGGTGTGTGTGCGCGCCTCTTGTTAATTACAAATTAATAGTTTATATACGTTACCATGTTTGAGAATGTAATGTATGTAGCACTATATAAGTGATGACACAAACTTGTTACTGATTAACTGTCTAGTAACTTTGAACATTCCATGTCCCGCGAACTTTCTGACTTTGTGAATAATGGTGACCGTTTATAGTATGAAATTTGAGAAATGAAACATACATGTAGATGTAGTCCGATGCACGTCGTCCATTTGGCAATAATGATAGCTAATTACCGATCCATAGGAACATCAATTCACAGTTTAACATAATTTATAAACAATGGCAAGGCCGTAACACGACATCAAAGGAAGCCGCTGGCTCACCACGACTGTGAGAACATGTCGTACACCGAATTCTTTGAAGATGCCAATCGTCGGCTGCGACATCAAAGCCACACCAGAAGTGGCGAGAGAACAGGCTGTTGGGTGGTAAATTGTGCTACATACACTGTTAACGTTTACTTCCAGGCATGGCATTTGTGCATAGTACTGCTTACATACACAACCATACCCACCCCCCTTGGGCGATTAGTCAACGAAAGTAAATAACTGTCGACTACCGCACCTGTCGAAGGTTAGTCGATTAATCGAATATTCGTGGCAAGCCTAATTCATAACAATGGCAGAACCCATTCAGAAATCAAATTGGTGTAGGTTTTTGAAACTCTCACAACATCCAGCATCATACAGTATGAATAATAACACTATTTGTAAAATTAAAGGGAACCAAGGCCTTCGAGAGGGTTCGTGCGACATAACATAAATTTGATAAAAGTCTGTAAAACAACTATCATCAAGTACATGTAAATATAGATGTTCTTATTTTCATTATCAATAACTCTGCAGTAATGAGATTTTGCATGTCAAAACCATTGTTATGTAAAAATCACTGTTACAGTGGAATTATCAATAAAATTCCAATTAGTCCAATAAGATACCAAAGTTTAATAAAAACTTGATGGTTAACATTGAAAAAGGTCAAAGTATTGAAAAATATTCTGAATGTTATATTCAGACTAAAATATTTTAACTTACTACATGATTAGCAATGTTTGTTGACAAATCACTTTACATAACAAAGGATTCATCATGCGAAATTTCATTATTGAAGACAAGTCTGAGTTTAGGGTGCCTGTCATTTGCAGAATGAGGCCCCCAGAGGGTGAATTTAGTGACGCTATCCCACATAGCGGCTAGCATAACCAAATTCACCCTCTGGGGACCTCATTCTGCATGGCCTCATCTGCTATGGGAGACATAGAACTCAGACTGAAGTTCCCAAATGGCGCATATTGTGATGTACACCCATTGGGAACCTCCATTATGCTATGTGTCTTCTGCCAATTTGGGGATAAACTAAATAAAAAAGAAATAGAATCTATGTGAAGAAATTTCTATAGAAATTTGATAATAAACTTTCCCAAGAAGATGAGGCCCAAGGAGAATGAGACCCTAGAGGTGAATTTAGTGTTGCTAGTTCTCCCTCTGGGGACTCATTCTGCAAATGACAGGAACACTAAACTCAGGCTTGATTGAAGATCTATCGCACAGTGTATGAACAAAGTTTATCCATGTTCTTGCTTGTGGTGTTGTTTTACAGACTTTCATATTTTTTGCACATTTACTGACTGCAAGTGCCTTTAAGTTGGCTCTATGAATAAATACAATCTTCCGAAGTTGACTACTTTGAAGGAGTACAACTTTGGTTTAGTGGGGAAATACTCATCTAATATACACAACATTGCCTTAATCACTAGTCCCTCTCATTATTCATATTCTCAAATTATTATAATTTGGCTTGGTTGTGAGAGCCGTCATGGTGATTTGTGAATGAATGAATGTCTATTGCAAAGTCACTAAATATAGGGAAACAAGCACAAACATATTTGCACTACAGTAATGCCCTTGTTGCCATTCATTGGAAAGCTCTCAGTGAGAGCTTTCCGATGAATAGCAACAAGCCACATTTCCGACTAAATCCTGAAAAATTACCCATGATTCTGCTGTGGTTAAGGAGTCGATTATTTAGGGCATTACTGTATATACACATTCAATCTACACACAAATTTGTGTATATATAGATGTTATACAGATTCATATATCTTGCTGTTGTCATGGTGATTTGTATGCGTGTCTGTGTTATATGTTGAGAGGTCTTAGTTAAGTTTTGTGGTTAGATGTGTATGTACATGTACATAAAATTTGTTTCAGAAAAAATTCACTGATACTACATAAATTGGAAACTGTTTTCTACGTTGATGGAAACGTTTTTTTTGTATTTTTATGTTTCAATTTGAATAAATCGTATTTATTGCACTCCGTTCTCTTTGAATAACTACATCTGTAAGTGGTGAATTTATGTGAATTCTAACAATGTTAGTGCCATGGGCATTGTGATTAGCCTAAATTGGACTGAACCACACAGAGTTAATGTTTGCAGCATGTTAACAAACAAGACTTATTTATTGTGGCAGGAAAATATCCAGTAGTCAGACAGCTACAATAATGCCCTAAATAATCGACTCCTTAACCACAGCAGATTTATGGGTAATTTTTCAGCATTTTGTCGGAAATATGGCTTGTTGCCATTCATCGGAAAACTCTCAGTGAGAGCTTTCCGATGAATGGCAACAAGCCATATTTCTGACTAAATCCTGAAAAATTGCCCATAATTCTGCTGTGGTTAAGGAGTCGATTACTTCGGTCATTACTGTATGATATATGTCCAAATGAATTCTGTGCAACATTAAACATTAATATCACTAGTTGTCAATCTCGCAGGTTTCAGGAAAGAGAACTCTGCAAAACCTACTTAGACTACACCTTTCAGCTGGCACAATTATATTACTCTCAAGTACAATTATAAGAATGGTCTATATCTTCATATAACAAGTTTTATATAGTTTCCTGGGTATAACATAAATATTCAGAACACAATTCACATCTTAATCGAGAATCTTTTATCAAATGAGTTGCGGATGGTACAAGATTATATTTCGTGAGAGCGTAGCTCGAGTGAAATGTAACTATGCGCTATCCGCAACAAGTTTGATGAAAGATTCAAAATTATGATGCAAGTTGTGTTCTGTATTTATTCTACACATCGATGTCAGATAAGTTCAATCCATGACCACCACCTTCATTGCTACTATAGCTACCTATATTGTGATTTAAGTCTGATGAATAACCAATAATTATCAGGGCATCACCCAAAGCAGATCGTTGACGTATTGTACATCATCTTTCTTGGTGATAACGTCAAAAATAATAGTTCTGGCGTGTATTCCACTCGAGGTATACAATACTACATATTCTGTTGAACACATGTGCCTCACATTTATAGGTGTGGAATAATAACTATGAATCAACCCGTGCTGGAAACACTTCTACCAATTAATTTTGATTTTATTTTGAATATTCTGGTATAATACATACAATCAGTTGGGACATTTTTACAAGCTATCTTTAGAAAAGATTGGCGATCTCAAGATATATATAGAGTTTTCACCCATCCCCTACACGTTTTAGCACAGGCAGCCTGTGTGAGATTGCTAGGTGAGATTTTCCTAGCTCACACCACACGTGACTCCTGTCTCACTCCACCCTTGTGACTGACTTACATACTTAATTAACAAGCCATCAACATGGAGATATGCATCCAACCTGTAAAACACATGAACCTTCAATATAAACTCACTTGAAAATGCAGAGTTGCATAAAGTGCAATATAAACGACTCTGTGTGGGCACATTCCATTCTCCAAAGCGAAACGGCAGATCTTGTACATATGTCATAAAATGTAAATAATTGACACTTCACACATGATGAACAGACCAGTTCCACTTTCGAAGAATTGTCATCGTTGCAATAAATCATCGAACTCGTTAAACTAATATTGATTCTGTCATATAACCATGTTCACTTTTCTAATGGTACTGTATATGTGCATTTCTCGAATTCATGCCAGGTACTGTGATGTGACGTAGCCATGTTGTTTTTATGAGCCAAGTGGATTTCACTCAAACATATTAACCCTGCTTGCGTGGGTAACATGCTTTGATATATATTTTAACGATGCATAATCCAAATTAAAGCTCCCAAATTACTATTCCTTTGGCTTCGAGGGAAAAAATATTTGATTCAAGTCGAGGAACCTACCCATCAAAGCTCAAGAGTGATCAGATGAATTTTGTTTTTTCCCCAAGATATGTATGCAAATATTCCTCAAACCGACGGTTTCCTACCAAATTGCAGATGAAGATGGATAACTCTAAAATCAAGTGGCATTTGGTGTTAGATATTTGACAATCCTGTCAAATTTTGTTGATAAATAACACGTTTTGGGCAATTTTAAACTATAGTTGACTGTGGTTAGCTTTATTTATGGACAATTAATCAATTCTGATAACTGAAGCGGCGTTTAAAAAAAGGTTGTTGGAATCTGATGATATCTGACGAATCGGATTGAGTACCTTCCAACTCATCCACGATAATATCGCATCAGATTTCTCCCCAGATATACTGTTATGAACCTACTTAAATGCGCCAAAGATTGGTATGAAAGAATAAATCAGTATGAGGCGCTTGGTTTAGAAGAACAATGATCCACCATGACCTAGCTATGATGTGGGCATGGAAAAGCTGGGATGTGGGCATGGAAAAATATCACTTTCAGGGGACAGATATTAGGTCCGAACACTCTGCAAGCTTCGTGTCTGGTGCAAATATCTGCCCCCTTGGATGTAGTTTTACCACCGCACATCCCAGGTCATGATAAATAATATTAATCCTGCTTGCTACACTCTGAAACGTTCGGACCATAGCAAGCGCGATAACTCTTCTTCATAATTATGACAGCTCGCTATCATTTACTGACAATTATTAGTAAGTTAGTTCCATGACAATATGGGACTCAAAGGTGAGTCTAAAGATGAAATGCTGGTCACATTGATTTTTGAGCCCCTAAATATAGATTTGTGTGTTTTTTGTTTGGTTTTTTATTATTTTTTTTGGCATTTCATGGTATTAAAAAAAGACAATTGTTTACAGCTGTCAGATACTATTTATACACCCCGCAAGAAAGTTGCATAATTTTGACCGAGCTTTTATTCCAACATTTGTAGGTCAATGTTTTTTTAATTTGGCACATATATTTAGTACCATGGGAACCTATGCACCAGCGATTATGACGTCTCTCCGACTTTTTTTTTGGTGGAGTTATTCACTTTTTTGGACAACATTTTCGCAACATGTATTAGCTTTTATTCCTACATTTTTCGGTCAATAGGTTTAGGATTAGGGGTTAGGGTTTTGTCCACCTGCAATGGGAATCTGTTATTTTATTATTTTAACTACATGTTTACTGACATGTGAAACATCTTAGTGTTTTAAAAATACGGGGGGGGGGGGGGGATCCTTAGTCCCATTGGGACAGTCACATCTCTAGTTTAAACTTGGTATAGTGCCATGGGAACCTTTGCACCTGCGATTATGACGTCTGTCCAACCTTTTTTTTGTGGAGTTATTCCCCTTTTTCGACAGAACATTTTCGCAACATGCATAATTTTGTCCGAGCTTTTATTCCAACATTTTTTGGTCAATAGGTTTGGGATTAAGGTTATGGGTTAGGGTTGTCCACCTGCAATGGGAATCTGTTATTTTATTATTATACCCCCTTTAAAAAAAAAAGGGGGGTATACTGTTTTGCACCTGTCTGTCCGTCCGATGTCTGTTCATGTCATAACTTGAATAGTAGTGCTGGGATCTCAATGAAATTATGTATGGAATCTATGGATGTTCACAACTATGAGGACATTAAATAGAAGGTTCCATCGTTTTGTTCGGATTTTCCATTCTATAGTTATTCATCTTTGTTTATCTGGAAATGTTGGCTTTTTGGTCCGTCTGGGGGTCTGTTCATAGCAGTCATAAGTTATAGATATGCCCACACTAGGCGGTATGCCACAAGGGGGTATGCACCGGACAACAGTCCATCTCTTGTTTTAACTTAATGTTTACTGACAAGTGAAACATCTTTGTGTTTTAAAAACATGGGGGGAGGGGGTATCCTTTGTCTCATTGGGACAGTCACACCTCTAGTTCTCAGTAGTTTTGCGGCTTTTTCTTTTGGCTATTTTATCAATGGGTTCATCCAATTTAACAGATTTAGTGCAGGCATTGTTTGGTATAGTGGATGGTGAGTATAAGGAAATTGCAACAGAATTTATTCGGATATCGGACACTTTACTTTGATGCAGGATATTTCGCGAAATTCAATGTTTTTCTGGAGATTTGGAACCAAGTGAGGCCCAAACATTTCCAGAGGTTTCTTCGGGAAATAAATCCAGTGCGTGAAAAGATGATGCAAACAACCGATGGCCAAAGAATGGTAACTGCAGGGATAAACCTGGGTTTGTTTATCTGTTAGAGATGCATAATTCCATTAAACGCCCCTGAATTACTATTTCTTTGGCTTGGGGGTAAAAAATATTTGATTAGAGTCGAGAAACCCACTCATCAAAGAGTTATTAGATATCAATTTTTGAAATCTGTTGTTTTGCACCACCGGGAATATTTGGTGACCGGGCAAAAATCAGCTGACTTCTTACAGAAATAGTACAGACATGCATGTGCACGCCATTACGAGAGTTCACTAAGGTCACAGCTCCTTGTGTGATCAGTGGAGACCAATTAATTTCTGAAATTAATCGGAATAAAAGTCACTGAAAAGCATTGCCATCAACAAGAATACAGTATGTTCTGATAGCTGACATTGGGACCCTTACATAGAGGAAAGACTTAATAAGTATTTGCTTAACATTCACTTAGTATTCGAAGACTAAGAGATGCCATTCTTAGCATTCACTTACCTTACTAAAGGCCATGTTTCTTAACATTCGCTTACCATTCGAATGCAAGCGCAAGCCCTTAGTTTTTTTTCTTGCTCAGCCTTCGAATGTTATGAGATATTCTTCCTTCACATTCGAATAGTAAGGATGTTATTGTCATGTGATCTCATTAAATAGAAGCCATTGGCTAATTTAGGAGGGAAAATCTACATGCAATCAGACATTTTAATATCTGCTCTGTTGTTTTCTGGAAGGAGTAGAGGAAGGAGTCTGATTTTATGCAAGTAATTATTAACCCTATCCCATTAGCTCTTGAGCACAGGGGCCTCTAACGCTCTCCGCCCCCTTTTGCACTGCCCATATACGCCGCCTCTATATACGCACCTTCTTCGCGTTAATGGAACATTATATAATGTTCCATTAACGCGAAGAAGGCGCATATATAGAGGCGGCGTATATGGGCAGTGCAAAAAGGGGGCGGAGCGCGTTACAGGCCCCTGTGCCCTTGAGTATGGGAGGCCGTTTTCACATTTATTAAATAATTGGATTTAAACGCAATTGAATTGCGCTTATGAAGTACAATTAATTGCGCTTAAGCGCAATTAGTTGTACACAAATGAAATTCAATTGCGGTTTAAACACAATTCAATTGCGGTTAAGCGCAATTCAATTGCAGTTAAGCGCAATTCATTTAACATTATGTGGGCAGCAATTGCGCTTAAGCCCAATTAAAAACTCTCTACTTGAAAGTAGATAAATATAAGATAGATAGATAATTAAAAAAATTATCTATCTATCTATATCTATCTACTTTCAATTGCACTTAAGCGCAATTGAATTGCGCTTAAGCACAATTATTGATCATCATAAACAAAACCACCTTAATTCTTATAGAATATCCTATAGACTTAATCCAACCTGACTGAACCTCATTTTATCTTCGAGTGGTGACAACTTGTTGTGGCTATTGCGCTTAATTGCAATTCAATTGCGCTTAAGCGCAATTGGGGAAAATATGTAAGTAATTGCGCTTAAGTGCAATTCAATTAAGTGCAATTGAATTGCACTTTATAAGCATAATTGATTTGTGCTTAAGGGTAATTGTATCTATATCTGTAGATATTTCAGTGCAGGAACGAATGCTGGTCATAGACGTACTGGTCCAAGTGCTACCAGGGCCAAGTAACTTTATAATCATGCGTGTACATGGGTCAGCTAGCCATTAAGTCAGCGCCCTATGCGGACAGCGTACTGCTGCCACTACTACAGCGCCCACGACAACACACCTTAAGCGCAATTGAATTGTGCTTAAATCCAATTATTTAATAAACAGCCTCCCATACTTGAGACAGTTATAGAAACTAGAAGAGTACATCATCTGCATGTACAAATATATGTTATATAATCAGGTTTTATACAAATGATGTAATTGTGGCCAGGAAGATCTAAACCATCATTTTTAAAATGTGAAAACGTACTCCCATCAAAATATATGCATTATTTTAATTATGTTATGGACTATATTCTGATTTGCTAAAGTTATAGTTGTGTCAACATCACTTATTGCAGGTTCACAAAGATATTATGATTTGTCGTAAAACAATATACACCGCTCTTTAAAGGGTGTCGTTCAGTAAGACCAAAATCCTGCCGGAACTTAACTACTTTCGTTTTCCGATTTTGGCAGAATGCGCGATTATTAGTCAATTGTTAGTTTCAATAGTCAGTTTTCAAGAATGAAAATAACATAAAGATTGGCGCCCAGTCATAGTGGAGATTCGTGGCATGACAGAGTATCCACTGACACTTTTACCTTCAAAGTTCTAACTTAAGTTTACCATCAAAGTTCAAAGTTTCAAACACTGAAACAGCACACTGAGCCGGATCGGAAACTACAACGTAATTCAGGCTTTTTTTTTTAGTTCCTGTGAAGATTCGGCCCCTATTCAAATAAGGTATTAAAATTAGGTAGATCATGCCGTGAATCTCGAGTCTCTTGCTAATGCCCATAGAGATCATATTCTAACAGTACAAAACCTGGGAACTTTTTGAAGTTTTGACAGGGAACCTTATAAAGTCGAAAAATATAGTAGGGGGGGGGGATATATATATTTCTTAGTTATTACGAATACAGGAGAAGTCCAGATAGCCACCCGACGTCGGCCAGACGGTTGGCGTGGCCGTCGGCCCGACGTCGGCATATGGTTGGCAGTCAACGTCATGCCGACCACTGTCGGTTCGATGTCATTTGCCAACGGTGGGCGTGGCCGTTGGCTATTATGTCGGCAGCCGACGTTGGTAAATGGTTGGTAGTCGACCACAGTCGATACGAAGGCATACCAAAAATTGCAAATCGACTTCATGTCATTCGCCGACGAAGTTGAAAAAAACATAGAACAAAAATTCCCATAACCACCCTTTCGACTGGGCCTCAGCAAAATAGAGATATCCCAGTTAGCCACCCGACATCGGTGCATGCTTGCCGTCGGCTGACGATCAACTTCAGCATATAGTCGATAGCTGAAACTTTTACGACAAAGGTCTTTGGTGGTCTTGATCATGCCATACCGGTACATGAATATTTACTCAATAGCTACGGCACGGGCATATATATGGAGAAAATAATTGTGGTGTGATCCAGTTCGTGGTCATGTGAACTACTGAGCTCTATATAGACTATAATTGGAAACGAAACTAACAGGACTAAAACGACTGCAATTCTCTGTGAATTTCCGGTTAACCAAGAAGTCACAAAACAAATTTTGAAACGGTTATAAATGCCAGAAGATAAATGGCTAATTATCAATGTTTAATCGTGTTGATATAATTATACATTACATATCAAACAAAGCTACTGATATTGATTGAGATAATTCAAGTGGAATATTATAGGATTGCGTATATACCGGTACATACGATCCAGACAGCAAATAGCTGCCAACATTTTTTAATGTTAAAAATTGACGCAAAACACGTATAACGGTAGTTATTATGCAAATACTTACATGTATAGTGGATCGATCAGTAGTTTTAAATACTTATACAATTGTGTCCGAAATGGTGCTTAACTTGTCTCTAATAAATCAGCCCGCACATATATAGTTCTCTGTGAAATTCGTCAGACTTGCTTTAGACATAATGTCTGGAATTTTGAATTTGAAATTTTATATCCCAGAGTTTCCTGTACTAAGATTTTTCTGGCCTAATCTTCTTGGGTTCGATTGCATGAAGGTCCAAAACTCCGAAATTCCGATTAACTTTCCAGTTCATATCATATATATATATATATACACGATTATAGTTCGCCCGAGAGTTCAGTCTGCATGGTTGGCTTTTTCACATGCAAGTAGGGACTCTGGATTCACACCTCGTGTCACATACGTAATGTGATATACTCCTCTTCTGGGAGCAACGTACAGAATGACAAACACCATGCAGCACACAGAAATCTCCCTCATGTAACGTGAACGTTTCCTATATATCACCGCAATCTGGGCTAGATTAGGTTGTCACGATTTGAACCCCGACATATGCGAAAATCGGGACCGATTTTCAAGGTTGATCCGAGTTGAGGGACATCTCAATGTGCCATTCCGATCGATACATAGCCATTTCGATAAGAAATGAGAATTTGTTCACGCTCACTGAAGCAAGCGCATTTGAATCAATCATTAGGCCAAACTTTTTTATTTTTCTGCTTTACGGATTTTTTTAACCTTGTTTTGGTAGGGTCGGTCAAAAATAAAAATAAAAATGCTTGAATCATTCATTTTTTTTGGACATTCGCTAAGGTGGTAACTGTGTCTTTATAATTCTCTGTCAGTCATTTATAGAGAACACTTTTCGGATGTATATCACAAAATTCAAATCCAGTACTATTATTTGAAACATAGCTCAGATTATTGAATAATATTGAAAAAATCCAGAAATAAAGGGTTTGTTTTTGTTCAACATTTTAATTATTGAATAAATGGACTCCCCCATTCAGTTATAATGTATACATTGAAAAAGTCCATTATTCATCTGGATGGATGTCATGGAAAAAAAAGTAGCCGACAGATAATATATTTGCAGAAGGATTCCTATTAGTTGGTGGGAAATGTTCAGATAATAAGTTTAGAACTTGTTGAACTTATTATCTGAACATTTCCTAAGGAATCTACTTGTCTGGTCAATGAGTATTTAGTATAGAGAGGTTAATAAACACATGGGAATGGTGAGATTAGTGGTACAGGTAGTGATAAATAGTGAATGTGTAACTTGAGCAAACCCACATACTCATTAGTTTGTCATTCCTATCTAAGAAACCTTGTGGACTGTTATTGGTCTGCAGTCATAAAGATCACCGTAAATTCCCAGGAATACAAAATGTATTCTAAAGGCCATTTAAAGTTTTAAAGAGATGTCAAGATTTATAGAAAGCAAACAGGTATCTTGGTGGCCAACACATATAAACTCAAGCTGACTTTCTCAGTTTTCATGGATGTAGTTAAAAGTAATTAAAGCCAGAGATATCTATAGTCGGTGTGTCCTATGCATCTTTAATCAGTGAAATGTGGTTAGATAATTTGCTACTGATAAGCAGAAACAGCTGTCGGCTGTGAAAATAAAAATAAAAATTATATTTGATTTTTATTTCCTTGTCGGGCCACATAAAACAGGGTCGCGGATCCGTAAAGCAGTAAAATAAAAAAGTTTGGCCTTAACACTCATATACACTGAGTCCGTGTCTCCATTTAATTCTCTGATACATGTATCCTGCTTCTATAATAAAATAAATTTGTCACCATCGTGCAGCAAGTTTTAAGATGACCGACATTGCTCCAAGGTTGAATCAACCATTTACATCTATGTCCTATGCACACACCAACATCTGCATTCACGGGCGTTATATGCTGTTATTACCATATCCAACAGCGGTCCTGTAAATATATAGAGGGAAATACTAAACACATTTGCACACTTGAAAGCACCCGATCGACCCCAATGCTGGCCAACATACCTTTCATGTCAATAGAAACAATTGTTTTTTGCCAATAGTTTATTCGTGCAATTCAAAATAGCGCTTGCTAAACACTCTTCACGTTTCATCATGCATATCTTAAATTTTAACATGCATTTTTTTTAACAAAAGAGACTGTTGCCCTAATATCCAATCCAGGAATATACATGTAACGGTTATATATATAGAATATATTACAAAAATTTAAACGGACATGGCTCATTAGAACTTCTAACGTTAGTTGACGTGATTTGGAAGGTGACATTATGTTGATCCATATATACACCATATCAACAGTTACTGCATATGTCATGGACAATCCTGCTATACGTCAGAACTAGGTTCAATCTATATTGAATTTTCGCACATGTGTGACATGCACTCCCTTTATTTATACACGTACCATATGTGAGGACTAGATCGTAACAAGGAAGTTGAAAAAACTCTGTATTGATCAATGCCGAAGAAAGTTCTGGACCCAAACGTTCTCAATTATATCACTAAAATTAATCTTGCTGTGGCATAAAGAGGCCGAATATAACGTTAATGTTAAGCATACTTGTAGACCTAATTTGTTGATCCCTCTGGAACTGGACCGCGATGTAACAAAATAGAACATAATTTGAACCTTCAATTGACATTCAAGTACCTTTTAAACATTACATAAGTATGTAGCAGTTTTGTAGCTGACAATAGATAATAATTGATAAATACACCGTCGATTGCCGACGTCGGGTTGCCGACTGCGCTGACAATAGACCAAAATTAAATAAATGTTGGCGTGTTAACATTATACTAAAAGTCTAAAACGTAACAATTTGTTTGATACAACGAGAAACTCTATATAATAGAGACAAATGTAGCTATTATTAAGCTGTTTTATTTAGGGGTACCAATCGAGCCCGGAACTTCGGATGATTGCCATATGAGTGCAATATATTTTGGAAAAATATTAAACTTACCTATATTATTCCGCCCTGGAAATGCATACATGCACGCATGGTCCTATGCGTAATCATTAACACCGATTGTGATTAATTTTCCACATCAGAGAAGAAATAATAATGTTAGGCTCCAATCAGCAACGAATTTAAAGTCGAATATAATGTGACCGAAGCTTTCAAATTGACGCAGCAGACGAGACGTACAATGACGTCATATTAGCGACAATGATGTTTTCAGTCGGCAATCCGTCAGCAACCGATGTTTTACCAACCAATGTATGAAAACAACGACAATCACTTCAAAAACTACTATAAAAGCATGGAACGTGCAATAAACCTTCAAGGGTGGAATTTATTTAGCAAAGATTAATAAACGACTTCTGGCATCAATATGGTACGTGATATATAAATATTCTGCAATTTATTTATCACTGGTCAGTTTCCCGTCGGCAGCCGACCATATGTCAACCTCCAGTTCTGGCGAAATCTAGTTAACGTCGGGTGCCGACCTGTTACCGACCATCTCTATCACACAACGACGTCGGGCCGATGTCGCCCCGATGGACTGACCGACGGTTGTCTTGGGTAAATTAATTCAATGTTTATTGCGATATCGGCTCACAGAAAAGCATGCAATCTCGAGCTGGGATCACCCTTAATGTTAAGTAAATTATTGAGAAACATATATTAACAAAGAAATATATTCCCTGCTTTGTTTGTTCAATGTTATAAAGTTCCCCATCATAACATGTCAGAACAACAAAAAATTTCCAGGTTTTGTACTGTGGAATATGATCTCTACGGGCGTTGGCCAGAGTACCGTAGAGATTTATGGCATGATGTATAAATTAGGTAGCGTGCATGGGTGTTAATTAGGCCGTCTTTTATGTTGGTTAAAGACATGTTATGGACTATGTTCAGTGCGTGAAACTGATAAGTTACAGTAATGCCCAAAGTAATTGACCACTTAACCACAGCAGAATTATGGGTAATTTTTCAGGATTTAGTCGGAAATATGGCTTGTTGCCATTCATCGGAAAGCTCTCGTCAGGAGCTATCCGATGAATGGCAACAAGCCATATTTCCGACTAAATCCTGAAAATTACACATAATTCTGCTGTGGTTAAGTGGTCAATTACTTTGGGCATTACTGTAGTACTCAGGCTCATGCCAACCTGGGGAGCTTTCCGATGAATGGCAACAAGCCATATTTCCGACTAAATCCTGAAAAATTACCCATAATTCTGCTGTGGTTAAGTGGTCAATTACTTTGGGCATTACTGTAGTACTCAGGCTCATGCCAACCTGGGGAATGTAGCATTCTACTAACATCGCCGAAAATTTCAAAGAAATCGACCATACCGCTCCATAGAAAACATCATCTGAACCACACTCACTTATAAATATTTACATCTTGATTCTGGACGCAACTATCGGCGATAAACAAACACAAATAATTTCTCCATCGATAGTCATATTGCATTTAATTAATATATCAGAATGACTGTGTGTGTTGTCTAATTTGGATTAATATTCATAAAAATAACTACTTAGAGCAAGATTATTCTCCATTTCAATTTGATCAACTTACCGGAGTGTTTCACATATCACTTTAAATCTTATGGGTTTTTATTGCCTTACATTTGAGCCCGGTATTAATTTTGAAGCCAATGGATATTATGCTTGTACATGTACTTCACGTTTTATTTGCAACAAATTATAAAGTAATAAAAACATAACTAATTCAAATAATGATACAAATATTAACATGATAAAAATAAAAATAAGAAAACATCAGCCAATTTATTTATTAAAAGAGTTTAAAAATATATGGAAGAAATAAATCTTTACACAATATTTTATGTAATAAAAACAGTCTAATAGTAGAGTGTTACTAGCGACATATATAGATCATATCACGACAGGTCAGACAAAGGTGACATCTTTTGATATTTTTTACATATGTCTGGGTGCTTCAATTCGTTATCGTTCATAGCAACATATGGTGTGAAAATGAAAACAGAACAAAGAGTCTCGGAACTCCACCAAATTGTTAATTCAAGCTGAAGGATGTGTTATTGTTTTAAATAAATAAATACGCAATGATTTGTATGAAGACCCATTGAAATAAAATGGATTAAGCGCAAAAGTTGACATCAAAACTGTGAAAATGGCCTCCCATGTGTCAATTGCTTTAATATAATTCCGATTACCAGTTCAATGAGAAGAATTTCATATTTCATTTGCACAACAATTGTCCATGTACACACATCACACAAGTTTCTGGTCTGTCAATTGGTATATCTTAAATTGCTAAGCAAATGACAGCAATTTGTTATATGATTTATAAAATGACCACATTGCCTTGGTTGGCATTCCAAAATGTCTTAACCTCATATTCTCAAACTCGGTCTCATATAATGCAGATTTAATACTCAGAATAAGCTCTTTGGTGTGCGGTACTAACTTTGACCCATCTAAGATTTTTAAATGGGGCGTGCCCTTTTAAGAAAACAATTTATGTTAACAGTTAAAGATGCCGTGTCGGATTTGACGCAAAAAACTACCATCTATACACTTTCTATACCAGAAAATAATTAGATCATACCCATGAGGCCATTAACACGATCACTGCCGAAAACCAATGGGTAATGACAACACGGGATAGCTTGTTTTGCCGATAGTAGTTGATATTTGATGTTCGTGATGGTTCAACCAATATCGGGTTATATGACGCTAAAACATGTCACAAGGCTACTACAAGATAACTCAGCAACCGTGATGGAATTTACCAGTGTTTCATCACTGGTGCCAGCTACGAGTTATCTCGTAGGTAAATAAAATTATGTTTTTCTACGATATAGATGATAAAGAGTCATGGTGACATACATGTACATGTGCAAGCATATCGTGTATAAGACACAGTAAATGAATTTATATATAAATGTTGGTACATTCTACGTCATCTGAGACTTTGCAAATGCAAAGATAACTTGTTGCTGGCACCAGTAATGGACACTGGTAAATTCCGTGCCAGTTGCCGAATATTAGTTGTCTCGTACAGTCTCGTGATAGTAAAATCTCGATTTGCATTGCATCCTGAAGGACTGAATCGTTGGAACTGGAACTATCTTTAATAGATAACAGATTAAACAATTTGATTTTACAAAGAAATCAACTTCATCATGACCATGAAGAGAAAGCGAAATGATCTGTCCTTGAATGACAAGTATGAAGTTGTGAAACTCTTGGACCAGAATCTTACACAGGTCCAAATTGCAAAGAAGGCAGGTTGTTCCCAATCGCAAGTTTCACACATTCGAACAAAGAAAGATGGTATCAAACAAAAGTTTGAAGATAGCAACATCAATCTACAACGCAAGCGACAACGAACCGGCAAAGCATCAGATGTAGAGCAAGCCCTCACTACGTGGGTCGAAAGTGCCAAAAATGAAGATACACCTCTCAATGTAGACACATTGAAGCAAAAGTCTGAGGACTTAGCCAAGCAGCTTGACAAACCTGACTTTAAGGCAACCAATGGCTGGCTGAGTAGATGGAAGAGTAGAAACAACATCAAACTCAAGAGGGACATCAGGTGCAGGTATGTACTATTATGTTAGGGAAATAGCACATAAGTGGTCTGTATAGACTCTTGTGTTTAACACCGAGGATTGATACATAATAATACAAAAATGTAATTATTTTATTGGATTTTTAGCTCAACTTACTTTGTAAGTTTGAGCTATTGCCATGGTTTGGCATCCGTCGTCCGTGTGTGCGTGTATCTGTGTGTCCGTCAACAATTTCCTTTGGCGCGGGCTACAGGTCGTACCTTTGGTCTGATCTTTATGAGATTTGTCATGAATGTTGACATTGACATGTAGATGGGAACGAGTCATTTTGGTGTCATTCGGCCAAAAAACATGGCCGCTGGCGGCCATCTTGGATTTCAAAATTCAATCCATTGGCGTGGACTACAGGTCGTACTGTTCGTCTGATCATCATGAAATTTGTCATGGATGTTAATATTGACATGTAGATGGGAACGAATAATTTTGGGGTCGTTCGGCCAAAAAACATGGCTGCCAGCAGCCATCTTGTATTTTACTATTTGCATGACTAAATCCTTTGGCGCGGGCTACAGGTTGTAGCTTTGGTCGGAACTTCATGAAATTTGTCATGGATGTTAACAATGACATGTAGATGGGAACGAGTCATTTTTGTGTCGTTGGGCCGAAAAACATGGCTGCCAGCAGCCATCTTGGATTTTACTCTTTGCATGACTAAATCCTTTGGCGCGGGCTACAGGTTGTACCTTTGGTCCGATGTTTATGAAATTTGTCATGAATGTTGCCATTGACATGTAGATGGGAACGAGTCATTTTGGGGTCATTCGACAAAAAAACATGGCTGCTGGCGGCCATCTTGGATTTCAAAATTCAATCTATTGGCGCGGGCTACAGGTCGTACTGTTCGTCTGATCATCATGAACTATGTCATAGATGTTAATATTGACATGTAGATGGGAACGAGTCATTTTTGGGTCATTTGGCTGAAAAACATGGCTGCCAGCAGCCATCTTGGATTTTACTCTTTGCATGACTATATCCTTTGGTGCGGGCTACAGGTCGTAGCTTTGGTCAGATCTTCATGAAATTTGTCATGGATGTTAACAATGACACGTAGATGGGAACGAGTCCTTTTGGGGTCAATTGGCCAAAAAAACATGGCCGCCAGCAGCCATCTTGGATTTTACTCTTTGCATGACTAAATCCTTTGGCACAGGTTAGACATTTCAATTAGCACCTTTCCTATTCCTCCATTTACTGTCAACCATTAAATTATTCCCCTACCTAAGTTGAGATACAGTGTCATTGGCACTTTCATTGTGAATTGCGATTCAAAACATTATTCCTATATAAAATTAAACATATCTGGCAATTGTACTGGACAATGGGGATCTGCAGTGACTTTGACAGTGAATTGCATAGCACATTGGCCAATCATAAGACTTTTAGTGTTGGTGAAGCTGGTTCAGCTCCCAATAAATGCAGATTTGTGATCAATGATAGGCATTAAGGCTACCTCAGAGAAGTTTTTTAGTTGCTTTCCGGGTGTTCAGACCTGGTGAGCTCAACTTGATGAAGTTGACTGTTTGCATTATTATTTCCTTAAAGACATGTTATGGACTTGTTCGGGGGTGTGAAACTGATAAGTTAGTACTCAGGCGCTATGCCAATTGTGGGCATGTAGCTCTCTACAAACATCGCCGAAAATCACAAAGAAATCAACCATTCCTCTCCGTAGAAAACATTGTCTGAACTACGCTTAAATGTAAATATTTTTATCTCGATTCTGGACGCAACAATCGGCTATAAATTAATGCAAATGATTTTGCCATCGAGAGTCATTGCATTTGATTAATATATCAGAATGACGGTATGTGTGCTGTAAATTTGGTTTAATATTTATAAAAGTAATTACTGTGAGCAAGATTATACTCCATTTCTATTTGATCACACAACCAGAGTGTTTCACATCACTTTAGTTTGGATCTTCGGGGGTGACCTCAAGATAGGAGCTATACATTTTTTTCAAGTTTTATTGAAAAACATAGCCACCAGCAGCCATTTGGGATTTTACTCTTTGCATGACTAAATCCTTCGGCATACCCTACATGCCACATCATCATCCAATCGTCTGACACCAAACTTCACAGGGTTCTTTGGTGTGGCCTCTAGATGGGAGCTATCAAATTTTCTTTTTCTGCCTTTTACTAGTTTAGATCATGTTCTTTTTATGGCAGTTATTCATTTACACTCAAGTTGTGTACATGTTGAGAATGCTCTTGCCAAAATTTCCGTTCTAAAACTATGATTAAAGTTTTTTGTTGTTGACATTTTTATTGTTATATAATATGCTTGATGTGGCCTTCAGATAGCATAGATTCCTTCATGTGGTGTACTAGCTTAACAATTAAGTAGTTTTCTGTGTATGTCAATCTAAACTTTGCACCTCCTGACATAGCTGAGGCATGGAGACCCCTTTAATATGGAGTGTAAATTCATTTGTATGGGGCCATATAGGCCATACCAGTCTGATAATTATGAAATTTGTCAGGGATGTTGACATTCGAGAGAAAAAACATGGCTGCCAGTGGCCATCTTTGATTTCAATATTCAATCTATTAGCAAAGGCTACAGACCGTACCTTCTGTCTGAACATCATGATTGATTTATTGGGGTTTAATCTCCATTTCAGCAACTAAGGCCATCATGAAATTATTCATGGAGGTTATAATTGACATGGAGATTGTAACGATATGTTTTGGGTTTAGTCAGCCAAAAAACATGGCTGCTGTCAGCTATCTTGTTTTTCAACTTTTCCTAAGCACTCCATTGTCTGTAACACATGAAATTATCCCCTCTCCAAGTTGAGCTATAGTGTCATTGACACTTTCATTGATAATATAATAATCATATTCATTCCAGCTCAACAAAGAGAACACGCAATGACCTGTCCTTAAATGACAAACATGAGGTAGTGAAACTGTTGTCACAGACGTTGACACAGGTCGAAGTTGCGAAGAAATTAGGTTGTTCCCAATCCCAGGTTTCGCGTATTCAAAAAAAGAAAGATGAAATAAAACAAAAGTTTGAAACCAGCAGCACAAACCCAAAATGCAAACGACAACGAACTGGTAAAGCTTCTGATGTGGAGAAAGCCCTTTCTATATGGTTTGACGACAATGCCAGACATGGAGACACCCCCATCGATGGAGACACCTTGATGCGGAAGTCCGAGGACATTGCTAAACAGCTTAACAAACCTGACTTCAAGGCAACATCTGGCTGGCTCTCCAGATGGAAGAAGAGAAATAACATCAAACTGAAGGGGTATGTAGTATTTTTTAAGTTAAATGGTACTTTAAAGAAGTTTTTAGAGGAACATGTTCCATTGTGCACTGGCGGGTTGCGTTCAAATTGGAACACAGACAATAACACTAAGGTGTTAGGTGCTCACATTGGAGAGATTCCATTTTCAACACAGCGTAAGACACAACACATACCTAATATGGTATTAAGTGAGTGTTATGATGTTTCTTGTTATCAATTGATAAAAGTGCTCTGCAAAGCAAAGGAAATTTTACTTACATTTATGCAGTGTTCACGCTGGGTCGAAAAATCTTTTGGTCAATTTTTTGGCTAATTCTGATTTTTTTTTTGCCAAATTAAAAAATAATTGGCAGAATTAAAGCCTCATTTTCTGGTCTCACAATTAATGAATATTTTTTTTTTTTTTTTAACAACTAACACCATTGTTATTTGACAAATATACCACTACCACCATCTACCATTTAGCCTTATGACAGAAAAAGGATTCATGTTAATCCTCATTACTGTTTTACGAGTGCCTTTTGTTACCCATTAAGCTGTATGACCTAATCAATTAGATGACCATATTTAAATTTGATTCTATGTCACTCCCATTACAAAATCGGTTTGGTTTTTTAGCTCACCTGAGACGAAGTCTCTGGTGGAGCTTAGTCATCACTCCTCGTCCGTCATCCATCCATCGTCCGTCAACAATTCTTTGAAAATCTTCTCCTCTGGAACCATAAGACCGAATGGGTTAATATTTGGTGTGGATATTCCCTAGGTGACTAGGATATTCCCTAGGTTAACTCCATGATCAATTATATATATATTGTTTAACATTTTTTGAAAATTGAAAAACTAATGCCATTACATTTCTGAAGGTTGTGCCCCCCTGGCCCTTCACTCAAGTTCACTACTTGTCCTGGTCCCAAAAATAATATTTACTCAAATTCTTGACAGAGAATCATTAATAAGAAGCATTTACTTTGGCTCTAAATGTATGCGGGGTATGCCTACACATGTCAAGTGAAATCTGACATTTTTATAAACATTCCCTGGAGATCTGCTAGAGGTAATTAATTCCCAATTACAACAACAGTCTATCATATGTATTGTTCAAATCTTTCGTCAGGAAATTTAACACTCCCACATCCACCACCTCACTAGAACATATTTGGCAAACTTGAAAAGTGTCCTTTGAAAGAACCACCAGCTCTATTTAGCTCATATTTAATATTGAGGCTCCTTTTGGTGATTGGGATTCAGATTTGTTCAATCAGGGTCACAGGGTCAAGTAGGTGCAAGGCCAGCTACCTTACCCTTTATCTCCATAGTAATTCATGATATGTCTTCTATGCAAGAACCAAATGGCCTATTTTGCTTATATTTGGTATGAAATTACCTTGGGTGACAGATTTGTGAAAATGGGATCACAAAGTAAAATAAGGGCAGAGCCAGAGACATAACTGTTTCACTCCATAGTAATTCTTAAAATATGTTTGCAAGAATTAGTTGGCTTATTTATCATGGAATGTACTTGTTTGACTGCAATTCAGATCTTTAAACATGGGGTCACCTGGTCAAATAGGGGCCAAGTGAAGGACAGTTTCTCTCTTAACCCTTTACCCAACAGAAAGGCCCTGTGCCAATGCATTCTCTTATATATGCGAGTCGACCATAGGTCGCCTCGCATATATAAGAGAATGTATTGGCTTAACACATTAAAAATTATAAAATTGTTGAAGAATGTAAGAAAAAATGGTAAAAAGTGTTAAAAAAAAGTTTTTTTTTAGGCCAATGCATTCTCTTATATATGCGAGGCGACCTATGGTCGACTCGCATATATAAGAGAATGCATTGGCACAGGGCATAACTGTAACTATCACAATGTGGTCAAGGAGCCGGTTCCAATGATATCCATATTTGTATGGTTCTATTGAGACATACCGAAGATATTTTAGGCTGTTGAAGCTTTATTTGGCCGGTTTTGGCCGGTTTGTTGGGTAAAGGGTTAATATGCTTCCTTCACAAGGACCATCAGGTCTATTTTACTGATATTTAGTATGAAGGGTTCTTTGGTGTCTGGGATTCAAATTTATTCAGATGGGGTCACCAGGTTAAATAGGGTGGGACCAGGGACATAACTATATGTCTCTATAGTAATTCTTAAAATGTCTTCTCAAGAGAGGTTGGACTATTTAGCTTACATATAGTATGGAGGATCCTTTAGTGACTGAGATTCAGATTTGTTAAAATGAGGTCAACCTGTCAATAAATGGCGGGGCTATGGGGAATTAACACTTTTGTGTCTAATAAAATCATTGAAATACCAAATTCATTAAAACATCTACCTTGGAACCACCTGACTGATTAATCTGACATACCATGTATGGTTTTTGGGTCCATGGATAATTGGGCTTCAAACATGTCTAAATGGTTTTATAAAAAGGCGCTTGTGAGATTGGAAATTTCCAACAATTGAGAAAGTTTGAGGTGTCGGTTGTGAAATTCCAACCTACGACGTGGGAGTCTGGAGCCCGATCGGGAGGGGACTTGTTGAGCTGGAGGAGGGGGGTGATCAGTAGTGTACAGTTGGTAATTTAAAGGTGGATTTTCACCAATCTACATACGTGATGTCTCTCTAGCCACATATCCTGTTTAGATCTACTTCTTTTAAAGTGATTATGAAAAGTTCTGACTATTGTGGTCTCCAGAGTCCCAGTCTTATCAGTCTTTGTAGTCTGGTGAGCGACCCCACAGTCATTGACTGTCTTTTTTAATTAGATTTCCGATTTTGATTTTTTTTTTTAATTTGGCCAAATTAAATTTATTTTGACCATTTTCGACAAAAAAATGCCCATTGGCCAATTTGGTTTGATATAACAGATAGATTGATCTGCAATATTACATTTATTCCAATATCAAACTTATCAGCTGCAATTGGAAGCTCTGTGTTATAGCGCAACATGTCCAATGCAGATTGTGTCATCGCAATAGACCATCATAAAAAAACATCGAAATGGACCAAACCTCAACATAGTCTTCTGAAGTCTATTTTAATAGTGGTCTTTTCACACTGGTGTGTTTTCCACTGAGAAATCCTAAACCATTTATCTGGAATCCGATGTAATGAGTTTTTAATTTCCCCCAATAAAATAGTAGTGCCTGCCTGTTGTAATTAATTAATAAATTAACCAGAATTAAAAAAAATTTAAGAAACTCGACATGTAAAATGCCCTAGATGGAAGAGGAGAAAATATAAATAATAAAGTCAGTTGTTGGCATACTATTGGACGATTTCCTATATGGCTAAAGCTAATGAATTCAAAGCATGTACATTAATTTTAAAGGTACTCAATCCGATCAGACGGTCCCCATATCATCAAGATACAACAACAGCAACATTTCTTCAAAATACGCTTTAGTTATCAGAATTGATTAATTGCAACAAAATAATGCTAACCACTGTCAAATATGGTATAAAATTTCACAATTCGTGTTATTTATCAACATTTTGTTCAACGAAATGTGGCCATATTGTCCAAAAAATAATTTGGCCATATTAGCACTTGATTTTAGAGTTTTCCATCTTCATCCGCAATATTTTTGTCCGAGACAGTCCGTTTGACGACGTTTTTCTGGGCCACATATAATTTCACATCTTGAGAAATAGCGAACTTCAAAAATTTATATCTGAACACTCTGTGCTTTGATGGATGGGTTCCTCGACTCGAATAAAATATTTTTTACCCCCGAAGCCAAAGAAATAGTAATTTATGAGCATTAATTCGGACAATGCATCTTTAAATCATTCTTGCAAAATTGCGAATTAATATATGTAGACATAATAATATTAACAACTCAATTTTTCTCAATTTCCTAATTTTCCCCATGATATTGTCTGGCACCCTCATTTACTAGACACAGCAATGCAATTAAAACATTGGACAGGCCTGGCTCATAAGCTTGTGATGATGGGTCCAATAAACACATACCAGTAGTAAAATAATACATGGATTAAATATATTAATTTTATATATTCTGAGCTCATTAAAGAGTGTTTTTATCTTCAAATTCTTATTGTCCCAAACACAATTACATTGATGTCAACGGTAAATGATCTGAAACATTTTTTTCTGACATTTTTCATAAACAAGTTTTTGGGCAGGTTTGTAACCAACTAATTAAATCAATATCGCGATAATATCATTTTAGCCGCTGTTACATATCACAATGAATCATTCAGTGGTATGTTCTTTCCTCTTTCAACCTTGAGCTTCGGAGATTCGTTCTATCTCCTTTTGTTCCTGTTCTTTGTTATACATGTACTACTTTCTCAATTCATCTGAATTCTGAATAAAATGAATGAATGTTTTGGGAAGTGTTTCACTAACACTGACATTAACCCTTTCATGACAGGAACTGTGAGTGCATTCTCTTATATATGCTAGTCTACCATAGGGAGCCTCACATATATAAGAAAATGCACTGGCTTACAAGGTCAAGGTAATTATTGTTAGGCCAATTTATTCTCTTATATATGAGAGACTCGCATATATAAGAGAATGCATTGGCACATGGTTTTTCGCAAAATTTCAGGAAGCTCCAATCATGGAAGGGTTAAGAATTTAGAAATGCATGTAAAGCAACATTTCCGAGGCTTGTTTATAGTCTATAATAACCTATCAACCTGACCTGCTCTTAACCTCTTGGCTGCTATACGTCAGTACTGAGTTCGTACCTAAAATGTCCACAGGTGGCTGTCATTCATAAGGGGGACTAAGAAATTAGTGCAACTGAAAAAGTGTGTTTCAACATTTCAATCACTGTATGGTGTTCCAGGATTGATAATGATATTAGCCTTTGCATGAAGTCATTTGTATGGTTTTCGCGACATTCCCATTAACTTTTTTTGCTGCAAAATGAGCAGAACGTCAACATCCCCACACACGACGTCATATCATTCAGCAGTGAAGAGGTTAATTAACCCTTTCGTGATGGTGCAACATTAAAGATCCTGTGCCAGTGCATTCTCTTATATATGTGAGTCTCCTGTAGGGAGCCTCGATTATATAAGAGAATGCACTGGCTTACAAGGTCAAGGTAAATACTGTTGGGCCAATGTATTCTTTTATATATGCGAGGCTCCCTGTGGGAGACTTGCATATATAAGAGAATGCATTGGCACAGGGTTGTCGCAAAATGTCAGGAATCTCCAGTCATGGAAGGGTTAAGTTAACTATAGTAAAATTTGTTCAGACATTACTTTGGCAAACACTGTATAAAATTCCAGACTACACGTTTTGATAATATTAAACAGTAATTCCCAAAGTAATTGACCACTTAACCACAGCAGAATTATGGGTAATTTTTCAGGATTTAGTCAGAAATATGGCTTGTTGCCATTCATCGGAAAGCTCTCGGCGAGAGCTTTCCGATGAATGGCAACAAGCCATATTTCCGACTAAATCCTGAAAAATTACCCATAATTCTGCTGTGGTTAAGTGGTCAATTACTTTGGGCATTACTGTAATTAAATTCATTCCAGCTCAATAAAGAAAACACGAAATGACCTGTCCTTAAATGACAAGCACAAGGTAGTGAAACTCTTGGCACAGAAGTTTACACAGGTCGAAATTGCAAAGAAATTAGGTTGCTCCCAATCCCAGGTTTCGCATATTCAAACAAAGAAAGATGAAATATTAAAAAAGTTTGAAACCAGCAGCACAAACCGAAAATGCAAGCGACAACGAACTCGTAAAGCTTCTGATGTGGAGAAAGCCCTTACTACATGGTTTAACGACAATGCCAGACATGGAGACACCCCCATCGATGGAGACACCTTGATGCGGAAGTCCGAGGACATCGCTAAACAGCTTAACAAACCTGACTTCAAGGCAACATTTGGCTGGCTCTCCAGATGGAAGAAGAGAAACAACATCAAACTGAAGGGGTATGTAGTATTTTGTATGATAAGTTTTAGGAGGAATCTGTTGGGGGTTAATTGAATTTTTTATAAAAAATTCAATCGTTGGGCTGTCATGATTAATCTCAGTCGATTAAAGCCACATGGTCAATTATTTAGAGCATCACTGTAATAACATTCGCTTTTTAAATTTTCCCAATATCTTGCGAATATAAGCATAACTTCTGTTTTCTAATAACTTTACATCTTTGGGTATGACATTACTGTGATTGCTGATGGTCGTCAACTAAATTAGATCCTCTCACAGTGACAATTACAAAAGAATTTCAGCTGTCCTTGTTTCAGTTTCACCACAAAGGTCAATAAAATACAGTGACATAGTTTTTAGCAGAGTGCTTATTAAGAAATGAATGCAGTTTGAGCATGTTTTATTGAGCAGAATGGCACTGTATTCTCGGTTCACACCAGAGCTGTATCACGGATTGTCCATGAGACTCCCGGATAGCCACGGCAATTCCGCAAATACATATAACCCCCAATTTCTCCCGGATTCAGCAAAACCCAGCATTCAAAATCCCCAAAAATGATGTAATTATATTTTTTTAATATTCGTTTCCCCATTCATACAGGGATTTTCATATTTCCGGTACCATAAATACCCACACATCATCGATGTATATTATATAGATCGATGCACACATTAACATTCACAGAATGTACCGTCGGTAACTTTTGATGTTCCTTCAGATTGAAGACTGATAGTGGCCAGTGAACCGTGACTGATATTAATTGATTTTCACACTCTGGTGAAGCCACACGTATAAAGGGTGTTATAGTACTTATACAATACGTTTAATCACAAGTGTGCAGCTGTATTGTAATTGCCCCATTGATGAACCAGTTTAAGTAACGGAATCTTTAAGATTTAAGTTCACTGATTAGCGATGATCTTGTTTTCACAAGGATGCATAGGGGCCTATATTAATCCAATTAATGGAGTCTGTCATACATCTCAAAATGTCTGACGCACCTGCCCAAAAAAAAACGTGCCTGTTATGAGTCTAAGTTTAAATCTTAGACTTTTGCTGGAAGTATGGAACCATCCACTGCAGTGAAAACAGAATACAATAGAATGATGAAAACTCTATATTTTTAACAGGAAGTTAGCAGTTGTCCTTGACCACGCCCGATAACCCTATAGGCTGGTGGCTGTGGGTAGGCATATTGCTGTAGTGATATTGTGTGGCGGTTTCACACGTGTGCTCAGAATTTGAGGAAAATCATAAATTCTGGAATCCACCCGGCGAGAACGCTTATGGCATTAGATAGGACCATGACTGGTGTATTCATACACCATTTGTGATAAAGCCGTGTGCCTTTAGATATATTTTTTATTACTTAAATTGTCGAATTTTACAACCGGTTTTTGTCGTTTATCAAAGAAACTACCTAATATAAATGGTAGAAATCTCGATATGTAGGCTTCATGTACACATGTCACTAGATGCACATTCCATTGATACAATGAAACCAAAATCCACAATAAAAGACATATTTTTCTTGGAAAAATATCGATTTTCCTGAGTGTCATATCACAAATTTATGACAGGCATATTGCCTCCGCAGATAGGCTCATGGCAAAGCACAAACTTGTTATGATAGGCAAGTGGCATTGTTGATAGGCACGTGGTAAATATTGACCAAGCTCCTATTTAGCACTTTAAAGCCAACAATATGCAACTTCTGGCATATATTATTTTATAAATACACTCTGGAATGATTATTCATTCATATAAAATAGACAGAACCACACATATGTGTGCATGACGTGAAAAATAACGCACGAGTTTGTTACGCGGAATGTTACAACGTTACAACGATGGGGCGCGAGTTGTAACTTGCAGCATAATTTAATTTTCTCACCACGCACACATAATGTGTGGTTGTGTTTTATTACACACCCACTAGAACTATTCAACATCGAGATTTTGCGTTTATTGATTCGTTTCTGTTGTAATTTATAGCCATTTTTATCAAACTGATAGGCGACTTTATTAATAAAGTTTGTAGTTCTTGTTCAAAAGATAAAGTTGACGTAATTTGTGACTCGTGACGTCGACGTTTTCCGTATTGTATACGTGTTGAATACGTTGGTAAAGATATTGTATGGGCTACACTGCTCAATATAAGAAAATTAACACAATACCGTAGTCCCATTGGGACAGTCACACCTCTAGTTACATTAGGTTCAGCCACCGTGGGTTGGCTTGGTCGGGAGACTGTTCCAATGAGATCTTGGTACATGGGACAAGTTTTAATACATTTTATCAGATTTATTGACTAATTTCTGCATTTAGAAGCAGAATCTTAGATTTAAATGTCAGAAAATCTGAAATCATCCCGCGATGACAACTCGATGTTTTTTTTCTGAGGTGATCATTTCTCCGATATGATATCGTACTCGGTGAATTTTAGACGCACCCAAAAACCTGCCCCACGGTCTTGACAAAAACATTTACCACTATAAATGCACACGAAATCTCACGGCGATTCCTCCTATATATAGCCCATGAGACAACAGCGCCCACTCAATTAAGTTAACGCCCCACACACATTTGTATTATTGCTCGGTGCTCCTGTTTATGTATATGCGGCATAACTGGGTCATGGTCCAGGTCCACTATATGTATGCTCTAGCTATACAGGTTCTAGCGTACCCTAATTTTCGCACCTGATATTTCTCTGAGCCCAATGTCTTTACCTATATTGATACCACATAAAATTATGTATAGCTATTAGCTACATTTAGCATTGGCGGGACATTGAATTATTGTTAATAGCATCATATACTGTTATTTATTTGTGTGCGGTTTATATTCCATAAACCGGCGTAGACATGAATCGTTCTGGTCGAAGAGAAAAAAACAAATATATGAACGCCATTCTTTCGCAGAACGCCAAAAATAAAACCGGCTATAAATGGTAGCTATATTATCTATATGTAGTGGACCATGACCATTCAGCCTGAAAACTTCACAAAGCTGCATGGCATGGCTCATTTTTTTACATTAAAATATGCTGAATAGTTTGGGCTATACTTTCCCCATTTTCAATTAAAACCCCATTTTGCAAGTTTGTCACAGTTAAAACGTTTTACATTACAACTGCCAGTATTTAGTTCTTGGAAATAAGTAGTGTATGTCTCCTGACTCATGGACGATGTGAATTTACAACACTGTGAATAATATAGCATCACAAAAGCGTTTTTCTCAGACTAAAACCACTATTGATCATTGTGCTACATGCGTATCTGTGTTTGCCATATGTCTATCCTCTTGGTGTTTGGCTATTCAATATGCCTACCACAAAATATTGACGGGACAGTATGTCAAATAACTTTTTTTAACTGAAAAATGCATTATTTGAGTTCGCAGTCATGTTTGTCTTGTCACTGAGATACTATACCACATGTATCCACGAAAATAACTTACAAATCGACATGCTGAGCAAATTTGGGAGTTTGTTTACTTTGAAAGTTTGAAAAAGTCGACAAAATCCGAGATATTTTGTCTTCAAACAACATATTCTACAATGCCAAATTGTTACCAAGAGGTTCAACTTAGAAATCAGACATTACTGCATCTGACGTGATAAATAAATCTGACCTTTTACAGCGTATTTGATCAATTATAATCCAAAACATACCTTGGTTGAGAAACCCGCCACGCAATATCTCTACAGCAATATGCCTACCCACAGCCACCAGCCTATAGGGTTATCGGGCGTGTTGACCTTTGCATGCCAGCGATTTCGCATTGTATTATTTTATATAAATATGCATGTATCTCACAGCAGCTGTGTAAAACTCAGTTTTCATTACTGTTTTATTTAGGTGTATATTTTTATAAAATAAAACAAATAGAAACTCCTAAAACTATGTAATCTTCATCCTAAAAATGATAAATAAAAAGATGGAAATCCTTAAAAAATATTTTTGGGAACATGACAATATTTGTCCATTGGATTTGGGGTCAATCGGCCATAAAACATGGCATTGGCAGCCATCTTGGATTTTTACTCTCTGCATGACTAAATCCTGTGGCACGGACTACAGGTCATACATGTACCTTTGCTCGGATCATCATGAAATTTGTCATGGATGTTAACATTGACATATAAATTGGAAGATGTACTTTTGGGGTCATTCGGCCATGAAACATGATTGCCGGCAGCCATCTGGACTTTACTCTTTGCTTGACTAAATCCTTTGGTACACCCTACAGACGAAACACTACTTGTCCGATCGGCCACAAGATGGGAGTAATCTAATTTTTTCGAGTTTTGTTAAAAAACGTGCCACCGCAACCATTTTGGATTTTACTCTTTGCATGACTTAATTCTTTAGCACACACTATAGTCCGCTTCCCTCATCCGATCATCACCAAACTTCATATTGATCTTGATATTGATCTACTAGATGGGAGCTATAAAATATTTTTGAATTTCATAGGAAAAAATGGCCACCAATGGCCATCTTGGATTTTACTTTATATATATCTCTTCATGTTGATATCTAGTATTACTTAGACATTTCAACTTTCCGCATTCCTAATCACTCCATTGAATGTAACATATGAAATTATCCTCTCTCCAAGTTGAGCTACAGTGTCATTGACACTTTCATTTGGTAAAAACTTGATTACTATAACAGTAATATGTACTTCCAGAGATGATGAAACCAGTGAGAAGCAATCCAATGTAACCAGTACGCGTGATGATCAATCAACAAAGAAGATCACGGGTCGCAACCTATGTTGTGTAAATGGCTGCATGAATTACCAATTTCTTCCAAGTGGTGAGAAGTCAGGAACCCATTTCTTTTCGATACCAAAGGACATTCTCAAGAGCACAAACAAGTGTAAGAGATGGTGTCAACTGATTAAATTACAAGATGGATTAAATTTGGGAGAACAGACTGTTATATGCGAGGAACATTTCAGAGATTCTGACATCATAATTTCATCTTCATCAAGGAATCGAACTCTGCATCCTTTGGCTGAGCCTGCTAATTGTGACCCAGAGAATAATTCATTTCAGAAAAAGTCGCAAGAGATGAAACTTTCCATGCCAGCTTCAAGCAACAGTGACAATATTGCAGCAAAACCGTCAACTACTGCAGAGGTTTGTTGAATATCAACCCTAGGTGTCTCGGATTCCCTTCTATGATCAATTACATTCAGTATTTGACTAAAAGCCTATGCAGACGGTGATGTGAGTGTCCTGATCTTGGCGAAAATTTCGCCGTTACCCTAATAAGGACCAAAGTTATATCCTTGCATATATTGAAGAATGGGATTTGCTCTAATTGAGCAACTGAGATAGACAAAGTCACCATTTGGAATCCATTGCCAAAGTCATTTGGGGTTAACAGAATGTTTACTTCAAATCCAATATCTCCAGCAGAAATTATAATCGAAATACAAAAGCATATATAATTAACAATATTCTGCATCATACAAAACACTCATCTAAAAGTGAAAGGATTAATTATTTGTCATTTTATGTTTTATTAGAAGGCTTTAAAAAGACTATTTCAGTGTTTGTGGCTCAGATGTTGGACCAATGAGTAAACAGGCCCCTGGGGAAATCTACCAAATATACCATATCTGTATGACTTTCTACCAATTATGTCACCATTTGAGAGAAACCCCAAAAGTAGGATGACAAATTCCACAAGAATATTTTGATGCAGAAAATACAATGCTCGTAAGGCACACATCGCTTGTGAAACTTGCACCACCATCTGTATGGGCCTTCAGTTGCCCAATATTGTTTCTGAATTTTCAGTTGGTGTCAACATCATCTAAATGTACATATTTATGTCCTAATTATACCCCCCGCAACCGAGTTAGGGGGGGTATACTGGAGTCAGCTCGTCCGTCCATCCGTGGACACAAATTTGTCCGGAGTTTTTCTCAGTCGTTTTTTGATCAATTTCTGTGAAACTTGGCACAGACATCAACCATCATGGGAACCTGTGCACCTGCGATTATGACATCTGTCGGACTTATTTTGGTGGAGTTATTCCCCCTTTTTCGACTTAGAAAATGTTCGCAACATGTATACTTTTGTCCGAGCTTTTATTCCAACATTTTTCGGTCAATTTTTTTAAAACGTGGCACAGATATTTAGTACCATGGGAACTTGTGCACCTGCGATTATGACGTCTGTCCGACATTTTTTGGTGGAGTTATCCCCCTTTTTCGACTTTTTTTGCAACATGCATGATTTTGTCCAAGCTTTTATTCCTACATTTTTCGGTCAATGTTTTTTAATCTTGGCACTGATATTTAGTACCATGGGAACCTGTGCTCCTACGATTATGACGTTTGTCCGACATTTTTTGTGTGGAGTTATTCCCCTTTTTCGACTTAGAATTTATTTCGCAACATACATAATTTTGTCCAAGCTTTTATTCCTACATTTTTTGGTCAATAGGTTTAAGATTAGGGTTATGGTTGTACACCTGCAATGGGAACTGTTATTTTATTATTTTAACTAAATGTTTACTGACATGTGAAACATCTTAGTATTTTAAAAACAGGGGGGTATCCGTAGTCCCATTGGGACAGTCACACCTCTAGTTACATTAGGTTCAGCCACCGTGGGTTGGCTTGGTCGGGAGACTGTTCCAATGAGATCTTGGTACATGGGACAATTGAAGGATGCATACCCTGGACTGTCCTGCTACATAACCAATAATATACCCGGTACAAATGTATAAGATTTGCATCAGATTTTGATAGAGATATCTGTACAAAAGATTATCTTTGGCCTTTTAAAGAGATTGGCTGGTTTAGACCAAGAGAACTAGGATGAACTACCAGATTGTCAACCTGTCGCAGACCAATCTGTCACCTGTCAATAATTCATGTAAAATTTAAAAACCTGGAATAGCCTTGATTTTGTCAAAGGATCATTCAAAGCTTTGAAATATGCACCAGACACTTGTATGATGTCTAACATGACTGTGATAGTATTTATAGTATTATAGTATTTATTTTAAAATTGGACCATGTATCCAATTGTGTACTGATGGCTCTAATAGTATATTTTACTAGAGACTGATTTGCGTCAATAGTTGATATCTCCCAATCAATATAGAGCCACAGCACACCTGGCTAACACCAGACTTGACATATAAGTTGTTTTCTTGCATAATTATACGAGATATCTTACTGTGCAGATTGAAAATGGAAAATATTTTAAATATATAGCATGGATAGTGCTTGAATTGGCATACAGGCCTTCAATTTCAGCACTATTTGCATCACTTGCTGAACTCACAATTTTTCTGGATTTCATTAGAATATATTTAAATTTAATTGAGGCATAAAAAGATTAGAACTGTGGGCTTTGAAAATTATAACAAATGGCATTTTTGAATGCCTTAGAATATTATTATTATACCTCCTGCAACAATGTTAGTGGGGGTATACTGGAATCAGCTTGTCCATCAGTCCGCCGTCCGTTCGTGGACACAAATTTGTCCGGAGTTTTTCTCAGTCGTTTTTTAATAAATTTTCGTGAAACTTTGCACAGACATCAACCACCATGGGAACCTGTACACCGGCGATTATGACGTCTGTCGGACTTTTTTTGGTGGAGTTATCCCCCCTTTTTCGACTTAGAAATTTTTTTGCAACATGCATAATTTTGTCCAAGCTTTTATTCCTACATTTATAGGTCAATGTTTTTGAATCTTGGCACTGATATTTAGTACCATGGGAACCTGTGCACCTGTGATTATGATGTCTGTCTGACTTTTTTGTGTGGAGTTATTCCCCTTTTTCGACTTAAGAACATTTTCGCAACATGCATAATTTTGTCCAAGCTTTTATTCCTACATTTATAGGTCAATGTTTTTGAATCTTGGCACTGATATTTAGTACCATGGGAATAGAGCCCGAAGCCGCCACCGCACGCCGCCGCCGCCAGCCATATTGGCCACAAGCCGCCGCCAGCCATATTATTTCTAACGCCAGCCACATTTAAAAATCTCCGCCGCCGGAATTGTAAAATGGCTGAGCCGTGTGCATAGGCTTATATGTCAAACACAACTGCACTGTGAATCGCAAAGAACTAAACCGCATTGTCTAATATTGGCATACTCGCATGGACACGGCATGGTTGTTATATTATCAGAACACCTGGCCCCTTAATGTGGAATAGACTCCCAATGCATGCTTTCATATAACTGAATGGGCGCATCCATTCGGTATTGAAAGGGTTATAATATAAATTGTTTATAACACCCAGTCTCAGACATCACTGGCATTTGTCAATATATACAAATAAGAATAGAACATAGTTTGAAATATTATATATCATTACTATCGGGTTCATCATTCAATGATGCATGCATATATCGCAAGATGGCAGTGATGATAGCAGTCTGAAGTAGACAGAAGTCCCAATGTAACTACTTATACCGATTAGATGGGAAACTATATAGTATATCCATGCCAGTCCTTCTTGAATTTTCGCCATAATGGAAAAGCCCAACATCAAAAGATTACGTGTGGTCTGGAATTCTACAAACGCAAAAAAAAAACGGCGTCTATAACCGGTAACAGGGGATTAGGAACATTTCGGAAACGAAAATACGCTGAATGATAACATCTCAGCCGGCTGAGCCGCCATATTTCGTCAGCCACGAACGTCGTGACTGAGCCGGCTTAGCTAGCTAACCAGCCACGAAAATCGGTTGAGCCAGCCATGAAATATATTTGTCGTGGCTTCGGGGTCTACATGGGAACCTGTGCACCTGCAATTATGATGTCTGTCCGACTTTTTTGTGTGGAGTTATTCCCCTTTTTCGACTTAAGAACATTTTCGCAACATGCATAATTTTGTCTGAGCTTTTATTCCTACATTTTTCGGTCAATAGGTTTAAGATTAGGGTTAGGGTTGTGCACCTGCAATGGGAACTGTTATTTTATTATTTTAACTAAATGTTTACTGACATGTGAAACATCTTAGTATTTTAAAAACACGGGTGTATCCTTAGTCCCATTGGGACAGTCACACCTCTAGTTTTTATACGCCCTTTTTGAAAAAGGTCGTATTATGTAATCAGTCTGTCGAGCCGTCTGTCTGTCTGTCCGTCCATCCGTTAACATTTTTGGTTTCCGATCGATAACTCCAGTTTGGATTATTTGATCTGAACCAAAGTTGGTATGTGTATTTCCCAGCTAAAGATACAGGCCATGTTCGAATATGCGTTCCGTCCAATTATTTTTGCATGAGTTATGGCACCTTTTTCGACTCCATCTGTTAACATTTTTGGTTTCCGACCGATAACTCCAGTTTCGATTATTTGATCTGAACCAAAGTTGGTATGTGTATTTCCCAGCTAAAACTACAGGCCATGTTCGAATATGCGTTCCGTCCAATTATTTTTGCATGAGTTATGGCCCTTTTTCGACTCCATCTGTTAACATTTTTGGTTTCCGACCGATAACTCCAGTTTGGATTATTTGATCTGAACCAAAGTTGGTATGTGTATTTCCCAACTAACGATACAGGCCAAGTTCGAATATGGGTTCTGTCCAGTTATTTTAATGTGAGTTACAGCCCTTTTTCGACTTAGAATTTGACCAATTTCATAACATTTCGGTTTCTGACCGATAACTCCAGTTTTGATTATTTGATCTGAACCAAAGCTGGTATGTGTGTATTTCCCGGCTAAAACTACAGGCCAAGTTCGAATATAGGTTCTGTCTAATAATTTTCACATGAGTTACAACCATTTTTCGACTTAGAATTTGACCGCATTTTGCCATTGAAATTAGGGGTACCGGTATATCAGATATTCTTCAAATGTAAGCCCAAAGTATTATTTTATTTTGCGGTAGTACAATTCGAAATAGCTAAAGGGCGTATTTTGCCACGCCCTAGCGATGCTCTTGTTGACCTGTAGAAACCATGCAGACTCTTAACATAAATGTTATTGTAACTTTTATAATCACTAATACATTCATTCACAGAAGATTGTTGATGAGCAATCAGCTTCAGAAGATGGTGACCACATACAAGACCCCATACAAGACTCCATACAAGACCCCATACAAGACCCCATACAAGACCCCATACAAGACCCCATGCAAGACCCCATACAAGACCCCATGCAAGACCCCATACAAGACCCCACGCAAGACCCCATACAAGACCCCATACAAGACATTCAAACAAGAAAGCGAAAACAGGCACTGGAAGAATATAGCATGATGGATAAACAACTGAATAGTGGCCAGCATGAAAGGTAAGATTCAGTGCAAATTAATACTTTAATTAAATTATCAATTACATGTATGCTTAAGCATAATTGGGATTTCTACTTTTCTTATCTTGGCATGAGATGGTATCATCTGAAATGATGTCCGTGTTATTTACTGAGATATGTCAAAGATTTCACCCATTTCATCATGATGGGAATTTTGAGAACGGGTGTCTGAATTACATCTAAACATAATTGATCATAGCATTAGAATGTATTCCGCTTGAGAACAATTAAATTATGCTTAAGTATAAATCAGTTAAACTTGAGGGTTATTCAGTTACACTTAACCCTTCCATGACTGGAGCTGCCTGAAATTTTATGAAAACCCTGTGCCAGTGCATTCTCATATATGCGAGTCTCCCTTGCATATAAGAGAATGCATTGGCCTAACAATATTTACCTTGACATTGTAAACCAGTGCATCTCTTATGTTTGCAAGGCTTCCTATATATAAAGAGATTGCACTGGCATAGGATCTTAATGCTGCAACAGCACAGCTCCGTCTTAAAGGGTTAAGCTTAATAAATTATGCTTAAGCATCTATCACTATTTAAGCTTAATTCACCACCAGTGTTACAGATTATCTCGCCTTGCCCCCCCTCCGCCCTGATCATCCCCACCTGAATTTTTCTGACCTTAACATGTAGTGGCAGTTAGTCTCATTTTATAATTCAACTAGCAGATTAGCCACTGGCAGGATTGGTCCCATGGCTTTGGTCGATCCATTAAATTTTGTTTTTTAAGGTAACCCCGTACAGGCATGCCGACAGCATGCTATCATTTGCAGGTACCTGTTTCAAGGTCATGTTGGGTGGACAAAATAACCCGACAAAAATATTCCCTGTCCCGAGTTGACCATACATAACAAATTTCATTTCACGTCGATGTCACCGCTGACGACAGAGATATCGCCCAAGGTCATTTGTGGGTACCCGTTTCCCTTGGAAGCCCTAAGTACGAAATTTCGTCTCGATATCCCCAGTTTCCGAGACAGTCGATTGAGCCGTATTTATACTTGTGTATATAAACACTCTTTAACAACGACTCCACAGATACAAACGCTCCTTAATCATTAACCCATCAATTCCAACGACGGTGGAAGGGGGAAGGGTGAAGGATTGCTCGGACATTCTCAGAAGCGGTGCGATTGCACTTCTCGTGGCTTTTTACCCTTAGATAGCAAGTTTGGGCTCAATCGGTCGAGCCGTTTTCAAGTCTATAAAGAATATACACATATACGGAAGTCTCAAAATATATGGTAGACTAGCTGGGTACCCGTCCTGACGGGGGTAGAGTCGTTGTGTTGTTTTTTTTACACCAGCACCCCGAAAATGGTGGAAATCGGCCCAGCGGATACCGAGATACAGGTTCAAGGACATTTTAAAGGTCAAGGTCACCCCACACGGGCATCCGGGTGTGACGAAATTGAACAGTGCATCAAACTACCCGTCCTGAGATAGAGGTATCAAGCTTCAAAAGAATCGAGTTAAGGAATTTCAATGTAAATAAACCAAACGTCTGTTACACGGCTTTAACCAAAATTTCGGCCATTCTGGAAGCCATCTCAGCTAAACGGAGACAATCATGGATGTTTTTTTTTTATAAAATAAATAAGTGTGACGAAATTGATCAGTGCATCAAACTACCCATCCCGAGATAGTGGTTGAAGGCCTCATATACACACGCTCAAAATAATCGAGTTAAGCAATTTCAATGTAAATAAACCAAACTTCTGTTACACGGCTTTAACCTAAATTTCGGCCTGTGGACAATGATGTTTAGAAGGTGATTCTTCCGTCCACTATTCTCCTCAAACCAACCTCGAAGTCAGGCGCTGATCTGAGGAGAACAGATACTACACTTTGATCTTAGCCAAAAGGCCGAGAAGCGTAACTCTACAGGACTTCGCACTAAGCGAGGTGTGGGAAATAAATGCTCATTGTAAACTATAAAACAGTCAACAGTCTGAATTCACAAACTATAAAACAGTCAACAGTCTGAATTAACAAAAAGAATGTCTGAAGTCGAAGCGTTGCGTCGAACAACAAAACCTTGGTTCATACAGATAAAGAGCGTTATTAGGTTAACCAACCCGAATATGGGAAATATAAAGAGCGTTGTTTGTAAGGCAATTTAGCACTGCGGCTCAGTGGATCCGGAGATATGAGTTTTGAAGGTGAAGGTCACGCCGCACGAACAAATGGATGGGCCTATGTTGGTCCTCGGGTGATACTACCGGTACGTGCCCGTACTAAGTTTCGTCGAAATCGGTCCAGCCGTGTTTGAGTCCATCGCGCTCACACAGACACACAGACTTTCCTCAAATATATATTAGATAATAGAATATGAGTTTTTTTCTATCATCGGTGACAAGGAAACATGTTTTTTCTTTGGCAGAGACATTTACAGTTCGGAATTTTATTTTTACATTACACAGTTTATTTCCCCCCACCTTAAGAGTGTTCTAAAAGACATATATTCAATAAGAAATGTTGTAATGTACCAAAATTAGTAATAATAGCTGTCATAGTTCATGAACAAAATTCAGATTAACAATTATTTCCTGATGATTTCTTGGTGATTTATTTAATTTATTTTGCTGGTTATATTCAAACAATTTTTGTTTCAGAGAGGACAACTTTAATGAGTTGTGCAGTCAGCAACATTCTGAAGTTCCTACAGAAGAAATATACCCAACATCAGATCCAATTAGAAAACCGAGCGGTACGTACACAAACCTAACATCAGGACAAATTAGAAATATATTTTGACATTCAGTTAACCCTTTACCCAACAGAACGGCCCTGTGCCAATGCATTCTCTTATATATGCGAGTCGACCATAGGTCGCCTCGCATATATAAGAGAATGCATTGGCTTAACACATATTAAAAATGATAAAATTGTCAAAGAATGTAGAAAAATATTATAAAAATTGTTAAAAATGTAAGAAAAAATTATAAAATTGTTAAAGAATGTAAGAAAAAATGGTCAAAAGTGTTAAAAAATAATTGTTTTTAGGCCAATGCATTCTCTTATATATGCGAGGCGACCTATTGTCGACTCGCATATATAAGAAAATGCATTGGCACAGGGCATAACTGTAACCATCACAATGTGGTCAATGAACCGGTTCCAATGATATCCTTATTTGTATGGTGTTATTGAGACAGACCGAAGATATTTTAGGCTGTTGAAGCTTTATTTGGGCGTTTTTGGCCGTTTTGTTGGGTAAAGGGTTAAATAGTATTTGAACCAATCGGAAACAGCGCGCTGTGAAAATTTACCATGGCTGCACACCCATGAGTATGATTACAATATACAATATACACGTTTCCCATTGTATTACAATAGCTACACCCGCTGAATCAATGTGGTCATGAATGTATATTTACTATATAGTGCAGTCCTAATTCTTAGTCATCATATTCCTATTACGTCAGTTTCCAGAAATCACAGGAGATATTTGGACATTAAATAATGACTTGTAGTCGTAGACTGATTATTCGTCATGTGTAGTTTTGGAAGTGTGCCAGGGTGAATCACTGAATCTGTTATTGGATTAACTTGTCTTTCGAGTGGACAAGCCTACAAATAGTGTGTCTGACATTTGCAGAATGAGGTCCCCAGAGGGTGAATTTAGTGACGCTATCCTGCACAGCGGGCCAGCATCACCAAATTCACCCTCTGGGGACCTCATTCTGCTTAGGCTTCATCTTCTGGAAAGTATCTATGGTCTCAAATTAACATTGTTTTTATTTACTTTTCCCCTTCTGTTCAGTTTCTCTATCCCCAAATTTGCAGAAGATATAATGCATAATCAAGGTGACTAATGGGGGAACATCACCTGGGGAATTTCAATCTGTCCCTAGGTCTCACATAGATTTGGGGCCTAAGCAGAATGAGGTCCCAAGAGGGATTTGGTGATGCTAGCCCACTGTCACTAAATATACCCTATGGGGACCTCATTCTGCAAATTACAGACACACTTTTTTGCAGCCATGCAAGTGGATGCATTGAGAGATTTACCACTCCACAAATTACAGTTGGATGAAATAGTAAATAGTTTGAAAAATATATTCTGGACGATAGTGTGCTTGCCACACTTCTTGCCTCACCCAACAGTGTTGTCAGCAGGCGGGTAATAGTTTGAAGACTATATCCCTGGCAATAGTTCTCTTGCCGGGCATTGGTCAAAACTACTCACTCTCTGATGACAGGTGATCGCACTTCGTCCAATCAAAAGACAGTATGACCCTCTTTGAACCCTATGTATATACTGTAATAATTTGTAATGTTTATGCATAGAGTTCACCAAGGGTCATACTGTCTTTTGATGGGACGAAACCCTGTTAGAAAGAATTGTAACAGAGTCCGACTTTCGACCTTTCAACTTTTATATTTAACAGAGTTCGACTTTCGACTTTTCAACATTTTTATTTATCACTCACTTTGGTGGGAATTCCAAATTATTTTTGTTGTTCTTCCGAATTATCTTATATTTTCTTCATAATATTTATAACTATTATTACCGTTACGTGAAATCCATTACACTACACCCAAATATTCCTATAACATAGTTTATATTTATGCATATTCTTCATAGTTGCAAATTAAACATGCTCTGCCTTGTTGCTGTGGAAGCCACGTGCCTTTGTTTACAATTGTCAGTCAGTTGATTCCATCTAAAGGCTCACTCACAACCCTCTGGGTCACACGCATCCCTATGGAAAGGGTACTACAGACTGATGACCCCTAGGGGGGGTCACAGAGTATAAATTGACCCTCTCGGCCGTTTCGGGTCACTTTTTGAAATGTAAACTTCCGGAGTGGTCACAACTGTCATTGAGATCTACGACTAATTATTGATAATTCCATATTAGTAATCAAGGTGAATTCTATCATTGGACCGAATTGTTAATCATTCATTTATATGCATTTGGAGCATTTTATCATACATTTATGTAATGAAGTCCCAATTTGGCCACATCAAATTTTTCAACAAACAGAAACCCCCACTAGCTGGCAAATTATAAATCAGAAAGTATGTTTTAAGCAAAATATTGAAAGATGATGTCCTCTTGAAAATGAAGTGTAATCCATGTCCATAAAGCTGATGAAGTCTGTGTGGCTGAAAATTTCTTACAAAGAGAGTGTTCCAATTGCTCTATTATTGAAATATTGCTTGAAATTTGTAACTTTAGGAATATTTTTATGTCCATATAAGCCAAATGAGCCAAGTCCATCTAAATCATCTAAGTAATTCCTCAGTTCTCATATTTTTCAGAAGCCATTATCTGAAGCAACTGTTGAGATAGAGATAAAGAAAGAGCTGTCGGAATTCTTCACCAATGACAGTCTGTTCACTGGTAAATCTGCTAAATCAATGTGTGAACCAGCAATGTCTTCGGCAGCATCCTCGGCCACAACTCAAAACCAATTGCCTCATGATGAAATGTGTTCTCACAAAATAAAATCTTCAGAGCTGAATGTCTCTGTGAAAAAAGAAACGTTGAGTAGTGATACAAGCAGTTCATTGTTACGTAGCTCTGACACTTCATCAAGGATCATTCACACAGTATATCCATATCCAGTATATCAAAGAATCGCATGTGAAAAAATCATAACGCCACCACAGAACATTGATAGTCCATCACTGAACATTCCCACCATATATGATAGTAACATACATGTTTGTGAAAAAATCGCCACTCCATCTTCGAACTCTGACACTCCACCAAGGAATACACCCGCAGTATATCAAAGTAACACACATGGAATAATCACGACTGCCAAAGATTTTAGCATTTCCACAGTGTCTAGTGCTTCTGAGAAATCACATGATAATGCTAGAATTTCAACATCGATTGAATTTAAAAATAGTGAATGTGGACCATTAAATGTTTCTCAGAGTGAAATGAACAACATTCGTGATCATGGAGATTCTGTCAAGTTTATGTGTGATCACAAGAATCAGATAACACCTACAAACAAACAGTGTAAACCTACTAGCATTTTGAGGACTACATTGAATGAATCCTTACTAATGAAGAAATCGCGTAACATGTTGAACACAGCATTGATGAAATCCGTATTGAAGAGGAACAAAAATGAAAGTAGAATTGAATCTTCGGTAGCAGGACCAGATCCCCCAGTGAATGTTAAATTCTGTGGTATCAGACCATGTCCTCCATTAAAATGTCATGTTTCCAGTACGGGACTCACCCCTGTTCCACTCAGTAGCATTCCCAGTGTTCATCAGTTACCAGTTTTCTTGACCACAATGTCAGAAGAAAGGATACTATCAGCTGTACCACAAACGTTCACCTCGTATGTAAATTATAGGAAGAAATTTCCTACTATTAGCAAGGATGGCACAAAGAGTCTCCCTACTACAGGCAGAGCTGTTGCTACTAGGACCATGACAGAATCAAAGCTTGGTAACCAAAATTCCAGAGTTAATAATCAATTAACAACTGGTAACCATGACAAAATAGTTGTATGTAGCAACCATTCAATGTCTGGTAACCATGATATCATAGTTAGTAACCATTTAACTTCTTGTGACCAAGATGCCAGAGTTTCTAACCATTCAATGGCTGGCAACCAAGATACCAGAGTTAATAATTATTCAACGACTGGTGACCAAGATTCCAGAGTTACACATAGTAATCATACGTCAGGTAACCAAGATACCAGAGTTAGTAATCACTCAACATCTGGTAACCGAGATACCAGAATTATATGTAGTAACCATTCAACGTCTGGTGACCAAGATACCAAAGTTAGTAACCCAGGGCAGATTATTCCTCACTATGCGTTGAAAACACCAGAAGCAACCAATCAAGTGCCAAATATTTCTTGTCGCAGTGACACTGAACATAACATTTCTAAACCTAAGAGTTATAAAGAAAGGAACCTGGAAACTTCAAAAACAGACAGTTTTCTGGATTCTGAAAAATCACCAGCTGACGATAAAGTACAGCAAATATACACTCGTAATCCCCTGTCATCTATATGTGATGGCAGAGACTCTAATTTTGAGCCAGATGAGGTCACTGTTGGTGACTGTCTTAATTACCTGGACTTGTTAGCAGGTGATCTCGACTTGGAAGATGAATGTGGCATGAATAATGAGTATGGCATGGAAAGTGAGCGTGTGGATTCATCTGGAAATGGTTCTACTACGAGAACTAGATCAAACGAGAGAGTGGAATTGGGGCCGAATGCTCAGCACAAAAGAAAAGAAATATCTGTAGGGAAGATTTGTCGAAATGTCAGAGAAATCGTGAATAAGATAAAATCTATCAAGACAGGAGATCACACTTCACATATTATTCACAAGGAATCGTTTCCTGTTCGCTCTAAGAATGGAGAGCGGAAATTTGTGGACATTAAGCTGAGTCTAAATCTTGACATAGAAATAACTGACAGTGTTTTGTAATAGATATTATGGACAGCATCATAATACCATATTTGAATTTCATGTTTGACTAATGAAAAACTTGCTATATTGATATCCCCTTCAGACCATATCTCTCCCCTCATTTATAACCATTTATTTACCTAATGGATTCTCCCATTCAATTACAACAGTATACATTGAAATGGTCTATTATTCATTTGCAGGGATATTAAGGATATATCAGCAGACGTCAGCCAGACAAAAAGACAATACAAGTGCAGAATAATTCATATTCATTGGTTGGGAATGTTCAGATAATAATTTCAACAAACTTTGCACAGACATTTAGTATAATGGGAACCTGTGCACCTGCAATTATGAGGTCCATCTGACATTTTAGTGGGGTTATCTCTTTTTCGAGATTTTGTCCGCACTTGTATTGCTGCATTTTCTGGTCAATTTGTCTTAAAACTTGGCACCGATAGTTTTACCACTGTGCTCCTGCGATTATGAGCTTGATCCAACTTTTTTAGTGGAGTTATCCACCTTTTTTTACTAGTGTTTATACATGTATATAAATTCCTTATTAAAATATTATACATGATGTGATTGCACCTTTTTAGCACTCTATGTCATCTAAGTCATCCAAAACATAAATTTATTTACCTACGAGACAACAGCAATGAAACGCTGGTAAATTCTGTTCCAGTTGCTGACTACGAGTTATTTTGTAATGGCATTGTGACATGTTTCAGTATCATATAACCTGATATTTGTCGAACCATCACTCCTGCACGTGAACGTGTTAATTTGGCAATCCTTTATAGCCCAATTTCACTGTCCATTTGGATAGTCCACCGATAGTTGAACATATTATCTGAACATTTCATAAGGGAACTACTCATCAATCAGTGTTTAGAATAAAAGGGGAGAGTGATAGTCCTATTTCAACATGTAAATTTTTTTAACAAACAATTTTGTCCAAGATTTTATTCCTACAATTTTTTTCCCAATGTCTAAAAGATAGTGAATATCTTCTTATGAAGTTTTATATAGCTTCCAGGGTATAAAATAACAAATAAGATTTGAGGACACCTGCTCGGAAAAGCTAGAATTTCTTATCACAAGCTTGGGACAGTTTTAGGGGCTATTTTTAGAACAGAAATCTTACGAAAATGGACGGAGCATACCTGGAGTATATACCAAAAAGGAGAACTCAATCTTGTTAGCAACCTCAATCTAGACAAATTTCACCAGATGTTACCTCAAATTACGCTCAGCTGCATCAGAAATAAACCACTATATTATGCCTATACAGACAAAAAATATAACCAATATTCAGTTTTATCTGTATGTTATTCACAAACTAGCTACAGTAATGCCCTAAATAATCAACTCCTTAACCACAGCAGAATAATGGGTAATTTTTCAGGATTTAGTCGGAAATATGGCTTGTTGCCATTCATCAGAAAGCTCTCAGGAAATTTAGCTTGTTGCCATTCATCGGAAAGCTCTCAGTGAGAGCTTTCCTATGAATGGCAAAAAGTCATATTTCTGACTAAATCCTGAAAAATTACCCATAATTCTGCTTGGTTAAGGAGTCGATTATTTAGGGCATTACTGTAGTTGTAGTCTTGATATCGGATTTTATAAAATATAAGTTGTAATTGTGGCCCGGAAGAGATACACTTTGATAACATTGTATAGATATTAGCTATGATGAGAAACTTAGCACCTGGAATTATGAGGTTGGGCGGTCTCAATAAGCAGAGGTATCTTAGATATTCTTAAAAATAACATAGCGTAATCTCTTCCTTACAAATTTTATATAGTTTCTGAGTAGGGACCTGCGAATATTTGAGATTCGATTTGATGTCGATATCGGGCACCCGATTCGAGATCGATACCGAATCGGTCCGCTGATCCGGATATTTTCGAATCCGTGTTACTTTGTTGTAGTCTCGTTTTTTGCGTCTAGATAACACATGACAAATGACATGAAATCACAAAAAGTGAAGCACAAGGTTGCCAAGTTAGCCAATGTAGGTAACTATGAATGTATGCCATTCAGAATAGACATGCATTATGCAAATTATGTGCTTCGATCATAACCCGTGACGGTGACCAATGGCCGCATATATTTGTAATCTGTATCGACACTACACATATTGTCTACACGGTGTGTGATAACTTGATGCGGAACTCAATTGATTACCGTATGTTTAGAACTTCGGATATCCAATTCAGATTATATGAATAAAATTCAATGTCAGCCGCCGTTATGCGTGACAAATAGTAGAGTTGAATGAACAGACACTTTAGAACAATCGGTCTATTACGTTCTTAAATGGGCGTCATTATGTGCGACCAGTTATCTGCGACACTGCCGGCAGAATTCATAGAAATTTCCTATTTTCAGTTTCCCGTGAAATTGAGCGTGCTGCACCAAGTTTCGATCCGTTGAATCTTGTTAATAACATTTAACACTTGTAATTTATGTCCGTTTTCTGGGACCCCCTCCGTGAAGACAACTACTGTAAATAGGTGTTTGATCTATTGTGAGCTGAAAAGTTTAACAATAACAGTCACATATAACTACCATTGGTATCGGACTACAACAATTATATAGCTGAACGGTGTACCCATGTCCATGTGGGTCAAATCTATATTATCTTTATTAAATAATGTAGACAAATGACTTCATTCCATGGGGTTTATGATACGTTGATTGAACAGTCTTTATGTGTCTTACTGTCACTTCTTGTTTCATGTTCGCCATGACACAGCTAGATAGAAATTCAATGGAACATATCCCAAACCCTCCATTAGACTGAGAGTGACTTGACTATGTCACCATTTTCATAAAAATAAAATGGAAGTTCCAACTGATGTTTATGGAGATTAACATTGTTATATGGTATCTAATGAATTTAGCATTTTTTTGTCATGAGACACTGAAATAAACACTGGTAAACAATGTCAATCACTGGCTGATTCGATTCGAGATTCGATTCAATGTCGATATCAGGAAGGAGATTCGATATCGAGATTCGATTCGATGCAAAATCCCCGATTCGCAGATCCCTATTTCTGAGGTATAATATAATAAATATAAATCGAAGACAACTATCCAGAACACTTTTATCAATTAATATTGATTTTATTTTTATTTTTCTATTATAATACATACAACCTTTTGGGACAAACAGTTTAACATGCTATTTTTTAGAACAGTAACTTGAGGTGATCTCGCGGAAATGTTTGGAGCATAGCAAGGGGAGAACTTGTTTGCCCCCTCCATCAATGCCAAAGTAATTTCTAATCAAAGAGATCTTGCCACCAACGCTCGTCTAACAACTTTATTATGCATTTATAGACAAATAATTTACTCGCTCATCAGTTTTGTCTGTGCTATGTTTTATTTTCAAAAAATCAGAAAAAAATATGTTGTAATTGTGGCCAGGAAGAGGTCTTTAATGTAGTTACTCTATTTGCAAAATAACTGCATATGCAGGATTGAGAAATTTTGGAGTAAAAGGATTTATAACTAATTCCAGTCCAGTCATCATTTCTACAGCATCTTCTGTTATGTTCTCACTGTTAATCCAGAGCATCTCTCTCTCTCTCTGCCAGTGTATTATGTGTTGGCTGTTATATCTTCAACAAAAACCTCTGTAAACTTATCTATGTGGATAATTGGGTGATTTACTTTTGAACACTTGCAAAATTCCTGTTCCAATTATTCTGGTTTTAGTTTCTTTAGACCAAACCATTAAATTTGTTATCAGTTTTGGTGCCCCTCCCCTTCCATTGCCTGACTTTAGAGGCACCAATTAGGAGCTTCCGAACCACGTGTGATTAGATTCCTCATTTCATGGAGATAGTTTTATATAAATTTGGAGGAAAACCTTGACAAGAAATATTTTTTATAAATTTTGGCACCCCTCTCCCTTCCCATCACTGACTCGAACAGCATGACGCATTTTAGACCACACCATTAGACTCCTGATATGTGATAAAATATATATTTTTTTTAAATCATGACTTTGTTGCCCCTCCACTTTCTGTCCCTGGCCTCGACATTGTCACTTTAGAAATGTTTAACTGGCAACTGTTGTCACTTTAGAAATGTTTAACTGGCAACTGTTTAATTTCTTCCTAGAAAATTACTTTAAAAGTTACCCTTGTTAAACCACTTTGGGGGGCCCTAGATAGTCCCCGCTTAATTTATATAGGGGACAGACAGAAGTTCACAAATATAGATATAGAGAAGTGCTGTGATAATTAACATAATCAAGAGTATCTTACTATACCATGTATAATCACCTACAGATCCTCCTGGCCTGTGTTGTGGTAATCAACAAATCCCCCTACAATAATCTATATAGACTCCCCTATGTAGATAATGGGAATAATTTGTATAAGCTCATTCATTACATGGATGCAAGCCTGCTAAATTCACATACTCTCCCATCCCATTTTGGTCTCAATTGCAGAACTAATTGTATTAGCTCATTACTCAATCCAATTTTATCAAATTGATCAGCAGTTTCAAAATACATGGTATAATATCGAGAAGAATACTGGTTCAATTTGCAGAACTGGCCAAGACTATTTGTCGAAAATGAAAAGAAAAATGAAATTCACAAGCTCGTAGCAATTTATAAAAAAAAAGTAGAATGAGAATCTAGTTATATATTTATTGTGGCTTTAGATAAATTCACTGTCATGTATCACATATTAGATGCAAGTCTGCAAATAGTGTGTCTGTCATTTGCAGAATGAGTTCCCCAGAAGGTGAATATAGTTATGCTATCCTGCATGCCAAATCCACCCTCTGTGAACCTCATTCTGCTCAGGCACCAACTGCTATGGGAGACCTATGATCAGATTGAAGTTCCCCAGTTGCAGTTGATGTTTCACTCATTAGTCACCTCGATTATGCATTTTATCTTTTGCAAATTAGGGGTTACATCATGTTAATTTGTGACTATGTGAGGCTCAAGCAGAACGAGGTCCCCATAGGGTGAATTTGGTGATGCTAGCCCACTGTGAAACTTTAGAGAGAAGATGAGGCCTAAGCAGAATGAGGTCACGGGTGAATTTAGTGATGCTAGCTAGCCTACTGTGCATGATAGCGTCACTAAATTCACTCTGTGGACCTCATTCTGCAAATGACAGACACACTATTTGCATGTTTGCTAACCACATCTAATCATATAAATTGTGTGGTTTAATTGCACACTTCTCCACATTCCTGACAGAATAATTTATATTTGGATATTCCAATACCAGTTATATAATGATATTGGAATATCCCAATATATAGTGATATCAGAATATTCCACTGTCATGCAGAGGGACCACTATCATTGTTGCATAACAGTGGCATGGGACCCACAAGTGAGTACTATAGGATTGTACTTTTATACTCCTAATAGTGCACTGAACGCTCTAAAAGTACACAAGATGTACAGTAAGAGTACATTCTTCATCATTCTCGGGCCACATTAGACTCGTTCACAACACCCTATACAAGCCTGGAAATAGTGTGTCTGACAGTTGCAGAATGAGGTTCCCAGATGGTGAATTTAGTGACGCTTTCCCCACACAAATTTGGTGATGATAGCCTGCTGTGCTGGGTAGCATAACAAAATTACCCCCTGGGGACCTCATTCTGCAAATGTCAGACACACTATTTCCAGATTTGATGCTATAATGAGAGAGCGAACAACTAATCGTGTATTGCTGATTTACATGTATATAGGAGGAAATTCAATTCACCTCACCACCTCCTCTCCCAGAGTTCTTAACCTATATATATATATAGAGATTTATAATAGATTCTTCCACATTTAAAAAATGTATACATTGGAATTATCTATTATTCACTTAGAGGGATGTTCAGGTAATAAAAGCAGACAACAGACATTGGATATGATGACCAAAGTGAATAAGATAGACTTTTATCGTTGGAGGAAATTGTTCAGATAACAAGTTTTGCAAACGACCTATGCATTTGTTGAACTTATTATCTGAACATTTCCTACAGGAATTACTGGTCATGAGTAAAAATAGTATAGAAAGGACTATAGGAAGAAAGCATTCATTATGAATGTTATATTGATTGCATACTTGGTATTGTCTGCATGTCAACATCTCTTGTTAACCCTTTCTTTACTAAATGGATTCTCCCAGTCAGTTATAAAAGTATACATTGGAATGGTCTAGTATTCATCTGGAGGGATGTTCAGGAAATATTAGACGACAGACAGGCAAAATGATAATATAAGTGCAGAAGGATTCATTTTCATTGGTGGGAAATGTTCAGATAATAAGTTCAACAAATGGCCTATGTGGTCATTAGTTGAACTTCTTATTTGAAAATTTCCTATGTGGTGGGTCATAATGCTGATATTTGGGGAGATGGGGGGTGGGCAGGAATGCAGCAAATCATTTCATAAAGTTTGGATTTTTTTTTCTGGTTCCAGGGGTTGGAACGGAGGTGCAGTTGAGTTTGAAATTTATGATTGGAATAATCTCACCCCCCTCACAAATTAAGATCATCCCGTCACGTTCTTGGTGGCCGGGGGGGGGGGGGGGGGGGGGGGGGGGGGGGGGGGGGGGGGGGGCAAAGATGGCAGATCATAATGGTATAAGTCATCCGAATAAGAAAATTTATGAACCCCTTCACCTGTGCAACTTGTGTACATAACTTTCTTCATATGAATGAACCCTTTATATGGTGCATAGAAAATGTATTATAAAAAATAAAATCCTTCCCCCAACCCAATTTATCAAATAAATTTGATGATAATCTGGGTATAATTTTATTTTTGTACCGTATATCATGCGCACCACCTATATCCTGTACGAAATGATCCCATAGAAATATGCCTATATTTCCTATAGAATTCCAAGATAGGGTTCCTATATATTTTAATAAATTGGGGGGGGGGGGGGGCAAAGATGGCAGATCATAATGGTATAAGTCATCCGAATAAGAAAATTTATGAACCCCTTCACCTGTGCAACTTGTGTACATAACTTTCTTCATATGAATGAACCCTTTATATGGTGCATAGAAAATGTATTATAAAAAATAAAATCCTTCCCCCAACCCAATTTATCAAATAAATTTGATGATAATCTGGGTATAATTTTATTTTTGTACCGTATATCATGCGCACCACCTATATCCTGTACGAAATGATCCCATAGAAATATGCCTATATTTCCTATAGAATTCCAAGATAGGGTTCCTATATATTTTAATAAATTGGGGGGGGGGGGGGCAAAGATGGCAGATCATAATGGTATAAGTCATCCGAATAAGAAAATTTATGAACCCCTTCACCTGTGCAACTTGTGTACATAACTTTCTTCATATGAATGAACCCTTTATATGGTGCATAGAAAATGTATTATAAAAAATAAAATCCTTCCCCCAACCCAATTTTTCAAATAAATTTGATGATAATCTGGGTATAATTTTATTTTTGTACCGTATATCATGCGCACCACCTATATCCCGTACGAAATGATCCCATAGAAATATGCCTATATTTCCTATAGAATTCCAAGATAGGGTTCCTATATATTTTAATAAATTGGACATACATGTATCTGTGTAATTAGGCCTGAGTCACTGCACTGAGATCCAACTGTCACCCATGGACTGGAGCTGACCAAATGTATTTTCACCCATCCTCATACTTTAAAGTCACACATAATGTTCAACTCCTAATTATATTATATACCAATTCATTTGGAATGAGTAAGAGGAATTGAAGGGGTGGCATGGAGAGTTGGCAGCATATGCATGGAAGAGATATGGTGAGAAAGAAGAGGGAATAAGACAATAAAGGGAGAACAGAGACAGATGGTGATATGGCAATTAAGAGGGTGAATTAAGAGACCGGGAGATATCAAAGAGCCAAGAAGAGGGATAAGCAAATGGTGGGGGAGAGAGTATTTAGACAGGGAAAAAAGAAAACAAGAGGCTGAAAATATCAAGCATAAAGAGAAAGATGGGTGAGAAGATGGGAAGAGTCCTAAAAAGAGCGGGGTTCCAGAGAGAAATAGAGATGGTGAGTGGTGAACAGTATTAAGAAAGAAAAAAAGCAGACGAGATCAAGGGATACAGTGATCGAGGGAGGGAGGGAGGTAGGGAGAACTAGTTTAATTGATAGAGAGATATATGTGGAATCAATGTAGAGAAAATAGAAATAAAACAGACATGAATGGGAGAGTTGGAGAAGAGAAGAAGCCAGGAGCAGGGGAGAGAAAAGAGCAGTGTTTTGGTGATTGCATGGAGAAAGGTGTGGGGTAGCAGACTTGCAGTGGTGTTGTGGTCACCCACAACTTTGGTCAAAATGTTTAACAGTTAAAGGTACTCAACCCGTAAAGAGGGTCCCCATCTCAACAGATCCCAACAACAACAATCCGATCGGAGGGTCCTATATTACTATTTCTTTGGCTTTGGGGGTAAAAAATATTTGATTCGAGTCGAGGAACCCATCAAACAAAGCTCAGATTTATTAGATATTGATTTTTGAAATTTGTTATAAACTCGAGATGAGTACTTCTAACTGCCGTAATCTGCTCTGGATGTGTTCTCCAAATCTATTCAAACAGACAAGGATGGATAACTCTAGAATCAAGTGGTAATTTTAACGCAATTTTGACTGAGTTCTGGGCCAGATAGTATTCCCGATAATGAAAAATAATAGATTTCTAAAATCGATATCTAACAAATCTGAGCTTTGATGGGTGACTTCCTCGACTCGAATCAAATATTTTTGACCCCCGAAGCCATTTGAAATGGTAATTGAGAGGAGTTTTATCGGGTTTGAGTACCTTTAATTGGAGCATATTTCGTGACTCACACAACATCAGTTGTAAAATTAGAATGCAATATTGATGGACTGAAATATGGCCATCAGTTGGAAATTTTCCAATTGTAGCTAGGATTATACTGTTAGGGGTTGGAAATTTGATTTTCCTTGAACAGTCCGAAAAACTTTCAAAGCGTGGTACCAGTTGAAAACAAAATCCAACACAATGGGTGCATTGCATGGGGAGGGGTTAATATGAATATCTCGGGCTCTGAAATTAATTTTCTTTTGCTATAATGGTTCAAGGGGACAGAGGTTATTTGTGGTGGGGAGTTTAAAATTGTCTTTTGGCCAAAATTTTCAACAAATAGAATTTCCATACCTGACAACTAAAATATGCTGAAATTATTCTGATAATCTGCTTTACATACTTTACATTTCAAGATATGTGTGGATTTTGGACCAAACGTTGAGTACCTTAATACTATTTGTTCTATTAAAGGCCAACTTTATTTTTAAACCTCCAGATCACCTTATATAAAATATGTGCCATTTTATATACCATGAAAGAGAAAGCTACAAAACATAATTGTGAACATGTTGTTTTTGTTGAGAAAGCAATGTCTGTTTTGTGCTGAAGTTTCTACACAAAGTCTATTATTTTCAATGGAAGAGGAATAACTCTATATCTTTAGATATATAGATATTCCCCTTCCATTGAAAATAAACTTTTTGAATTCTGTTGCATTATGGGAGCCATAATGGGGGAAATGATTTTATGAGGGGGGGGGGGGTGCAAGTTATGATATTTCTTCTATAAATGTAGGTGCACATGCAGTGCTTGGAGTTGGAAGTGCTCATGCATATTTACAGTGTGATAATAATTATTTACATGGTTCTCATGTCATCTTTATGCTTTCAGAGTTTTTATTTTTTTGAGTGGGTCTGTTGCAGTTGGAAATTCTAAGTTGACATGCAGAGACGTATAGCTTCATCACTGACCCCGGGAGGGGCTTCAGTGCAGTTGGGAAATTTTAATTTGGACGCCCCCCCCCCCCAACAAGAATCATTTGACCACGTCCCTGAGAGATCACTGACACAGGCGCATGATTGTCGACGTAAATTTATACAACAAAACATTCCCAAAGGAAACAAATTATTTATGCATGCAGCTGGAGGAAAAGGGAACGTTTGCACTCTACGGAGATTAGCGAGTCACGTGTCATCAAAAGTGCGCCTGTACTCTAAGTGCATTCTACTATTTACAATTTTCGCGGGTAACTCGAATTCACGAAAACTGAGCGATAATCGAGCCTTGTTTTTCTTCTATTCATTGCCGAAATCAAATGACCTTCTGCGCTTTTCAACTATAAAGTTTGTATCTATGTTTGACCATTGCATCTAAACGTTCGTTTGCCATCATTATACCGAGGATTTAGTTATTGTTCATTTTGGGCGCGTCAGCCACATGTTCCATAGCCTAATTTCGCGCATTGAGTTACGATGTGCATTTGTATATAAAACGTTGCGACAAAGACCCCATCAGCGTAAGTTAGCAACTGTATAGTGGCAAGTAGTTATATAGACTGTTATTAAATTTTAATTCCCAGAGAACATGAAGATTCTGACAGCTCATAGTATATTGCTGTAAAAATTCAGTTTCACTGCGGGCAAGAGGTGAGGAAAAAAGGGAAAATAAAAGCATTTTTTTTTTAGGAAGGATTTATCTCCTTTTAGTACTGTATATTTTTTGTTGGTTAAGCAAGCTTGAATATAAGCATCCGGTCACGGTCAATGAATGACTGAAATGCCCAATTGACCAGTCCATGTTTGACCTAGCTGTATACATATATGCTTCACTTGTGTATCTGATAATGAAGACAAAGAATGTCTTAACACATGCTTTATTCATGACAAAGTTAGGCACTTTTGACGAAACATCCAATACCGCTGGGGAGTGCAGTTACATGTTTAACAATTGAACATGTAGCGTGCTTTAAGTTTTCCTACAGTGGATACCGGCCCAGATGCATCAATGACCATGCAGTAGTTTCGGAATGCGAGGGGATGACATTCTTTTCTTTTATTAGTCAAATGAATTTACTGAACTCGCTTTGGATCGATCGAAGGACAGATTTTCAGTTAATACTATAAAAAATAACTAGGCATGCAATTTTGTGACATAAAGTTGACTTCTCAGCAAATCATAGCATGTAATGTTCATGATTTAAATACGGAAAACACCCTCCGATCCCCGAATCACAATTTTGCTGACCTAATTTAGGATCATACCTTCCGAATGTACTTCATGTCCCATTCTTTGTTTAAATTTATATTTCTAATGTGTAGTAACATATAGCAATTCATTTTCAATATCATTTACTAAAAAAACATCTCCAAATATTAACCCTCTCATCATTTCAGTCACAATATTTGCCAAAATTTCATCCCCAACTAGTAGTTTGCTAGCTCAACTTGACTGCTCGAGTTTGAACTTTTGCCTTGGGTTAGTATCTGTCGTGCATGTGTGTGTCTCTGTCAACAATTTCCATTAGCACAGGCTACATGTCGTGCCTTCCATCGGATGATTATGAACTATATGTCATGTTGACATTGACATATAGATAGGAATGAGATTTTGGAGTCATTCGGCAAAGAAACATGGTTGCCAGTGCATGGCCATCTTTGATTTCACAATTCAATCCATCAGCACAGATTACAGGCCGTACTGTTTGTCTGATGATTATGAAATTTGCCATGGATATTGACATTGACATGTAGATGAGAACGAGTGATTTTGGAAAAAACATAGTATTAAACAATATAAATCTATTAGCATGGGCTACAGGCCGTACCGTTGGTCTGATGATCATGAAATTTGTCCTGTAGATGGGAACGAGTCATTCGGCAAAAAACATGGCCGTCATTGGCCATCTTGGATTTCAAAATTCAATCCATTAGCACTGGTTACAGTCCATACTGTTAATCTGATCATCACACACCCTACAGGCCACCTCCCTCATCCGATCATCACCAAACTTCACATGGATATTCAGGGTGACCTCTATGGGAGCCATAAATTTTTTCTGAAATTAAAATGCCAGCAGCCATCTTGGATTTCAAATTTGAATCTATCGGTTCTGCAGCCCGCATTTACTGGATAATCATAATTGTTTTGAAAATGTATTGATTATAATAATGTGATACATTGATGAAAATTAATAGCTCTAAGAGCTCTTTCCATCACTGTATCACATTATTATAATCAATAAATTTGAAAAATGATCAAGGAAATATGGGTTGATACAAAAATCGGACTTGGCACTGAAAGGGTTAAAGGTAAATTTATAAGATCACCTCTAGATGGGAGGTATCAAATTTAAAAAATATGAAAAACATGGCCTCCGGCAACCATCTTGGATTTGCTCTTTGCATGGCTAAATCCTTTGGCACACCCTACATGTACAGACCACGTACATCCGATTGTCACCAATCTGGGTGGCCACTAGATGGAAGCATCAATTTTTTTTTTAATTTCATTGGAAAACATGGCCATCAGTGGCCATCTTGGATGACTAAATCCTTTGTTACACCCTACACACAACATCCCTTGTCTGATCATGGATAAACTTCACATGGATCTTCAGGATAACCAAAAGATCTATATCTATATTTTCCGAATTTGTTAAAAAACATTGCCACTGGCAGCCATCTTGGATTTTACTCTTTGCATTACTAAATCCTTTAGCACACCAACAGACCACATCCCTCATCTGATCTATTCACACTGGTTGTCAGAAGGATTGTATTTATGCTTGTAGTTCAATTGAAAAATGGTAGTGTTTGTGAATTATGTGAAGTTATTCGAGAGTTCTAAGTCAGACAACAATTTCAGAAGCAAACGAATCTCAGAAACGTTTAAACGAGGAATTACACTTGATACGCACACTGCCACACTGCTGGGTTTTGGCCAGGCGCGCGGTTTCTATCAAGATAAAATAAACAGCGGAAATACATTCATAAATGCCACGTAAATTGAATTTGTTTACTCACGATCGATGTCCAGTGAATCTCTTTGATGGTTTAACACTGCTTAATCCACTATCCATAAACACAAGTGAATGTTACACACTATGTTTTATATTCTACATGCTCCTATATTAAATCTAATTCATAATTATTAATAAGGAATCAATTTAATACTCAGATTCCAAGCTGACAGAATAAATATCAACATCTCCCGGCCACGTGGTCTCGCTTTGATTTTCGAGGAATTTATGTGATGTCATAAGCCATACCGGTACATAGAAATGTATTTTTAGCTTCGATTCATTCAGTCTCAGACAGATAGTACATTTGACACGTCACACCGTGTGACCTCGTCTGGGTAGACACTAATAATAGCGTTATCAGGTTCACTCTCTGTATTTGGCCTAGGTGCGCAATCGATCGCTTGCTGGTTTTCAGTTTTAGCCGTGCGATGGTGCGCAAGAGCGATCGCGCGCCTCAAAAATGAAAGTCTGCCATCACTGCACCCTGCAGCCCGGATTTATTGGAGAATTGTTTTGAAAATTTACAGGCATGTTTTAGATCACATCTAGATATGAGCTATCAAATTTTAATGATTTTCGATGAAAAACATGGCCACCAGCAGCCTTCTTGGATCTTACTCTTTGCTTGACTAAATCCTTTGGCACAGCCTTAAAGACCACATCCCTTATCCGATCACACCAAACTTCATTTGGATCTTATGAATGACCACTAGATGAGAGCCAGAATATTTTTCCATATTAAATTGAAAAAACATGGCCACCAGCCTTCGGCACACCCAAGAGGCAAACTCCTTCATCCGATCATCACCAAACTTCAAATGGATCTTTGGGGTGACCTCTGGATGGGAGCCATCTCGGATTGTGCTCTTTATATTAGTATTACTGCATCCATTAGCACTCTACAGCCAAACTATTTCATCTGATTAATCCCCAACTGTTTATTCATCTTTGAACAGGTTATCCTCTAGTTACTTAAGAATTACAAGTATAAACTCTCCGAGTTCCCTATCGCTCTATGGACTGTAATACATGGCATGATACAATATCCAAGTTAAGCAACAGTGTCATTGACACTTTCATAATTACCATGATGTTTGCATCATTGATAGGGCATATGAGTGCATTTTGTACTAATCCTTGGCTCAATTTCATTCATTGCATATATTCTGTTGAGTATAAAGGAGATGGTCCCATAAATAGCCAGATTTTGTGTACAGTCCCCTTTAAGTGTAATAGAATTGCGATTAACCCTTTTATGACTGGAGCTTCCTGAAATTTTGGAAAACCCTGTGCCAATGCATTCTCTTATATAGGCCAGACTCCCATAGGGAGCATCGCATATAGATGTTTAAGAGAATACATTGGCCTAAAAATGTTTACCTTGACCTTGTAAGCCAGTGCATTCTCTTATATTTGCAAGGCTCCCTATTGGAGACTCGCATATATAAGACAATGAATGCACTGGCATAGGATCACTAATGCTGCACTAGTGTGGCTCCCATCATGAAAGGGTTAAGTGCAATTACTCTCGGGCTCCAAATAAAAGTGCAGGGGAAAAATTCCATTGTAAGATAATAAAAGTGCAGACCCAAATAATCAACATAACTGTTGTTAAACAAACTATTTTTTTTAATAGTAGGTCAAGTATAGGAATCAACAAAGTATGTGTCATGTGGTGTTTTATTCAATATTTAAATGTTGACATGTACTAGTATGCCATATACTTGAATATGTACATACATAAAGTTATAGGCTCATCATTTTGATTATCAGAATCATATAGAAATCTTGAGTTTCAAATCTTGCTTATTTCAACGTTCATGGCCTCAAAATTAAGAAATGTGCAGACCAAAATAAGCACTGTGCAGGGGGGGGAATTTCCGAAGAAAATAATAAACGTGTATGCATGTTTATATATTTGGAGCCCAAGAGTAATTGCACTTAAGTATATTGATTGAGTTTGAGCTAGGGACCTGCGAATATTCAAGACTCGATTCGATGTCGATATCAGGCACCCGATTCGCTGATATTTTCAAATCGGTGTTACTTTGTTGTAGTCTCGTTTTTTGCATCTAAATACACATGCCAATTAAATGACCTGAACTCACAAAAATTGAAGCACAAGGTTGCCAAGTTAGCCAACAAAGGTAATTTTGAATCTATGCCGTTCAGAATATAGACGTGCATTATGCAAATAATGTGCTTCGATCACTGCCCGTGATGGTGATCAATCGCCGCATGCTTTGCAATCTGTATCGACAATATGTAAATTGTCTGGATGCGGAATTCAATTGATTACCTTATGTTTGTAACTTTATATATCCAATTCAGATTACAAGGGCGGATCTACAATCCAGAATTGATTGTGCTTAAACGCAATTACTTGTACATGAACATACATTCAATTGCACTTAAGCTCAATTCAATCAATTGTGGAAAGTCATTAACGTCTGTTAAACATAGTACGTGTAAAAATAGATCAACTTTTTTATTGTTATTGTTATCAATATTCTCCAATAACGAGATTTCACATATTAATAAACTAGCTGAAACAGGCGTCATGTGTCATGTGTGAGCTTTGCTCACATTTTAATCTAAGATAAACCCCCTATTCAGCGTGGCAGCCCCTTTGTATGCCTCGCGCATTTTGATATTTTAAACATCATGATCCACACCTAATTTGGTTGAAATCGGTCCAGGGGGCTGGCAGAAAAATCCGATCAGACAGACAGATCTTACTCTGAAATATATAAGATGTGAAACGGCCTTTCATATTTTCTTGACCGACAAAAAGGGTGATGATATACTTTTTGCTATATTTTGAATATAATCCGGCAGCAAGTGAGTAAAATGAAGCTACAATGCACAGTGCATCCAGACTTTATGCAGTGTGATATTATGTCTCGTTTATTGTTACAGGATGCCGAAATTGAAGAAACGGAAGCCTTTTTTTACTTATAAGAAGAGTTACTGGAAATCTAAATCTGCAGAGCAATCATCCATTGATGATAAAAATGTAAGCAAAAGGTCATCTGTAGGTCACTAGAATCAAAAGATACCCTCAATAGAGGCTCAATTATACAACCGAGAGAGTATTACGTAGCTGAACACAATTTAAAAGGTTGAAGGAGGGCAATGAAATAGAAAAATATCTATTTGGGGACATAACTGCCAATGTTTTTAAAACATGTGTTTTGTCAATTCCAACTGAGGGGCATAATTCAGTAACTAATGGACTGTAATGGTATGAGCAAACCAAAATACAGGCACTTGTTTACACCGATCATTCCTGTTTGGATTTTAAAAAATGATTCATGCGGCTTATATCTAGGACAAGGGCTCGGCATAGATTTGAATAGTCCAAGTCTTCTCGTAATAAAACCAGCTAAGATATTGGGATGGCGAGATGCTGTTTTTAGCTGGTTTTAGTACGAGAAGACTTGGACTAAGATTTGAAGTACACAATACCCTCCAGGATGGTAAAAGTTCATGGAAATTGTGTACAGATATCTCAGTGATGCTGTTTCAGGACCATTAACCCTTTCAGTGCCAAGTCCGATTTTTGTATCAACCCATATTTCCTTGATCATTTTTCAAATTTATTGATTATAATAATGTGATACATTAATGGAAAGAGCTCTAAGAGAGCTCTTTCCATCAATGTATCACATTTATTGTAATCAATAAATTTGAAAAATGATCAAGGTTGATACAAAAATCGGACTTGGCACTGAAAAGGTTAAAGAGTCATATAACAGGATATTGTCCGTACATATGTGGACAGATGTTCGTCATGATGTTTATTGTTTTTTCAATTGAACAAAGATGACGGCTGTTCGAAGGAAAATCAACTTGTATTTTATTGCTGATAAAGTGTTAGTTGTTGGGATTGACATTATTGTAGATTTAATTTAATACAGATAAATTTATTTGCAATATTGCATTTATTGCAATATCGAACTTATTATATGGAAGCTCTGTTATAACACAATGTACACGGCCATGTGAACTGTTTAACGCAGACAACTGATCATGTCAATGCAACATACTTACCAACGTATGCAACAGACTTGTCTGAACACTTCTTTAGGCCTATTAAAATTGAGTTTGTTTCATTTAGTCAAAAAATATGTGGGTACCGATGAATTAGAAGCATCCATTCATTGTTTTATTGAACCTGAGCAGATGACATAATGCTGTATATGACGTTGATCCCGTCTATTGGGTTAGATTTTGGAGATTCTACATGTATGTACTTTAATCAATGTTTTGGAGATCGTGGTAAATCAACGTTGTGACGTCCTGAGTACTCTAATCAACGAAAACATGGGAACATGACCAATTCAGCAAAAATGACGAAGAGATTTTTGTTTTTCAGAAAGGAGTCCCAATGAAGAATGTTCTGGGGGAATCAGGTTCACTGCAGATCCTCCCTGTCGGCTTTGATAGTGAAATGGAGAGTGATGTAGATGACCATGTGGTTGACAGTATTACAGAAGTCTATAATGGTTCAAAACCTCAGTCTGGCACTGCATATAATGAGGTGGATGTCAAACAGGTACCTGTATGTGCGATTTGAGAAGGTTTCTAATGCTATGCATGTGTAACAATGTACAATGAAACTCCCTTCAAACTATCTCATAAAGGTCCACTAAATTAAACTAAAGATAGTCTGTGTTCCCTGTTTGGTCTTACGGTGAGAGCTTTCCGATGAATGGCAACAAGCCATATTTCCGACTAAATCCTGAAAAAATACCCATAATTCTGCTGTGGTTAAGTGGTCAATTACTTTGGGCATTACTGTAGCATCGTTTTGTTCTACTGTTCCCGGTCATAGTAAGTAGACTCTTAACCCTTCCATGAATAGGAGCTTCCTGAATTTTGGCGAAAACATTCTCTTATATATGCGATTCGCCCATAGGGCACCTCGCATATATAAGAGAATGCATTGGCCTAACATTATTTACTTTGGTCTTGTATAAAGCCAATTCATTCTCTTATATATGCTGGGATCCCTATGGGAGACTCGCATATATAAGATAATGCTGCACCAGCGCAGCTCCCGTCATGAAAGGGTTAAGTAGAGATTCTAACATAACTCGTTTTTGGCTGTGGTGCATGTGACTATGGCCAAATTAGATAAATGTTTATCAAAGTGTTGCAGTTGTTTCTTTACTAAATACTAATTGATGATTATTCCCTTAGGAAATGTTCAGATTATAAGTTCAACAAACAACCACAGGACATTTGTTGAAATAATTATCTGAATATTTCCCACCAATGAATATGAATCTTTCTGCAATTGTGTTATATTTTTGTCTGTCTGTTATCTGCTTTTATTACATGAACATCCAAATGAAAAATAGATCCTTTCAATTGTATACATTTATAGCTGAATGGGAGAATCCATTCAGTATGGAAAGGGTTAATCTTACTGGTTGGAACCCTGAATTCATCTTCAGTCTGCCGAAAAGTGACAGAGAGATTTTTGTTTTTCAGAAAGGAGTCCCTGTGAAGAACGATCTGGGGGAATCGGTTTCACTGCAGATCCTAACTAAACTCCCCGTTGACTTTGATAGTGATACGGAGAGCGATGTAGAGGACCGTGTGGATACTTATGTTGCAGAAGTCAATAATGGTTCAAAGTTTAAGTCTGACACTGCTGATAATGAGTTTAATGAGGTGGAAGTCAAGCAGGTATGTGTACAGTAATGCCCTAAATAATCGACTATAAATAAATAAATAAAAGTTACCCATAATTCTGCAGCGGTTAAGGAGTAGATTATTTAGGGCATTACTATAATTTGAGAAGATTGCTAGTGCTCAAGTCTGGAAATAGTGTGCCTGTCATTTGCAGAATGAGGTACACAGAGGTTTAATTTAGTGCCGCTATCCCGCATGGCGTGCTAGCATGACCTAATTCACCCTCTGGGAACCTCATTCTGCTGAGGCCTCCACTTAAGTTAAAATTCATGATGTTTACCCATTAGTCACCTCGATTATGCATTTTATCTTCTGCAAATTAAAAAGTAAATAAAAACAATGTTTATTTGAGATTATATATACTTCCCAGAAGATGAGGTCTAAGCAGAATGAGGTTCCCAGAGGGTGAATTTGGTGATGCTAGCTCATTGTGCGGTGTAGCATCACTAAATTCACCCTCCGGGGACCTCTTTCTGCAAATATCAGGCACACTACTTCCAGGCTTGCTAGTGTTACATAAAAATACCCTGATGAAACTCTCCCTTCAAACTTTCTCATAAAGATGAGACTAATTTCCATATAAACTAAAGATAGATTAATTTTAACTCTCATTCATCAGTCCTCTCCAGGATAGTTGCACCATTCCACACCAGAACTTTTCAATTTACGATTGCTAAAAATTTGATCCCTTCAATCTTGCCAAAACGGCAGCAAACAAGATTTGAACACATGGTATCTTCACTCCATGACATTATTAGTCAAGCACACTCACCATTGGACCGCCATACTACAAGAAGGATGAGGATGTTTTTATTATAGGAATCAATTATTCAAATCATTAATATGATGCATTCATGCATTAGAAAAAGCCCAGATGAGATTAACCCTTTGATGGTGAGTACGTCATATATATGACCAAGCCTTGAAATAGTGTGCCTGTCATTTGCAGAATGAGGTCCCCAGAGGGTGAATTTAGTGATGCTACCCCGCATAGCAGGCTAGCATCACCAAATTCACCCTCTGGGGACCTCATTCTGCTGAGGTGCAAGCAGAATGAGGTCCCCAGAGGGTGAATTTGGTGATGCTAGCCCGCCGCTATGCAGGGTAGCATCACTAAATTCACCCTCTGGGGACCTCATTCTGCAAATGACAGGCACACTATTTCAAGGCTTGTATATGACGTCATATCCATGGGATGAATATATTTTTTTCGAATGAAATGAGAAATATTGAGTATTAATGGGCCTAGAGTATTAACAGAGGTTTGCTGATAAGATGAAATCTTTGTAACACCCTTCAGTGGCACACCACTTTAATGATGACATCACAGACATAACTCAAATGATCTCCCCAAAAGTATGGATCAAACATGGAATATTTGACAATATTTTCCAAGAATAAATAACACATGTCATATTTGACTAATTTTTTCAAGGATAAATAACATGCATTAGACATGTCAATGATTGGATCATGGTACATGAGTGGTAATAATAATAATAATAATAACATGCATTAGACATGTCAATGATTGGATCATGGTACATGAGTGGTAATAATAATAATAATAATAATAACATGCATTAGACATGTCAATGATTGGATCATGGTACATGAGTGGTAATAATAATAATAATACCATGCATTAGACATGTCAATGATTGGATCATGGTACATGAGTGGTAATAATAATAATAATAATAACATGCATTAGACATGTCAATGATTGGATCATGGTACATGAGTGGTAATAATAATAATAATAATAATAACATGCATTAGACATGTCAATGATTGGATCATGGTACATGAGTGGTAATAATAATAATAATAATAATAATAATAATAACATGCATTAGACATGTCAATGATTGGATCATGGTACATGAGTGGTAATAATAATAATAATAATAATAACATGCATTAGACATGTTAATGTTTGGATCATGGTACACAAGTGGTAATAATGATAATAACATGAGTTTCTCTGTTAGCAGATGTTCATAAATGATTTATACCTTGTCTTCATCTCGGGCCTCTAATAGGATGTTGCAGGCACCAGTCTAGATGTTTCAAATTAGGATAAGTCACTTCTCCCTGTTTGGTTATTAACCCTTTACCCAACAGAATGGCCCTGTGCCAATGCATTCTCTTATATATGAGAGTCGACCATAGGTCGCCTCGCATATATAAGAGAATGCATTGGCTTAACACATTAAAAATTATAAAATTGTTAAAGAATGTAAGAAAAATGGTAAAAAGTGTTAAAAAAATATTTTTTTTAGGCCAATGCATTCTCTTATATATGCGAGGCGACCTATGGTCGACTCGCATATATAAGAGAATGCATTGGCACAGGGTATAACTGTAACCATCACAATGTGGTCAATGAGCCGGTTCCAATGATATCCATATTTGTATGGTTTTATTGAGACAGACCAAAGATATTTTAGGCTGTTGAAGCTTTATTTGGCCGGTTTTGGCCGGTTTGTTGGGTAAAGGGTTAAAGAGAAGTGGACTGTTATCAGGGAGAGGTTACAATGACTGAAATTCAATTTACACCCCCACATCACTGTTCTATGATCCATTATGTATAATCAACGCAATCGCCCATTTATAGAACCATTTTGATGTGTAAGAACAGCATTATAGTGAGTAGGAATACCATCATAATCAGTAAATATACTTTAAATATGCTGTTGGGATATATGCATACAGCTGGTAGAGAGAGAGAATTAAGTCACTTGTCCCTGGGACAAAAATAAGAAGTGGCATGTTTTAGGGAGAAGATTTTTCCTAAGTCGCCCTCTAGGCTTGTCCCTGTGATATTTGGCTGTTAGCTCTTAATTAAAAAATAGACATGCAAATTATCTCAGAAATTAAATGCAATGTGAGCTGGAGATGTTAGTGGTATACTAGCAGAGAATTTACAGTTGGATATTAAATAAATACATATTATCACTACAGTGAATTAATCTGGCCATCGCATCACTTCGAGTTGAAGAGGTCATATCGCTGGATCAAACAAGGCGGACAGTTTGATCCAACTATCGAACCTCTTCAGTGAGACGTGGCGTGATGAGCAAATAAATTTACTGTAGTGATAATAGGTATATTATATGACTTACATGACTGATATTAAACCAAAATATTAAACATTAGAATGACATAAACCCATGTAAAATAGCGATAGATTAGAAGAAACACAATTAAACGATAACCAGAAATATGTATTAAGCGCAATCGCGAAGATAGAGGATGGGGGTATGACATCAGATAAAAAACTGTAGCTGATCCAATTGTCAGGAAATATCGCTACACTATAGTGGTATCTGAGGACGAAAAATGAGAGTCATATCAGGTAGTCATATAATAAATTACCATGTGGCTTTTGTGTTTTGCAGAGAGTTTACAATTAATATTATATTGTAGGAGCCGGATGATATGATAGTTGTTTATCGAGCAGATGATGAATCTGAATCAGATGATGGTGTAACCAAACATGCAAAAGATCCGGTTTTTGTCTACCATTCCAAGATTGATGGTGATAACAGACCTGAAGCAATGCTCCCTGTCACGCATGATGACTCTATGCCTCATCAGGAGCACCTTGATCAAGAAGGGACCACTATCATCCCATCTTCATTGGACGCACTTGCTGATGGAAGTGTAAGTACAGTAGAGCATTGAGAGTTTCTGGCAGATTCCTTTACATATTGTGCAACTTAACCCTTCCATAAATGAAGCTTCCTGATATTTTGCGAAAACCCTGTGCCAATGCATTTTCTTATATGCGAGTCACCCATATAGGGGTCCTCATATATATAAGAGAATGCATTGGCCTAACAATATTTACCTTGACCTTGTAAGCCAGTGCATTCTCTTATATATGCGAGGCTCCCTATGGGAGACTTGCTTATATAAGTGAATGCACTGGCACATGATAATTAATGCTGCACCAGAGCAGATCCCATCATGAAAGGGTTAAGAGATAGCTGTGTTGTGTTTCACGATTTTCAGTGGTAAACTGCTGGTTGTACTTTCACAAATTTAGAAAAACAGGTATTTGAGACGGTATAGCCAGTGGGTTGCCACTGAAAATGTTATCTCCATTCTAATACACAATGTCAATATTATTCATAAATTAAAGTGCAAATGTTGCTTCAATGGCAACATCTTTCAGATGAATTCCACCTTCGATGTAAAGTACTAAATACGAAACAACCACCAGCTTGTCTTTTTGCCGTGATCGACAAATATAATCCCACTGTCATTTTGGTCAGAAGTTGGAAGAGAAAACATGCGGATTTGATTTTTAATTTAAAACAAAATTATTCTCCAATTAGTATGTGATATAACATAAAATTCACGTGAAATTTTTAAATTGCTACCAATACAATGGTACATTAATCAGGAATTTGATTTGTCCACCTTAACCATGTTTATTTTATTGACTTTATACACAATAACAGGCGGGACCATGCATAACTTTGACTTAAATGTTATTTTCGAGTTACCGAAGTTTGACTTAATGAAGTTTGACTGTATATTTAAATTATTTCTGAATTATTACTGCAGCATGGTTATTTACTGTAGATTTTTTATGATAGAAGGCACTTACTAACATATTGAATATGTATTTAGCCTGTCCTAATGACAGACTGAAAAAGAGGACAATTCCCAAATTATTTAAAGGATTGCGCACAATAGAGCAATAGATTCAAAAGAGAGGTCTTTCAAAACTACAATTGCAATTAACCCTGAGGTTCATGACAGGAGCTGGCTGGTGCAGCATTAAAGATCATGTACCAGTACATTCTCTTATATGTGCGAGTTTCCCATAGTGAGCCTCGCATATATAAGAGAATGCACTGGCTTACAAGGTGAAGGTAAATATGATTTGGCCAATGTATTCTCTTTTATATGTGAGACTCCCTATTGGAGACTCGCATATATAAGAGAATGCATTGGCACAGGGTTTTCACAAAAATTCAGAAAACTCCCATGGAAGGGTTAACAGTTAGATCAAGCCTTGAAATAGTGTGTCTGTCATTTGCAGAATGAGGTCCCCAGAGGGTGAATTTAGTGATGCTACCCCACATAGCGAGCTAGCATCACCAAATTCACCCTCTGGGAACCTCATTCTGCTGAGGTGTAAGCAGAATGAGGTCCCCAGAGGGTGAATTTGGTGATGCTAGCCCACTATGCGGGGTAGCATCACTAAATTCACCCTCTGGGGACCTCATTCTGCAAATGACAGGCACGCTATTTCAAGGCTTGGTTAGAATCATGTTCTCTTCATTGGCATAATATATCACTCATTCACAGGGACAGCATATCGGTCTTACAAATACTCCTTGTTCAGAGACTAGCACACAGAAAAGATGCTGATTATTCTGTGAAATGCAGATATGCAGAAAATCACAATGGGCGGAAATCACATGCTGGCGATCAATCTTGAGACAAACTTAGTCAATATTTTTATATTGTTGAAGCAGTGGCATGTCTTCTGTACTGTTGAAAATATGTGATATCCCTTGAAAAATATGGTACATAGAACCCAACCCATCTTTAATATGGTACATAGAACCCAACCCATCTTTAATATGGTACATAGAACCCAACCCATCTTTTAATTGTAATTCTGTTTTTGTGAAACCTCTTTATATGTTCACATCAGAATTAGGAATGGTATGATCAGAAAACATGTGGTATCAAGTTGATGAGTACCACAAAATATAAATGGCGGATGCTTATTAAAATGTATATATTCTTCTTTAGTTTTTTATTCATTTGGAGGGGTGCATGTTCATGGAAAATGAGCAGACGACAGACAGACCAAAAGATATTTCAAGAAATTCAAGTGTAGAAGGGATCCTATTTATTGGTGGGAAATGTTCAGATAATAAGTTCATCAAATGATCTATGACTGTTTGTTAAAGGCCCACTTAATTTTCGAATCACCAGTTCACATAATATGCAACATATTCCATATTATATACCAATCGAAAGATGAAGCTCAAAAACATTGTTGTTTTTGTCAAGGTACCGACATGTGTTCTGTACTTAATTTTGATCTGGTCTGTACTGCAAGTCTATTATTCTCAATGGAAGAGGAATAACTTTTATCACTTAGTTGTGAATTATGATGCATTCTGGGGTAAATAACTGGGGAGTCTTGGTGTTAAACTGAGAATCTCTGTCATTTGGTGGACACTTAAACAGCTGTTCCATATTCCATTAGAATATATATATTTTTGGTTCCTCTTCGAAATGGTATATAATATGGAATATGTTGTATATAATGTGATCTGGGCATTCAAAAATTATGTAGGCATTTAAATAAGATTTCCTAAGTATATAGTATAGAATTAGAAAGGAAATGGTTATTAAAAGGGACCATGCCTTCATGCATATAAACAATTACATTCCAAGACATTGATACCCCATTTGTGTCAGTGTGTTCAGTAGCTTTCTCAAGCATTATTAGAAAAGTTTCCAATCATAGGATATTTAATTATTTGTGAAGTGATCCTTCAGTTGTAACATTTTTAGCTCACCTGAGACGAAGTCTCCGGTGGAGCTATAGTCATCACTCCTCGTCCGTCGTCCGTCCGTGCGTCCGTCTGTCCGTCTGTCCGTCTGTCCGTCCGTCAAACTTTTTTTAAGCATCTTCTCCTCTGAAACCATAATACCGAATTGGTTCATATTTGGTGTGGATGTTCCCTAGGTGACTCTCATTCAGATTTGTTCAAATGAGGTCACCAAGTCAAATAGTTTTGATGTCAGGACCATAACTATTTTTCCACATAGTAATTCTTAAAACGACTTCTTTTCTGAAGTTGTCGGGCCGAATGGGTTCATATTTGGTATGAGGGTACCTTGGGTGACTGTGGTTCAGATTTGTTCAAATGAGGTCACTGTGTCGAATGTTGGCGGAGCCAGTGACATAACTAAAAAAAAAAAAAAACCCAAAAAAAAATATTCAGATTTAACTCCTTGCTCAATTTAACACACAAAATTTTTAATAATTTTTTTTTATAACATGTTATAAAATTTGAAAAACTCACATAATTATAACATCCTCTGAGTTATGAAACTTCAGTCTTCAATGAAATCACAGAAACTTTCCATTACCCACCCCCCACCCTCACATGACCCAGGACCCCACCCTGCCAACAGCCCCTTCACCCATATCATATCACAACTTACCTCTCTCCAGAAGCAGTTATTATATCTGCCAATATTATATCTACAAGAGGACTCAGCTTCATAGAGACACACAGTCAGGTCATTAATTGAGATCAGAATGACAGATTAGAGATTAGAATGTTATTGGACAGGTTTGTGTAAACACTGCACTAGCAATGGTGCTTGTTGTTATTATCAAATTAAAACAAAATTATTTTCTCAAGCCTGAATTTAGTGTGTCTGACATTTGCAGAATGAGGTCCCCAGGGGGTGATTTAGTGTTGCTACCCTGTACAGCAGGCTAGAATCACCAACTTCAACAGTAGAACTTCAATCTGTTTCTAGGTTTCCCATGGCAGTTGAGGCCTAATCAGACTGAGTGTGAATTCAGTGATGCTAGCCTGCCTTGCGGAATAGTGTCATTCAATTCACCTTTTGGGGACCTCATTCTGCAAATGTCAGACACTAAATTCAGGCTTGGCTGTTTCATATTATTTTCTTAACCACCACTTATCCAGGTGTCCAGGTGAAGAAAAATTGGGGGGTATATTGGATTGAATTTGTCTTCTGTCTGTCAGGCAGTCCTTCTATCCATCTATCTGTTGGGATGTCTATCCATCTGTCTTTCAACAATTGTTTTCTTCTCCATATTAAAGACCAAATGTGTTTATATATTTTGGTGTGCATGTTCCCTAGGTGACTCACAATCAGATTTGTTCAAATAAGTTCATCAGATCAAATACATGTAGGTGCAAAGCCAGGACCATAACTGTTTCCCGCCATAGTAATTTTTAAAACAATTTCTTCTCAAGAACCATTGGGCCTATATAGCTTATATTTGGTATGGAGGGGCCTTGGGTGACCGGGGTTCAGATTTGTTCAAATGGGGTCATTTTTAGGAAAAGAGGCCCCCAGAGGGTGAGGTGAATTCAGTGATGCTAGCCCACCTTGCGGAATAGTGTCATTAAATTCGCCGTTTGGGGACCCCATTCTGCAAAGGTCAGACACACTTAATACAGGCTTGCTGTTCCAAAATTATTTTCTTAACCACCACTTATCCAGGTGAAATCATACCCTTATTTTTCAAAGAAAAATGGGGGGGGGGTATATTGAATATTGGGGGGTATATATTGATATTACTAGATAAATGGATCTCATAGATGGGGATTCACATTTGTTCTAATAGGGGCAGAGATAAGAGATTTAACTCTCCTCTATGCTGTTTGGTACTGGTATAATAATATTGATTTCCAGGCAGCCTGGGTGGGGGCAAAATTTGAGGCAATGGGTAGTGAGTGTAGAGGGGGTGGAGTTTTGGCCCCCTACTTTAATCAAAATTTAAACAGTTGAAAATTTCATGCCTGATACAACATTAGTTGTAGATTAGATGTTCACACCAAAAAATTTCATGCCTGATACAACATTAGTTGTAGATTTTCCAATATTATTTTCTTAACCACCACATGACCTTATTTTTCAAAGAAAATTTGGGGGGGGGGGGGGTATATAGGATATTGGGGGGTATATTGATATTACTAGATGAATTGATCTCATAGTTGGGGATTTACATTTGGCAATGGGGAGGGAGTGTAGAGGGGGTGGAGTTTTGACCCCCTACCTTGATAAAAATAAAAACAGTTGAAAATTTCATGCCTGATACAACATTAGTTGTAGATTAGATGTTCACACTAAAAATCGGTTGGAACTGTTTTCATAGTTTGGTTTAATTCTCCAACATGTATGTTTTTAAATCACCAGTCCATATATGTTCCTACTAGTACTTCAGGTTAAACTGTTGGACAGAATTGGCCACAAATTTTAACTTTATGGGGTTGTCAGGTTGGTAATTTTCAAATGAGGTCACCTGGTCAAATAGGGGCCAAGCGAAGGACAGTTTTCCTCTTAATATGCTTCCTTCACAAGGACCATCAGGTCTATTTTACTGATATTTAGTATGAAGGGTTCTTTGGTGTATGGGATTCAAATTTATTCAGATGGGGTCACCAGGTTAAATAGGGTGGGACCAGGGACATAACTGTATGTTTCTATAGTAATACTTAAAATGTCTTCTCAAGATAGGTTGGACTATTTAGCTTACATATAGTATGGAGGATCCTTTAGTGTCTGAGATTCAGATTTGTTAACATGAGGTCAACCTGTTAAGAAATGACGGGGCTATGGGGACTTAACACTTTTGTGTCTAATAAAATCATTAAAATACAAAATTCATTAAAACATCTACCTTGGAACTACCTGACTGATTAATCTGACATACATGTATGGTGTTTTGGGTCCATGGATAATTGGGCTTCAAACATGTCTAAATGGTTTTATAAAAAGGCGCTTGTGAGATTTGAAATTTCCAACAATTGAGAAAGTTTGAGATGTCGGTTGTGAAATTCCAACCTAAGACTTGGGAGTCTGGAGCCCGGTCGGGAGGGGACTTGTTGAGCTGGAGGAGGGGTGGGGTGATCAGTAGTGTACAGTTGGTAAACTCAAGGTAGATATTCACCGATCTACATACATGAAGCCTCTCTAGCCACATATCCTGTTTAGATCTACTTCTTTTAAAATGATTATGAAAAGTTCTGACTGTTGTGGTCTCCAGAGTCCCAGTCTTATCGGTCTTTGTAGTCTGGTGAGCGACCCCACAGTCTTTGACTGTCTTGTTTAAGAATGTGAGATACTACTGGCTATTTCTGCACAAATTGGGTATCAATTTGTTCCTGAAGATTAATTGTTTTTGTGCTTGTTGCCATAAATATATTTTTCCATGGGCCAGGGACCAGCCTACAGATTTCAAATTTGGAGAAGTCACTTCTACATATTTGATAATTAGGGAGAAGTGGGATGCTATTTAGGGAGAAGTCATAAAGGCTGATGTTCATCCAAACATCACCCTTCTATGATCCAATTATTATTATTATGCAATACAAGAGCACAATAATATAAAACCATTATAATGAGTCAGTAAACAATTATAACCAAAAAAACAATTTAAATACGCTGTTTGCACATCATATACATGCTGGAATATCAGGGAGAAGACACTTCTCCTTGGGATAAAAATAGGGAGAAATAGCATGTTTTAGAGAGAAGATATCTGCCAAGTCACCCTCTAGGCTGGTCGCTGTCGTGGGCTTTTATAAGAAATTAATACTTTCTATGGTATATGTTTCAAAATTTTCCTCTATTATTTCAACTTGAGTTTAACCGTGAATGGAATAATTGACTTCACAAAACTTTCATTTATTTTTTAAGAATTCAGTTGAATTGAGAAATCAGTATAGCAAAGAACGGGAACAAAAGGAGATAGAAGGAATCTCAAAAGCTCAAGGTGGAAAGGTGAAAGACCACGCCATTAATAAAGTTAGTTAAAGATCCATTTGTCATTACAAATCCTAATATGAATACAATAGCAATGAAATTTTTTCAATTGAGCATCATGTATTTGCATATCTTGGAGGATATTTGTTTTACTGAAATATTCATCGTGATATGGTCTAGCATTTAAAATGATGGTACAGGTGATACCTATTTAATTAGTTGGTTAATAAACCCTCCGATAACCTTTTTATGGAAAAAGCCAGAAAAATTGTTTCAGGGCATTCACAGTTGAAATCAATGTAATTGTGTTTGGAACAGTTAACAATTGAAGAAAAAAACTCTTTAATCAGCTTCGAAAATTAAATTTAAGCCTATAAGGCCAAAAAAAAAAAAGTTTTGGTTCTCAGGCCCCGCCGCATTGAATAAAAAGGGCCGCAATAGGCCTTTTTATTGCAATGCCTGATGTTATGACAAACAAACTTACGAGAAGAAAAAAACAAAAAACAAAATTTTGTGGATTTTATCAACATGTCCATAGCAGATATGTGTTGAATATTAGTGTGCATTGAGCTCTAACATCTACTGTGTTAAAAAGTGACTTGCAGGCTTACAACATGAAGTAGATGACTACAATTAAGAAAATGATTAGCTGATCCTCATGCTCTTCTTACAATTAGTCATTGTGAACAACTTACACTAATTGTAACTTTATACAATTGAAAGGCACAGGACTAAATTCAGGATCACATATTAGAATGTGGAGGTATCAGTTTTTAGACAACAATAACAGTAGTTAATGTCAGGGGCATTATATATTGTTAGGTAATCCCAGTCATACACTGGTAGTACAATGTCATTTTTATATAAGACTAAATGAGTTTATATGCATAACAGTTCCCTCTACCTTTCTGGTTATTACTAGACAGAGGAAGGTATCTTTGTCCATGCTTACAACGCGAATAAAAATAAAACCCTCCTTCCCTCCCTCATTGATTTGAAGAAAAAAATTGCCCGAGAACCAAAACACTTTTTTTTCTGGCCTAATCCATGCACTATTTTACTACTGATACATGTTTATTGGACCCATCATCCCAAGCCTTTGTTTTCATAATTGCATTGGAAATGCAAATGGGGGTATCAGACAATAACATGGGGAAAATCAGGAAAAGGAGAATTTGTTTTTTTTATGTCTAATATATTAATTCCCAATTTTACAATAAATTATTTCAAGTGAATATACATGCTTTGAATCCATTAGCTTTAGTCACATAGAAAATTGCTGAATAGTATATCAACATTTTCTCAACAACTGAAGTTTTCATTTATATTTTCCGCTCATCCATCTAGAGATTTTTACCACTATTCATACATGTAAACCAACTAATAACATTGCTGTGGCCTGAACCATAAATAAACAAAATAAGTGATTGGATTCTCCCCTTTAGTTATAATTTATTATATTAGAATACATTGGAATGGTCTTGTTATTCAGTTGGTGGTGTGTGTTGATAATACAATTGAAGGATTAAAAAGGATTCATATTCAATAATATGGATGGAATGTTCAGATAATATGAACCACACTCGCACCACAGGCGCCCGTGGTTGTTTATACCTTAGGTGCTGGTGAATGACCATCAATATTGTTTTCTATATCCATCAGTGATTTTTCAAAGATCATGAGTATGAATTTTGGAGTAATTGTCACGTGACTTCTGGTTACCAACTTTGAGGAGATTGCTAATGTGCTGAATCAGCAATCGATCAATGAGATGAAAATAAAATTAGCTACTTCACAACCTCCAAAGAATTCCCATGCTATTTAGGCCTATTAGTTTCATTTAGACCAATTTTGTTGGTTGCTTAATGAAAACATTGCTTAGTGAAGACATTATGGCACGGTTCATGACGTCATTTTAGCTTTGCGGGCCAGAATCCAGATATGATTGCACAATCCATGTCATGTCATCTCCACCAGAGGGCCACTGCATACATGATGTTACATAAATTATTCTTTATGTCACTGATAAAAAAACAAAATCGAGGCACAGCATGTGTGTTTGCTCCACTATGTGTCATGTACGATTCATTTAAAGTTCAACAAAACAACCTGTATTCTGAACTAATTATCTGAACATTCCCCAAGTGAACTACTCATCAACCAATGCATCAATTCAATCACCCTAGGGTTAAAACCACTATTCTGCCTGGCAGTGATGAAAAATTACAATCTGTTTGAAATATAAGCTGAAAAATAAATGTCAAAATAGTAGTGTTGTGATGGTAAGCTCAGGTAGAATAGCTCACATTTTATTTTGCTAACCAGGAAGTGATGTTATTTTTAGTACACACTAGAATCTAAATAAGAATTAAATAGTTTTCGTAAAAGTTAGCCTGAAACCCTCAATACATCTTCTTAAAAGATTAGAAAATTATTCACATAGAATGAAATCATTTGATTTGTCTGTCCGCTTCCAAAAGACATGCTATGGTCACACATATATTAAAGGGAATGCAAAAGCAATAATTCAGGCCTTCCCACATCAAGAGCATTTATTTGCACAATTCAGAAAACAGGTGTATTATTGCACCCATAGTATTATCGTAAGATGGGTTTTTCTGAAACAAAATGTCATTTCTGGATAAACCTATGTCCAGTTACACTTTCATATGCCCATAATTGAACTGAGATGGGAAAGGATCTAAATAAACCTTAAAATCGTTCAATATTGATTCACCATGAGCATTTTGAATAGAGGGACATACGGGTGCGGCAGCAATCGCTCCCATCTCCTGGGAAGGATTCATTTTGATTTTAAGGTGACCAGTAGAAAATAATTCTGGCTGTCCCCTGTGAGGAGTAAAAATTTCCAGCCGTGAAGCAGATATTTGTAGATGGCATGATATGCAGCAAATCACACGTTTTGCATGTGACTGATTCTCTTGCAAAAAGCAATAAGGTAGAACAAAGTAATCAATTTAATAGTCATTTCATGTTACCTTTTCTATACTGAATGGATTCTCCAATTCAGCTGCAAAAGTATACATTGGAATGGTCTATTATTCATTTGGGGCGATGTTCAGGTAATAAAAGCAGATGTAGATAATAACAGATAATACAAGAGCAGAATGTTTCATGTTCATTGGTGGGAAATGTTTAGATAATATTAAAGTTAACTTATTATGTCTGAACATTTCCTATGGGAACTACTCGTCAATGAGTATTTAGTATAGAAAAGGTTAAGTAAGCAGGCATGATTGGAAGAGGTATTTATGAACAAAATCACAGCCCTCTGTGAACAATGGTCAAAGGAGTATTTAGTTGAGTACGTTGCATTGGGTCCATTGTTCGCTGGCTCATTGCATTGAAATTTGATAATATGCAACAGCACTAAGCCATTTAAATGGCTGCTCTAAATGGCTGAGATGTATCTGTTGCTCTGTATTCATTAACCCTTTCATGGCGGAGCTGTGTTGGTGCAGTATTAAAGATCATGTGCCAGTGCATTCTCTTACATGTATATATGCCGCATATGCCTACGGGAGACTCGCATATATAAGAGAATGCATTGGCACAGGGCTTTCGCAAAATTTTAGGAATCTCCAGTCATGGAAGGGTTAACACACCCAACAGAGAGATTCTATGTTCAATGCAACACATCCCTTATATGACATGCATATTATGATGTCATGTTTTGGTTCTTGTTTTCAATTGATCAAAGATGACTTAGTCTGCGAAGTGAAGGAAATTAAATTGTATTTATGAGAATTTCTTTTGATTTTATAGGTTTGGTATATTCGTAAATTATATTATAACATATTGCTTGCAATATTGCATTTAATCTAATATATATATATAGTGTAATATCAAACTTATAATCTATAATTGGAAGCTCTGTGTTATAACAAAACACAACCATGTAAAGGTTTAATGCAGACAATGGATCATGTCATAGCAATTGACCAACGCAACGCAGTCAGCTAAATGCTACTAAAGAGACATGTGCACCAAAGTGGACTCACAGTTTGCGAAAGAGGTTCGTGTAGTTTATGCTCTTTGAGCCGATCATTTTGTGCTTTAATTTATCCTTGTATCAATACCACTGATCTAATTTGTATAGTTTTAACATTTAATTTTTTTTTAGTTTAAGAAAATGAAAGACAATAAAATTAATAGATGGAAGCCATAAAATTTTATTTAACACATGGCCGCCAGCAGCCATCTTGGAATTTACTCTATGCATTACTAAATCCTCCGGAATTCCCAATAGCCAACATTTGTTATCCGATTGATCCGAAAGTTCATATGGCTCTCTGGTTGACCTCTAGTATTACATAAACATTTCAACTGTTCGCATTCCTTATCACTCCATTAAATAATATATGACACTATTTTGTATTATTCCCTCTGCATGTTGAGCTACAGTGTCATTGACACTTTCATTCTGTTTTCATATCAGGTGATGTTTGATCATTGAAATCTCCATTTGATGCTTACATAGAAATGTTTTTAATTTTTTTTTTATTTCAGAAGCGGCTTTCATCGTTCCGGGGTGTATGTTTTGCCAACAACTGTAGCAAGCAATTGAAATTCCATAAATTCAGTTCTTATTTATTTATAATTCCTAATTCAGTTCGTAGCACTAAAAAAGAACGTCAGCATTGGAACATGTTTTTCGAACGATCATCTGATGAAAAAATTCCTTTTGGAGCCATGGTGTGTGGAAATCATTTTGATGAAGCTCACTTTAAAATAACAGCATCTGGTTACTATAGTTTAATACCTGAGCCGGGAGGAGACAGCTGGAGACATCTCTGTTTTGGAGAGAACTGCTTCAACCTCAGTCGGAAACATTCCATTCATTTTCAAGGTATTACTCATTTAGGTGACAGTACAGTTAACACTTCCATGATGGGAGCTGTCCTGGTGCAGCATTAACCCTTTCAGTGCCAAGTCTGATTTTTGTATCAACCCATATATCCTTGATCATTTTTCAAATTTATTGATTATAATAATGTGATACATTGATGGAAAGAGCTCTTAGAGGCACTGAAAGGGTTAAAGATCCTGAGCCAGTACATTCTCCCATAGTGAGCCTCACATATATAATAGAATGTACTGTTTACAATGTCAAGGTAAATAATATTAGGCCAGTGTATTCTCTTATATAAGAGAATGCATTAGCACAGGGTTTTCGCAAAATTTTCGGGAGATCTAGACAGTCATGGAAGAGTTAAACCTCTTCAAACCAAAAATACTTCAAACTGGCCTTTCTGTTAGGTTTAGAGAGTTGTTTGGTTTATAGATAAATGTGCCACCACAAAAGATGAAACCGAAGTTAAAAAAAGAAATCAATATTAATTGATAGAAGCGTTTCCAGACATGGGTCTTCAATTCATATTTATTATTTTATCCCCACGAAACTATATAAAAATTGTTATATAAAGAGATAATCCATCTTTGAACTGTTGCACAGATGTCACATACATTAATGAATTTTGAGTCTGTAAAATGATCTACAATCTATGTTATTCACAACCCATCCAAGAAAGATCTTAGTATAAAACATAGAAATAGCAATAAAAATCAAGGAGTTGATTTTGCCGCTTCATGTTTCATGATGGTGCAATTTTCTATAAACCAAACACCTCTCTAAACCAAACAGAAAGGTCAGTCGGAGAGTGTTTGGTTTGGAGATGTTTTACTGTGTTCACCACATGGGAGACTTTCATATTTAAGAGAATGCACTGGCACAGGGTTTTTGCAAAATTTCAGGAAGCTCCCGTCATGAAAGGGTTCAGATTGTTTGGCTTTAAAGTGATGTGGAACACTATGCATGAGTGATTCAATGGTAATAGAAAATAAGGTAGATATTTTCAGAAATTTGTGTATAACTAAATTTGCAGCACGCAAAGGCATTCTTACATTTGTTTACCTATGATACAGGGACAAGCCTCCAGATATCAAATTGGGAGAAGTTGCTTCTCCCTATTTGATTAGTAGGGAGAAGTGGGTTGTTATTTAGGGAGAAGCTGATGTTCAGTTTACATGATAACATCACCCATCTATGATCCATTTATTATTATGCAATACAAGAGCACATTTATAAAACCGTTATAAGTACAGAAATTTTAAACAATTTAAATATACTGTTTGCACATATACATGCTGGAATATCAGGGTGATGTCACTTCTCCTTGGGATAAAATAGGGAGAAGTGCAGAGTTAAATTTTTTCTACAGGAAGCTGTGAGCAATTTTCAAGATTCTGAGTAGATCATGCCATGAATCTCTACTCTGGCTAATGCCGTACGGGCGTTAGCCAGAGTAGAGATTCATGGTGTGATCTAGATTCTGAGAAGTCGCACATTTTAGAGACAGGATATCTACCAAGCTCCATCTAGGCTGGTCCTTTCTATGATAATTAGTCCTGAATTAAGAAGTAAATATTTAAAATTCTACATAGTTCAGACATTGTTTTTTTCTGAAATGGTATGATCGGTGTAGCTGGAATTTTCAGTAATATTAGTGCGTAATATAGTGCGTTTGTTCATTGGGCAAAGTGTCTAGGTATTCACCTGCCAGTATTATTCACTGAAATAAGCACATAATATGTCTTTAACTGATATAGTTACTATAGAAGGTGTAGAAATGATATTATGATGGGTCGTAGTATTAAAATTATAAAATCTGTATTTCTATCTTTTCAGGATTTTCTTATTTCAAGATTCCCGACAGCGTGCTCAAGAGTAATAAAAAAGACAAAATTGAATGGTCTGCATTACTCGGGAAAGACAACACACCCGGCCTCTGCAAGCAATTACATCGAAGAAATGCTGTTGTATGTGACAGACATTTTTGTCAAAATGATTTTAATTATTATCTGTTTAAGGGTCAACATTTGTTGAAGCAGACTGCCATACCTAGCATTTCTCATGTCAAGTGTTTTGCATCCAACTGTCGTTACTTCTCAATGGAGCATGCACTTACAGCTGATTATTTCAAAGTTCCTTCAGTCGTGAGAAAAGATAAAGAAGAGAGTGCGGTGTGGTGTCATCTGCTAGGTAGGCCAGAGAAATCGATGATACCGAAAAGAGTATTCGTATGTGGACGGCATTTCAACTTCTGCGATTTCATCATAGGTCCAATAGGCATTTTCATGTTTAAACCAGGAGTGAGACCTCAACCATCAATTTATATGAAGGCGGGCAAGGCAAAAACAATAACAATGACAGTCAGAGACAGTGTATGTTCACATGCATCAAGCTGCCAGACAATAATCAAAATTCAACCAAAAGAGAGTGCTGACCTGGCAGTTCAGAACAATAATGCCAATGTTTGTGATAGGAATTTGAGGGTCCAGCATATTGATATTGATGATGGAAATACTGCATTCAATAATACAGATGCTGATAACTCAAAATGTCAAGATATTAAGTTACATGTATGCACTGAAGATACTGATTATGACACCGATACGGAAGACTCAAATGTTGGAAATTCTATTTCTAATGTTTTGAATGTTGAATCATGCAATAAAGACACTGATGACACTGATGATTCTCGTCTGAAATTCCAGGATACCGACGTTCATGTGCATGGTGCTGATAAAGTATATATTGATATTGATGAGGGGAATGCCTATGACTCTAAGGTACTATTCCTAAAATAACTGTTAAACTTAGAGACTTCGGTTAAATTTGACTCAGTGTGAATAGTCCACTGCATCTGTCTGATTTTGGAGCTCTATATCTCAGCCATCGGTGGTCTGATTACAATGATCTTCAGTGGTCTGATTTCAATGATCTTCAGTGTTCTGATTTCAATGATCTTCAGTGCTCTGATAAACACTATCGAAGAGAAGCTTTGGTTCAGATCAATTAATCCAAACAGGAGTTATCGGTCGGAAATACAAAATGTTTACGGACGTCAGACGGTCAAATTCTAAATCGAAAAAGGGCCGTAACTCATGCAAAAATAACTGGACGTATCCCATATTCAAACTTGGCTTGTATTTTTAGCTGGGAAATACATATACCAACTTTGTATTTCAGATCAAATGATCCAAACAGGAGTTATCGGTTGGAAACAGAATGAAATCGGTCAAATTCTAAGTCTTAAAAGGGTCGTAACTCATGTAAAAATGATTGGACGGAACTTGGCCTGGAATTATAGCTGGGAAATCCACATACCAACTTTGGTTCAAATCAAATAATCCAAACAGGAGTTATTCGTCAGAAACCAAAATGATAAGATATTGGCCAAATTCTAAGTTAAAAAAAGGGCTGTAACTCATGTAAATATAATTGGACGGAACCCATATTTGAATTTGGGCTGGGGAATACACATTCCAACTTTGGTTCAAATAAAATAATCCAAACTTGAGTTATCGATCAGACACCAAAAATGTTAACGGATCAACGGACTGACAGACAGACTGATTACATAATACAACCTTTTTTTCAAAAGGGCGTATAAAAACTAATCACAGACACAGGTAAAGCAAGTTAGTATTATTATTAAATATCAAAGTAGCATTAAATATATAAGCGACACCAGGAAACCACGTTTAATATTGCTACACATTCATCAAACTACAGGGATATGTCATCAAAGCATACATATCCATACATGCATCCATAATCCAAACAGACAAGGGGGGGGGACTAACTGTAAGAACAATATAATAATTAACTTGCGTGGTATTTACAATGAGAGCATGTTACAAATTACTAGTATACCAGCCTCAATGAAAAATTACAGAACCTCACATTTTAACCACTGTTAATAAGTTGTTTATTAAAAGTTTGATTATGACAGAAAGAAAGGATTACTATTACCTCGCTAAGTTGATATATTTCTTGATCTGGTTTCCCTTTGTATTGTCTGTAAGTCGACACATGTAACAAATAACCAACTTTAGATGAAATTTTATTACTAAATAGTTCCCATAATTAAAAACACACTTGCCAAATTCTTTGTCAAATGAATTTTTTTTATTGCCTTTGAATGACAATATGTTTTGCCATTGGCAAATTTGGCAAGCGGCAGCTTGAACCCTGATTATACATTTAGGAGATAAACGTACCCTGTTGAGTTGTACATTCTGGGATTCGAGCATGAAAACAGTTTGTGAACGTTTATCTCCATTGTAATTCAATCTAGCAAGGAATATGCAATACTGTATAAAAAGTAATCATTTAGTCATTTTCATGACACGAATCGTGACTTTCATTTTGCTGTTGTCACCATGCACAAATCTTTGGGTTTGTCCATTGCGTTACTCGGAACACGTACTGCGCCATAACAATTTTACCGTGCTACATTCAGATTTGATGCACACTGAAGCTGATTGCAACGGTATTTATAGACAACACTGCGCGGGTGTACTCGTTTCGCTATTCCGTTCTGCGCCGATGAAAATTTACCGTGCTACCTTCAGATTTGATGCACGTTGAAGCAGCCGATGTCGGTGAATCGAGAACTAAAGTTAGCCGCTCTCGGCCAATCAGAATGCTTGTTTTTAGTGACAAATACTCAATTGAATTACAATTAGTATTAATGCTAGTTAAAAAATAATTGAAATTAATTTACAGAATAATGCGCTGTATAAATATGTTAATTATTATCAATTTTATTCACTTACTTGTAGATGAGTATTTGTTTAAGCGTGATTCATTATAGGTGTATTAAACAGACATGGCTCATTTGAGCTTCCAAATTTTGTCTACGTTATTTGGAACGAGGTATAAGATAGGTTGGTAAATACACATGAAAATACTTGCCATCATTACAGACATTTTCTAGCTGTTTAAAATTTTTTGCACATAAGTGAAACAAACACTCTTTATTTCTACCATATCAGGAATAGACAAACACGGGACCCTCTTTCCTGTTCCATGCTGTGTACTAGCTGTTTGGGTCCCAAACAATGGCCATGTACACTGTGTACATGACCATTGTTTGGGACCCAAGCAGCTTGTTCAAAGTTGTATTTTTTATGACCAATGTATCTTTCTGGGACATAATGCCCATAGAAAGGTAGTTCAGGTATTTATTGACCTATTTTAATGCCGCGAATAATCTAAAGTTAATATTATTAGGAGTATTTTGGAGCACAAACTGCCATGAGGCTTTAAAGTAATAAGTTAAACAAACAGCATGGGTTATGTGTAATAAACATGTGTGTTAATGGATTTGTTGATTCGACACATCGCTGATGGTGACAATTGAGGGTGCATCAACAAACAAATTAACAGACTTGTGTCATTCTGGATACTTTTGGTGAATTTATCGGAACATTACCTCCAAATAATGAAAAAGTAATCCTAAATCTTCCACACTTATATTTTAAAAAAAATGTTGAATTACCCCTCCAAATGAATATTAATAGACCATACTAGTCACTTTCATGACTTCATGGAAGAATTCAATCAGAAATCAAAGGGTTTACAAGGGAGGTAAATATATCATATAAATACTTTTTACGACTTTCAGGATGTTTGCGTAGGCAATACAGATTACTCAAAGATTGGGGATGTTGAATCAGATGTCCAGGATGTCGCCTGTTGTTCAAGGAATATTACTGTGAAGGTTGAGGATGCTGACTTTTTCACCGACGACACTGGCTCTCACAATAACCCTAACAGTGATGACTCAATGAGAAGTTTTGAATCAAAAGTTCGGGTTATCAATGTTTGTACAAAAGATGCCGACTCTTTCCGTGATGTTGACATTGGTGCAGAGAATACTGATGAAGCTAAAGATGTGCATGCTGATGATTTGCAGGTCTGTGATATCAACAGTTACGTACTGCGGGCGGGTCGCACCGAATAGAAAATACTGTGAGTGACGGGACCCTTAGTGGTCAGATATGGTGTCATGGTGAGGCTCACATGACACCATATCCGAACACAAAGCGTCCCGTAATGTATTTATTATTATGTTCATATATACCTTAAAATATTTGAAAATGTTATACAATACTGAATAAGACTAATGTCACATGATGAAATTTAAAAAATGATCTGAATAAAAAAATATTAAAACAAAAAAAAAATGTATTTATTATGTCAGTGGATAAAATCCAGCATATCCCTTGAATTAATCCTTGCTGTAATTTATTTTAAGTTGGTATGTTAAATGTGTCGACTATGGCCATTAACTTATGTAACGTCAATGATGGGCCATGGGCATTGAACGTCAATGCATTGAGCCAACAATGGCTAATCACCAGAAGTAGAACAACTTGTTGAGTTTGATAGTTAAATTATTAGTTTTTAGAATTCCTCACTATATCGCATGCAGGTTTTGGTACATGATACTATGTCTTTAAATTTGCAGAAAATGATTTCTGACAGATATCACCTTTCTTGGCGCCAAAATACACCAAAAATATCCCCGAGGCGACAGAGTTTTCTGAAAAACTAGATGGTGGATAAGCACCTAATATTGATTTCATATGGGGTCACTGATCTAATATGGGTTCATTTACCGTCACTATTTATCGACGCTGATTGGCTAATTGCAAGAGCTGACATAATAAATAATATTAGCAGTTCTGTAGATGGCAATGAATTGAAGGTCCATGGCATTCATAGTCTCTTACATAAATATTACAAATTCCTCCAAAGCAGTTGACTTTATTACATATGACACTGAATTACTCTGTCCTTCCTATACCCCCACAACAAAGTTGGGGGGGGGGTATACTGCAATCAGCTTGTCCGTCCATCCATCTAGCCATCCGTCCATCCATCCACGGTCCGTCTAACTGTCCGTCCATTTTCGCAACATTTTGTTCAAGCTTTTATTCCTACATTTTTTGGTCAATAGGTTTAGGGTTATGGGTTAGAGTTGTGCACCTGCAATGGGAATCTGTTATTTTATTATTTTAACTTAATGTTTACTGACAAGTGAAACATCTTAGTGTTTTAAAAACACAGGGGTTTCCTTAGTCCCATTGGGACAGGCACAACTCTAGTTTCAAATATTTTGTCCGATAATATATTGACCTCATTTTATTTACATTTTTTCAGCAATAATGTTTGCTTTAAAATGTTCTTGAACAAGCCTTGAAATAGTGTGTCTGTCATTTGAGAATGAGGTCCCCAGAGGGTGAATTTAGTGATGCTACCCCGCATAGCGGGCTAGCATCACCAAATTCACCCTCTGGGGACCTCATTCTGCTTACAACTCAGCAGAATGAGGTTCCCAGAGGGTGAATTTGGTGATGCTAGCCCGCTATGTGGGGTAGCTTCACTAAATTCTCCCTCTGGGGACCTCATTCTGCAAATGACAGGCACACTATTTCAAGGCTTGTTCTTGAACATTTGTATACTTGTCTTTTAACCCTTCCATGGCTGGAGTTTCCTGAAATTTTTCCCATAAGGAGCCTCCCATATATAAGAAAATACATTGGCCTAACAGTATTTTAGGCCCCTGTGAGCTTGGAGATTCAATCTGATTCTGATTGGGCCCCCGATTCGATTCGATCCTATGATTCAAATATTTTTGAATAATCCTCTTCGTATTCTGGTGATAAAAAACACGAGTTTCAAGATGCTTTGTTCTAAAATTTCAAATTAATATTTTTTCTCGCTCACTGAAGCAAGGACTTAATTGTGAAGCAATGAACAATCATACTGAGTCCGTGCCTCAATAAATTGTTCACATTGTTTGATTTCTAATTTGGTTGAAAATTTGGTGTGAAATGGCCATCAGTTGGAAATTTTCCAACCTTAGATGGGCATGTCAGATTGGAAATTTCCAACAGTTGGAAAGCATGAGGCATCAGTTGGAAATTCCAACCAAGTGGGGAGGGGTGCAAATTGGAAGTCTGCGAACCTGGGAGTTTAGTCAGGTTCAAGGAGGAGGGGGAAATTTCAAGGTGGACCTCTAGCCACCTCCCTCCCTAATACATATAGTATATGCTGTTGAATTGGTCTTTATCCCATGGATTTTGGGATCTAAATTTCTCAGGTTCTCTGAAACTAGTTGATACCCAGGTTTTACTCATAATAATCGATTCGAGATTCAATTCACGAATCTCACCCCGATTCGATTTGAGATTTGATTTGACTGTAAACCCCCGATTTGTGGGCCCTACAATATTTACCTTGACCGTGTAAGTCAGTGTGTTCTTTTATATATTTGAGACTCCCTATGGGAGAATACATTGGCACATGATCTTTAATGCTGCACCAGTGCAGCTCCCATGAAAGGGTTGAAGTTATGGAGAACATGTGCCTCAGCTGGGATGATCGATTAAATAATAAATTTTATATCCAGATTAGCAAATGAAATGTTTTATGTATCATTGATATGTAGATACTCTCATTGGCTGAATCATTGCCTTTTGGTTATCAGCAATAAATTTATCAAGAATCAAGGAATAATTGTTTACAATTGTATATACCTGTAGTTCAGATGTTTTGTTTTCTGAAATGGTGCCATTAGGTGGCGTTCAGGACTCAAAAGGTTAATTAATTCCCTTTTCAGGTTCCACATGCTTCAGTCAGATGTTTCGTGCAGGGTTGTATAAATAGCTCAATGAGAAACGATGAACTATTCTTCAGTGTTCCAGATTCAGTGTTGAATTCGCCTGTGCTGAGTAAATTATGGATAAATTTATTGTCACCTCGGAAATCCATTGACATAGAGTTGTCACCATCGACACGTATCTGCCAGCGGCATTTCTTCACTAGGAATATCAGATGTGGTTTGCATGGGATGTATGCTTTACAACAAGGTGCTATACCAAAATCATGGAAGGAGACCACACTGAAACCTCAGGTACAACTTTTTCCATACCCACCTTTATAGTTATTAAAGTGAAAGTGAAAAAAAGTTATTAAAAATCAAACAATCAACTAACACATCTAGTTCTCAGTGATGACTTGTCGGCTAATAATTCATTTACTTATACAAATCAACACATCGTCATTATCTATTTTTATAACGACAAAATCACAGGGTAATTCTGAAATATTTCCTAGTTTTTTCTTTGTTATTCGTGACCTCATCTTCATAAATATTAAACACTGCCAATGCCCTTGGTTATTCTAGCCAATCAGCGCACTCATATTCATATTCCAGATCGGGTCATATTATAATAAGCTGGATGGTGGTGAATTTTGGAGAATCATATCGCCATATTGCTTGAGCTGGATTTTTACGCTCTCTGGAGACAATATTCGGTGGTCAAACTTTTATTAAATGCTATAGATAGAAATGGAATTGAGGGGGGCTTGTGTTATTGACTGAAAGATGAATCATTCGCCGACAGTACTGACACACCCCTAGCGATATTGGTACCATTGCTCGGATAAATGGTCTGAATAGTCCGAATTCCGAGTGTTGGTAAATTTCTAATGTTGCCCTTGTCCTTGGTATAATACCATTAATGTAAAGCAGACGCATATATATCTAGTCGGCGTATAGGGTATTGCAAAAGGGGGCAACAAAGAAGCGTTACAGGCCCATGTGCTGTAATGTGTGACATCTCCTCTCCATTTGGGCTACAGTGTCATTGACACTTTCATTGAAGTTATTACCTGACCATTTCCTAAGGAACCACTTGCAAAGAGTACTTATTGAAGAAAGGATTAATCTGTTATATTTTCAGAAAATGTTAGAGGAAAATCCAGCTGTTGATGAGGAGGTTCCCTGCCTGAAACGTGATTGTACAAGCATCTACAGAAGCACTGCCCCATCAGATATTCTCTTCTACGATTTCCCACCATGGGCTCGTAATAATGCATTAGTTTTTTCAAGTTGGTGTACATGCTTAGAGTTGACATTATTGGCATATGAACTGACATCCAAACACAAAGTATGTGAGAAGCATTTTTCTACGGAAGTCATCAAAATTTTTCACGGGAAATATGTTATTAGAGAAGGTGCTCTCCCATTGCGACCTTCAAGATTGAAACGTCACAAATTTAAAACTAGTGTTCGGAATATAGAGAAGATGGTTGAGACTGCTTGGGAAAATCGCACTTATGATGAAGATGTTTCCATGATAAAACGTGTTGTACGGAAAGTTAAAGAGACAAAGATACATGTAGTTAAGATGAAAAAGCAGTCAGGACATGGAAGTTTTTTTCCAACATACAATGATCTGTTCACTGATGAGCTGAAGGAAGAAAAGAAGGTAAATTTAATGACCAGATACTATGGGAGGCCAAATTCACATTTTATAAATAATTGCATTAAAGCATAATCCAATTGCGCTTCAGGGCAATTAAAAATGAATTGCGCTTCAGCACAATTATTGGCGTCTGTAGTTGGTAACCCCTCCAAATAATATTGAAATAACCCAACTGGCTTAGCACATCAATAGTTTTGTCTTACAATCATAATGGCTCCACAGAGAACCAACTAGTTATCTGGCTGGGGTGTAATATAAGAATACTAATTGCACTTAATAGCAATTGACTTTTCTTACAATTATTCATACATGTGAATTTGGCCTCCCATAAGACATTGGCATGAAGAGACTTCGCTCCTCACACCACCATGAGAGAACAGTACAATAAATCTGCCATGTCACTGGGCCATATAATACTCTCATAATTATACCTCCCTTTCAGTCCCTTTTAGAAAAGGGGGGGGGGGGTATACTGTTTTTCATCTGACCTTCAGTGCATGCACCCATCTGTCCGTCCATGTGTACATCTCTGTGTGGCAACGTCCATCCGTCTGATGTCTGTTCAGGTCATAACTTGGAACAGTAGTGCTCGGATCTCAATGAAATTTGCTATGGATGTTCACTCCTATGAGGACATTTTTCAGTTCTTGAGTTATTCATCTAGAGTTATTCATGATTATCTGGAAATGTTGGCTTTTAGTCCATCCGATGTCTGTTCTTATCATAACTTGAACAGAAGTGCTCGACTCGGATCTCAATGAAATTTGGTATGGATGTTCACCACTATGAGGACATTCAATGGAGTGTTCAATCATTTGTTATGAAAATGCTGATTTTTGGGTCCATCTGCCTGAGTATATATCTCAGTCATTGGTTATAGACATGTATGCCACATGGGGTTTGCGCCAGACAACAGTCCATCTCTTGTTTTAGTAACCCCTTGCATCATCAGGAACTAGTTACTGCCACTGGAAGGCAGAGGACCGACTTTTTGTGTCCTACATTTACGAAACAACAATATGATGCCCAAGCATTGTTTACAGGTATTCTGATTGAACAGAGAATTTCTGTTGTGATATCATTTACAAAATGGCAGAAAGGTTGTACTGATCTCTGATGACACAGCAGAATTTAGAGCATGTGAGATTTTACATTTGTGGTACTAAATCATTTATTTTTTCAGTGCTATAATAATTATTATTTGATTGGTATCTGTATATATATAAACCTGTCATGTGTAACTTGGTCATGCTTTTGACACATATATATCTTTTCAACAATGCGTCCAATTTAACCACGACCTACGTTGTTGTAAAAGATGACTTGCCAAATTTCACGCCAATTGGTGAAAGAAAACCTGAGATCGAACATGGTCCACAAAGGCCGTATTTGCACTCAAGTAGACAGTTTTTTTTACCGTGAGGTGACGTCGCACAAAAACCAACATTTGCTTTGCTATTGTATAGATGAAACTTACATCCGCTCTACCAAAGCATTGTTGGAAATTGGTGTTTAATTAATTTGTCAGTGCAGGTTGAGTGTGAATATAAACTGCAGATGTTGATTTTGTCTTGGAAGTGTACATGGGGTACCGTTCAGCAGATTTACCAGAACACAGATAGAAAAGCCGCATTCCCTAGTCGACTGGACTAATACGGTCACAACACTTTATATATATGTCGGCGGTAGCTACTTTAAAAAAAAAACGATACCCTGCCTGAGGTAATGACCGAGGCTATACATTTAAAACACAACCAAAAAATATAAATTAGAATTAGTTCATGTCAGCGTATACCAGCATAATAAAGAGTTTCTACATTCAGTCATAAAATCCACACTTGCTTTGCTATTGCGTGGATGCAACTTGCAACGCTCTACAGAGTATCATCGGGAATGTGTGCTAAATTGTATTTTAATTTGCCAGCTGAGAGTGAATATAAGTAATGAATGTTGACTTTGTTGCAATAGTTGTGCATGGTGTGGAATCGAAGGAGTATAGGCCTTCTTTGAAGACGGCGAATGGACACAGTATGGCCTCCCACCAGAGATTTAGGCCTATGCAGAAGTTTCGCCGGAACTCTGTAAGAAAAGCCACATTCCTGAGCCGACCAGGACTATAATACAGCTACAACAGTAACAACACCCACAGTGATAAATGATCAGTTAAACATCCAGTTGAGTGTAAATATATATGGCTAATAAAGTAATTGTCCTTGTCCACATGATAACTTGAGCAATAACAGAATTAAATGAATTTCTTGATATTTGATACGTGAATCACATTTGAGAAGTCACAGGCACTGTTCAAATGTGGTCACAATCCGATGAATTTTGACCGAGTTATGCCCCTTTTTTGTACTTAGATATCACTGTTTTTGGGTTGTCCGCATGGTAACAGAATTTCTTGATGTTTGATATGTCGTTCAAACTCGAGAAGATGCAGGACAAGTTTGAATGAGATCACGGCCCGATGATTTTTGACAAGAGTTATGCCACTTTTTCGACTTGGAAAGTGCTGTTCTCGCATTGTCCACATGGTAACTTGAGCAATATTCAAGAGAATTTCACAATATTAAGGCACGTGGTACTCATTTGAGACAACGCAGGCCAAGTTCTATTTTATTCCATTCAGAAACAACATTTGTGTTGTCTCAATGGTAAATTGAGAATTCTTCAAAAGAATCTCTTGATACTTGGTTTGTGGCTCACCTTTGAGAACATGCAGATCATCGTCAAGTTTGAGTCAAATTTTGCCGGAATTTGAATGAAACAAAAAATGAAACATGGCCATTTCCAATAGAAATGAGAATTTGTGCAAGCCTGCGCACACCAGAATGAACATTTCTGTAACCGTCATTTTTGACAGTTGTATGGGAGGTTTTAGTATGAATATCCTTTGTGTTGACATTGAGGTACATAATACTGACCACACTGAAGCTCTGGATGTTGAAGATTCCAATGTTCAGGATACTAAGTTCACTTCTGATAAGTCAAAGGACAGAGGCGCTGAAGTTGCCTCGAGGGAAACAAACTCTGATATCAGTCGAACAACCATGAAGGTAAGGCCATCCAAAATTAATTATTTATTTCTCAAGCATTCCCTTGCTGATTTTTGAGAGCCTCATGGATCTTTTTTATTGTATGTAATTTGTGCAAACAGAAATTCCAAGACAATTTTTTAGCATTGTCAATGATTGAAGCATATTCACCGACAATCCTGACAATTGGAAATTAAAAACAAAAAATAAATAAACACCTCCCTCCCTCGCAGATCTGAAAAATAAATTGCATGAGAAACAATAAACTTTTGATGACCTACAGTAATGCCCTAAATAATCAACCCCTTAACCACAGCAGAATTATGGGTAACTTTTCAGGATTTAGTTGGAAATATGACTTGTTGACATTCATCGGAAAGCTCACTGACAGCTTTCCGATGAATGGCAACAAGCCATATTTCCGACTAAATCCTGAAAAGTTACCCATAATTCTGTTGTTAAGGGGTCGATTACTTAGGGCATTACTGTATGAGAAACATTTTATTACTTAAACAAATGTCTAATGTTTTGTGATAGGAATTTACAGCGACCTATATATGTAACTATGTACAGCATCGCACCGGATATAACATATTATGCACACACTAAAAACTGTAAGCCGAGGCTGAGTTCGGCTTAAGAAAAAAGTTTTTTGAATGTGAAGTCGGGTTTATTTCCATCATTTCTCGATGTAACTGCATGAAGTGGAATGTCCTCCTTGGAGTATGCATTTTACATTACTGTTTTAATTTTTAGCATTCAGTTTGCATGGTTGTATTGAATGGTTCTTTTCTGAAACACAGTGGTGCGTGTACTTTGGTTAAGTCAGGATCAGCTTAAGTTGGGATGAAGCCAATTTATTTGTAAGAGCACACCCCAAGTTCTGGACTCCACATATTTCAGTCATCTCATTCTCTTACATGAATATTACAAATTCATCCAAAGCAGTTGACTTTTTTTTTTACATACGACACTTAATTACTATGTTCTTATTTAAGATATTTTGTCCGATGATATATTGACCTAATTTTAATTACATTTTTTCAGCAATAATGTTTTCTATAAAAATGTTCTTGAACAATGGTATACTTATCTTTTAACCCATATGGTTCGAGCTTGCTGAAATTTTTTGAAAACCCTGTGCTAATGCATTCTCTTATATATGTAGGGAGCCTCACATATATAAGAGAATACATTGGCCTAAAAATATTTTAGGCACCTGCGAAGCTTGAAGATTTGATTTGATTCGTGAATCAGGCTGCCGATTTGATTCGATCCTAGGATTAGAATCACCTCTTTGCATTCTTGTGGTGATAAAAGAACACGAGTTTTAAGACGCTTTATTCTAAATTTTTAATTAATATTTGTTCTCGCTCACTGAAGCAAGGACTTAAAGGGGTAAATCCAGTCATTTATAGGTCCATCTCCTTTTATACTCAACATAATATATGCAACAAATGAATGAATTTGAGCCATGGATTAGTGCAAACTACACTCGTGTGCTCTATGAACAATGCTAAAAACATTGTAATTATAATGAAAATGATTTTATGGCTGGAGTCATAAAATCATTTTCATTATAATTACCATGTTGTTTGCATCGTCCATAGAGCAAACGAGTGTATTTTGCACTCACCCATATCTCAAATTCATTCATTTGTTGCATATATTCTGTTGAGTATAAAAGGAGATGGTCCCATAAATGACCGGATTTAGTGTACAGTACCCCTTTAATTGTGAAGCAATGAACAACCATCTGGAGTCCGTGGCTCCATAAATTGTTCACATTGTTTGATTTTCAAACCAGTGATTATATTGGGGAATTTGTTGTTTTTAGACTGACAGTTGCATATGTTTCTACTTTTGGTAAAATATTTGGTCTGAAATGGCATTCAGTTGGAAATATTCCAACCTTAGAGGAGGATGTCAAATTGGAAATTTCCAACAGCTTGAGGTATCAGTTTGAAATTCCAACCCAGTGGGGAGGGGTGCAAAATGGAAGTCTGCAAACCTGGGAGTTTAGTCAGGTTCGAGGGGGAGGGGGTGCTGTTGAAAATTTCAATGGTGGACACCCCCCAATATAATGTATACAGGTTCGGTAAAACTAGTATTTGATGATACCCAGATTTGACTTATGTATATAATCAATTCGAGATTCAATTTGATTCACGAATCTCATCCATGATTTGATTCGAGATTCGATTCAACTGTAAACCATTGATACACAGGGCCCAACAATATTTACCTTGACCTTGTAAGTCAGTACATTCTCTTGCATATACATGTATAAGATAATGCATTGGCACATGATCTTTAATGTTGCCCCAGCGCAGCTTTCGTCATGAAAAGGTTAAAGTTATGGAGAACACTCAGCTGGGATGATCAATTATATAATCAATTTTATATCCCGATTGGCAACATGAAATGTCTTTCTTATGTATTAATTATATGTAGAAACTCTCATTGGCTGAATCATTGCCTTTCGGTTATCAGCAATATATTCATCAAGAATCAAGGGATAAATATTTACAATCATACATTTTGTTTTCTGAAATGATGCCATCAGGTGGAGTTCAGGACTCAAAAGGTTAATCCATTCCCTTTTCAGGTTCCACATGCTTCAGTCAGATGTTTCGTGCAGGGATGTATAAATAACTCACTGAGAAACGATGAACTATTCTTCAGTGTTCCAGATTCAGTGTTGAATTCACCTGTGCTGAGTAAATTATGGATAAATTTATTGTCGCCTCGAAAATCACTTGACATAGAGTTGTCACCAGCGACACGTATCTGTCAACGGCATTTCTTCTCTAGGAATATCAGATGTGGTTTGCATGGGATGTATGCTTTAGAACAAGGTGCTATACCAAAATCATGGAAGGAGACAACACTAAAACCTCAGGTAAAACTTTTTCCATAACCACCTTAGTTATTATATGCTGAATTGGCTGTTGAGAATTTTGTTACTCAGGTTCACTGAAACTGGCATTTTTTTTACCCAGGCTGGGCAAATCTCATTTAATTGGGTTGATTTCAAAGGTGTGGTTTGGTTAATCAATTATGACAATAGTTGCATTGAAATAAAATAGACAGATATTTATTGCCTTTTTTTTGGTCGATGCTGACAAAATGCCATCTTGTTGCCACCATTTGCGCGGATAATTGTTTTGAACATTTACAGGCTTGTTTGTGATCACCTCTAGATGGGAGCTATTGGATTTGAATAATTTTCAATGAAAAATATGGCCACCGGCAACCATGGGATCATTTGGATGACTACTAAATGGGAGCCATCAAATGTTTCTGAATTTCATTGAAAAACATGGCCACCAGCTGCCATCTTGGATTTTACTGCCTTACATGACCAAATCATTTGGCACACACTACAGGTCACATCCCTCATCCAATTGTCACCAAACCTCATACAGATCTTCAGTGACCTAGATAGTAGCAATCACTTTTTCCAAAATTTGTTAAAAAACGTGGATGCCAGCAGTCATCTTGGATTTCAATTATCTGTTTTTATAACAACGAAATCACAGGGTAATTCTGAAATATTTCTTATTTTTCTACATATGAGCCGATATGGAATATGAATGTGTATTTAATATTTATCTAGATGCGGTCATAAACAAGAGAGAAAAAATTATGAAATATTTCAGAAATACCCTGTGATTTCATCGATATAAAAATAGATAACAACGATGTGTTGATTTGTATGAGTAAATAAATTATTAACTGACACGTCATCACTGAGAGCTAGGTGTGTTAGTTGATTGTTTATTACAATAAGCTGGATGGTGGTGAATTTTGGAGAATCATATCACCATATATTGCTTGAGCTGATTCAACCTGGATTTTTACGCTATCTGGAGACAATATTTGATGATTAAAAATGTATTAAATGTGTGGATAGAAATTGAACTAAGGGGCGAATGTGGTATTGATTGAAAGAGGAAACCTTCGCCGACACATGGCGATATCGGTTCCATTTTATCGGATAAATAGGCTGAATAGTCCAATATTTGAGCAATGGTAAATCATGGGAATTTCCACTAATCATCTTGTCCTTGGTATAATACCATAAACATAATCAGACATGTATATATATAGTCGGTGTATAGAGGCAGTGTAAAAGGGGGTAGCGGATGGCGTTACAGGCCCCTGTGCTGTAATGTATGACATTATCCACTCTCCCAAGTTGAGCTACAGTGTCATTGACACTTTAATTGAAGTTATTATCTGGCCATTTACTGAGGGAACTATTACCAGTAATGCTCAAAATAATCGACTCCTTAACCACAGCAGAATTATGGGTAACTTTTCAGGATATAGTCGGAAATATGGCTTGTTGCCATTCATCGGAAAGCTCTCCCCGCGAGCCATATTTCCGACTAAGTTGATTAATTAGAGCATTACTGTACTTAGAGAAGAAAGGGTTAATATGTTGTTATATTTTCAGAAAATGTTTGAGGAAAATCCAGCTGTTGATGAGGAGGTTCCCTGCCTGAGACATGATTGTACAAGCATCTACAGAAGCACTGCCCCATCAGATATCCTCTTCTTCGAGTTCCCACCATGGGCTCGTAATAATGAATTCATTTTTTTAAGCTGGGCGACATTCTTAGAGTTGAAATTATTTGCAAATGAACTAACTTCCAAACACAAAGTATGTGAGAAGCATTTTTCTACAGAAGGCATCAAAATTATTCACGGGAAATATGTTATTAAAGAAGGTACTCTCCCCATGTGCCCTTCAAGATCGGAACGTCACAATTTTAAAATTAGTGTTCCAAATATAGAGAAGATGATTCACACTGCTTGGGAATATCGCACTTATGATGAAGATCTTGCCGTGATAAAACGTGGTGTACGGAAGGTTAAAGAGACGAATATGCATGTAGTTAAGATGAAAAATCAGTCAGGACTTGGAAGATTTGTTCCAACGTACAATGATTTGTTCACTGATGAGCTGAAGGAAGAAAAGAAGGTAAATTTAAATGAATCGAGATTTGATGCGATTCGGAATAAATTGGCTTATTCGAATCGAGATTTGATTCGCAGGACCCTACACAAAAACCAACACTTGCTTTGCTAATGTATAGACAAAACTTCCATGTGCTCCACCAAAGCATTGTGGGAAATGGGTGTTAAATTAATTTGTCTGTGCAGGTTGAGTGTGAATTTAAGCTGCAGATGTTGATTTTGTCTTGAAAGTGTGCATGGGGTGTAGAGTCGATGGAGTGTGCATATGTTCTAAGATGGCTAATTAAGGGACACATATTGACCACCAACCAGTGGGTACCGTTCAGCAGATTCGCCGGAACACAGTGAGATAAGCTGCATTCCCTAGTCAACTGGAACTACAGTAATGCCCTAATTAATTGACTCCTTAATCACAGCAGAATTATGGGTAATTTTTCAGGATTTAGTTGGAAATATAGCTTGTTGCCATTCATCGGAAAACTCTCAATGAGAGCATTAGCATGTCAGCATATACCAGAATAATAAAGAGCATTTCTAAATCCGTCTTAAAATCAAAACTTGCTTTGCTATTGTATGGACACAATGCTCTACCAGAGTATCATCGGGAATGAGTGCTAAATGGTCTTTTAATTTGCCATTTGGGTGTGAATTTAAGTAATGAATGTTGACTTTGTTGCAAAATTTGTGCATGGAGTGTGGAATCGAAGGAGTATGGGCCTTCTCGGATGACGGCGAAATGGACTCAGTATGGCCTCCCACCAGAGAGGTAGGCCTATGCAGCAGTTTTGCTAGAACTCGGTTACAAAAACCACATTACACATACAACACTAACAACACTGTTGGTGATAAATCACCTTTTAAACATCCATTTGAGTGTAAATGTATGTGGCTAATAAAGTAATTTAATTTGTTGCATTGCTTGAGAATGCATATCTGTTTTTTTTTGGGGGGGGATGTAGCATCTTCAGTTTTAGTGAAATAAAGCGTTCCCACATCTCCAGTGACAAAAAATGAAACATGGCCATTTCCAATAGAAATGAGAATTTGTTCATGCCCGTGCAGACCAGAAATACGGGCAATCCCCTAGTAGGAGTATATAAAGACCACAAAGAACAATATTTTCCATCTTATTTTTACCCACTCTTTCCACATCAATTTAAGAAACATTATTTTCAGCTAAGTGCTTAATTATCCCGATAGCGCCGACATAATTCAAACATGTTATTCCTGAGATGTGAGAGCTTCCTTAAATATCCCGACAGCGATATTCGTAGGGCTCGCAAGTAAAATATTTTCTGGTATATACAACCTTTCAGGACAGTTTTACAGGTTATTTTTAGAAACTCCAGGCAATCTTTGCTTGGCTACATTAGGAGTACTACTTTGTTATGTCTTTATAGACAAATAATATACCCAATCTTCAATTTTGTCTGTGTTTTATTCAAAGCAAAAGGTATTTGTAGTCTTCACAGCATATTAACAAAAGTAAATATCATTATTCCGGTAAACTGTTTTTAACAAGTTATGGAGGCAGCAAGTTCACCTCGATCAAATATGGTGAGTATGTTTTCATAAATAAGTCTTTCTAATGAATATCGTACCCGCGAGCCCTTCACTATTCAATCAGCCGTGATGTCTGACACATTTATGTCATATTCTAGTTTTGGAATCGATCATAGTTCAGTGATAAATTAGTATTTAAAACTCTTATCTTCGCACTAAATATAAATCACGCTTGCTTTAAAATGCACATTTCTAAAACCTTGAAAGCATTATTTTCGTCCTTTCATATACTATTATTCCATTGAAATGACGCGTTAAAGGGATGTGAAACACTCCTCTGAGGTGTTCCAAATGGAGTAACAAACATTCATACCAATATAAGTTATTTTCTTAAATTTGATATCCAAAATAGTCACAAAACAGCATCATTTTTATAAACGAATTACATGCAATTGGTGCATATCATTGCCGTAATGTTTATGCCCAATAGTGTGTCCCGAATAAAGTAGTAAATATTTACATTTGTGCATTGTTCAACCACTGTGTTCTCTGAAATGGCAATTGGTGTGGATGGAATTTTTGACAATCTAGAAATTTAACGTTTGGTAGACGCAAAGTCGGCAGGCACCGAACAGTTGTTAAAATATTTTCAACATCAGTTTTGTTGAACTGTTGTTAGACATCCCGTTACCAATGGAAAATAATGACTGCCTGATCAACAATGGTGCTGTGTGGCGATGATTATTTAAAAAAAAAATGACTCACTCAATGAAATAGACTTAAAAAAACACCTCACCCAGTGAATTTATTTTTTAAATCTGATTTGAATTACCTAGGAAGGTTAAAAAATGTAGAAAATGTTTTATCAAAATTTCAGACGGGGACATGGTGACATGGAGTTCTCACCCCCTCCCCATACCCAGATTTTTCAACAGTTGGAAATATCATGTCTGACCCAACATCACTCTGAATTGAATTTGAATTAAACTTGAAATGGCTGAAATTCCAGAAATTTTTTCTGTACCTCCAGGTGTCAAAATATTTTCTTGGCTACACCACAGATATATTTCTAATTTTTATTACAGATGGACGAAACTCTTGTAATCGAAGGGCAAAATGCACCTGCCACACAAAAATATTGGTGCAAAGAATGTAACTTTGTCACAAAGTATAAATCATGGTTAAAACGTCATGCGAAGTGCCACGACCAGAAAGATAACTCAAGAGAGGGGGCGAAGGAAGATTCACCTCCTAAGGTTATTAAACAGTATATTTGCTCACATTGTTCAAGGATTTTCAAAACAAGAGGTGGTGTATATCTTCATGAAAAGACAGTACACGAAAAACGTTTTAAACACAAGTGTGAGATATGCCAAAAGGGGTTTAATCAGAAATCACACCATCGGGATCACATGGCCACTCATTTCTCAAAACTATCTCATAAGTGCACCATATGTGATAACAGATATCCCTATCAGTGTTCGTTAAATAGACATGAGATATCATGCCACTCTGAGACTAAATTTCAATGTGATGTGTGTTCCATCGTATTTCGAAGAAAGAACAGTCTCACGGAGCATGTCAACAGAAAGCATAAAAATGTTGGATATAAATGTGAGAAATGCAGCAAATGTTTTAAACACAGATCCAGCAGGTTTTATCACAACAAGAAATGTGGACTAACTGAATAATGTGATAATACATAATACTAATGAGGGTGTCACACCCCCACCCCCCTTTCTGGTACGCAGGATTCAGGTGATTTTGAAAGATTCATACCCCTCTGTTAACTGGTACTTGGGTATCATACCCCTTTGTTAACTGGTACTCGGGATTCATACCCCTCTGTTAACTGGTACTCTGGATTCATACCCCTCTGTTAACTGGTACTCAGGATTCATACCCCTCTGGTAACTGGTACTTGGGATTCATACCCATCTGCTAACTGGTACTAGGGATTCATACCCCTCTGTTAACTGGTACTCAGGATTCATACCCCTCTATTAACTGGTACTCGGGATTCATACCCCTCTGTTAACTGGTACTCGGGATTCATACCCCTCTGTTAACTGGTACTCAGGATTCATACCCCTCTATTAACTGGTACTCAGGATTCATACCCCTCTATTAACTGGTACTAGGGATTCATACCCCTCTGTTAACTGGTACTCTGGATTCATACCCATCGGTTAACTGGTACTCGGGATTCATACCCCTCTGTTAACTGGTACTCTGGATTCATACCCGTCTGTTAACTGGTACTCGGGATTCATACCCCTGTTAACTGGTACTCTGGATTCATACCCATCGGTTAACTGGTACTCTGGATTCATACCCCTCTGTTAACTGGTACTCTGGATTCATACCCGTCTGTTAACTGGTACTCGGGATTCATACCCCTGTTAACTGGTACTCTGGATTCATACCCCTCTGTTAACTGGTACTCTGGATTCATACCCCTCTGTTAACTGGTACTCTGGATTCATACCCGTCTGTTAACTGGTACTCGGGATTCATACCCCTCTGTTAACTGGTACTCGGGATTCATACCCCTCTGTTAACTGGTACTCGGGATTCATACCCCTGTTAACTGGTACATGGGATTCAGTCTCATACATCTTGATGTGTTGAAGTTATAGACACTACTTCAGCGAATGTGTGAAAATATTTAATAGTGTGAAATAATCATGACTTGTATTCAATATATCCGGTACTCAGGATTCACTCTCTGTTAACTGATGGGGTAGGGGTGACACCTCATAACTATTGATCTGGTAGTGTTAAGAATAAAAAGATGGTGTATCTCTACCCGAACTAACTATTGATTCAGGGTATAAAATTTCAATTTCAATTTCAACAAAAATCTCAATGAATAGTAAATAAATTTTACTACTAATTTGTTCAATGAATCGGGACATAAAATATTTCTATTTTTTAGAATATTACACCATTTTTTTAATCTTTTGATGTGTCTACCACTAGTCTTTTTAGCTCTACTTTACTTTATAAAGTTTGAGCTATTGCCATGGCTTGGTATCCATCGTCCGTGTGCATGTGCGTGATTCATCAACAATTTCCTTTATCATGGGCTACAGGTCGTTCCTTTGCTCGGATCATCTTGAAAGTTGTCATGGATGTTAATATTGACATGTAGATGGGAACGAGTCATTTTGGGGTCGTTCGGCCAAAACATGGCCACCAGCGGCCATACTTTGCATGTCTAAATCCTTTATCACGGGTTACAGGTCGTACCTTTGGTCAGATCATTATGAGATTTGTCTTGGCTGTTGAAATTGACATGTAGATGGGAACGAGTCATTTTGGGGTCATTCGGCAAAAAAACATGGCTGCCAGCGGCCATCTTTGATTTCAAAATTCAATCCATTAGCACAGGCTACAGGTCGTACTGTTCGTCTGATCATCATGAAATTTGGTCATGGATGTTAATATTGACATGTAGATGGGGACGAGTAATTTTAGGGTCTTTTGGCCAAAAAACATGTCCGCCAGCAGCCATCTTGTATTTTACTCTTTGCATGACTAAATCCTTTGGCATGGGCTACATACAGGTCGTAGCTTTGGTCGGATAATCATGAAATTTGTCATGGATATTAACAATGACATGTAGATGGGACAGAGTCATTTTGTGGTCATTCGCCAAATAATATGGCTGCCAGCAACCATCTTGAATCTTACTCTTTGCATTACTAGGCCTTTCAACTTTCCACATTCCTAATCATTCCATTTCCTTTCCAAGTTGAGCTACATTGTCATTGACACTTTCATTTTCCTGTATTTGTCAGTGAATTATAATCTGAATGTGTCATCAAAATAATTGTTTTTTTCCCCGAAAAGTTCTATTTAATTTTAGAGGTTTTAATATAGAACACCCAGAAGCCTTAGGATATGTTCACACACTGGCAAATTTGATCAGCTGTTTTTCAGGGAATTTGTCATAGATGGCTGTAATGTTCTATGATACGAAAGAGAAGCTACATATAAATTCACAAACGGACAAGTTGCGGTTGCAAGATGGATAACTATTGTTAATAGTAACCACTTGATTTTCAAGTTATCCATCTTACAACCGCAATTTGTCTGTTTGAGCACGTGGTCCTGGATAAGATCTGGTCCACAAACAATAGAAACAGCAAATTTCAAACATCGATATCTAATCACTCTGAGCTTTGTTGGGTGGGTTCCTCTACTCAAATAAAATATTTGTTATCCCCGAAGCCAGGGGGGGGGGGGGGGGTCGGAAAAATATTTCAGGCACGTATGGCATTTTTTCCCTTTCGATCATTTTTTGTACTCACCTACCCCACCGCCAATTTTTTTTCCTTTTTCTGCAGTTTTTTCCGACCATTTTTTTACACCCGGGGTGTAACACTAAAACAGAGATTTGCGGGGGGAAATTCGCTGTAAACAGCTGTATATGAATTTCTGTGCATACTATTTATCATGGATGTTAACATGGACATGTAAATAGGAATGAGTCATTCTGAGGTCATTCGGCCAAAAAAACATGGCTGCCAGCGGCCATCTTGGATTTCAAAATTTGCAACAAAATACAACACAATAACTGCCTGCAGTCAGTTTACCAGTTAGAATTACATTATTTCTCTCATTCAAAGTGGTTTTGAAGCCCAACTCATTGCCAAAACACTAAAAAAAACAAGCAGGAATTTTTTTTTTTAGTTGCGGAAAAAATTGCTTGTTGGTGGCTTTGACCACCCACCCACCCCGGCATACGTGCCGAAAAATTTCACCCCCTGCCGAAGCCAAAGAAATAGTAATTTAGGAGCGTCTGATCGGATTGAGTACCTTTAAAGATATATAATCTGAATTCGCGCTCCTAAATTACTATTTCTTTGGCTTTGTGGGTAAAAAAATATTTGATTCCAGTCGAGGAGCCCACCCATCAAAGCTCAGAGTTATCAGATATTGATTTTTGAAATCTTATTTTTCACCATCTGGAATATTTGGTGGTCTATCTAAAATTCGATGAGCCGACCGACATACTCTCGATAACCAAATTGCGTTGAACAAAATGTTGATATATATTAAACACGTGAATTTTTTGGGCCTATCCCGCAAAGCGTGCTAGCATCACTAAATTCACCCTCTGGGGACCTCATTCTGCTCAGGCCTCAACAGCTTTGGGAGACCTAGGATCTGATTGAAGTTCCCCAGTTGAAGTTGGTGATGTTCACCCATTAATCACCCCGATTATGTATTTTATCTTCTGCAAATCCGGGGATATAGAAACTGAAGAGAAGGGAAAAAGTAACTAAAACTATGTTAATTTGAGACTATAGATACTTCCTCCCAAAAGATGAGGCCGAAGCAGAATGAGGTCCCCAGAGGGTGAATTTGGTGATGCTATCCCACTGTGTGGGATGACAGTCACATTCAGCAGCCTCACAACCAATAATGAACAGCAGTGTCATATATATGTAACTTACCCTTTTCACTGCAGTCAGTTTTACTTGAAGCCACGTCCATTACTGGAGCTTCCTGAAATTTTGCGAAAGCCCTGTGCCGATGCATTCTCTTAATATATGAGTTTCCTATATATAAGAGAATACATTGGCCTAACAATATTTACCTTGTAAGCCAGTGCATTCTCTTATATAATGTGAGGCTCGCTATGGGAGACTCATATATAAGATAATGCATTTGTACATGATGTTTAATGCTGCACCAACGCAGCTGTCATTTTGAAAGGATTAACAGCGGTTGCTTGTAAGAACATTTTAAAATACAGCAACTCTATTAGCACTTCCCTAATTTATACTTCTTGGATAATAAGGACTGACATTTTGAGACCATCAAAATCTGATATGATCATTAACCACTTGGTATACAATCGAAACTTGGTATACCAACTGCCTATTGGCACTATTGTATATTACCCTATTCCATATATTTTAAATCAACTTTCCAACATAATATGATACTTATTTTGATGAATTTTAATATCATATGAAAATATTACTTTTACCCAGTGACAAATACAATCGAAATGCCAGCACAATGATAGATATGAAAACAAAATACAATGTTTTTAACTAACTATTACAGGCCCACTTAATTTTCGAACCCCCCAGATCACATTATATTATATATTATATTCCATGTTGTATACCATTTGAAAGAGGAAGCTCCAAAACATTGTATTATTAACTGATCCGGTCGAATAAACTGGGAACATGTTGTTTTTGTCGAGGTACCAAGGTGTGTCCTGTATTTAATTTTGATCCAGACTGTAATATAAAGTCTATTATATCTTTTAGTTTGAACTCTGATGCATTCTGGGTTGACAAGGGGGGAAGTCTTGGAATGAATATCTATTACTTGGTGGACATTCCTAGGCCACAGCTGCTTCGCATTCTGGTGGAATATATATTTGTTTGGTTCCTCTTCCAAATGGTATATAATATGGAATTATGTTATCTGGGCATTTGAAAATTAAGTGGGCCTTTTTAACATGAATTGCAGCTGTCATTGGGGTTGTTTTTTGTAACAGTAGTACATATTTACATGACAAATGTTTCAGCAAGTGAAATTTTCCTATCTGGAGAATTGTCATACTAGTAATAATAAGAACAAATTATAAAAAAATTTGTTCACTTTTGTCAATGATGGCTTTACATACTTTATTATTTTTCACATGTATACAGTGCATACAATTTGCCAATGGGTAAAAGTGATACTTTTCATATGATAGATATATAGATAGATACTTTTTATTTACAAAATGCCAAATTAACAGAACAAGATACATGTACACCCTGAAATACAAACATATAGATTGGAAATGACAATGACTGCAGGCACTTTGCCTGGGACATACATAGCACTATAGCATGCTGTCTTCCTGTCTGTCCCAGCAGCATATAACTAAATAATTAAAGAAGGATGTTATAGATTGGTCACCAGCAGAATGATTCCCGAGCCACGCCCCACCCCGATATGCATACCGCCGCCACAGAGGCCCGTCCCCGGTACTTGAGTCATCTTACCCAAGCGATGAATATTAAAAAGGGTAAGTTAATTCATCAAAATAAGTATCTTATTATGTTGGGAAGTTGATCTAAAATATGGAATAGGGTAATATACATATGTGCCAATAGGCAGTTGGTTGAGTTTTCAGTAACAACTTTGTGTTTGTAGAACAATATTCCTCTAGTTCGCTAAAATTATATTTCGTTATACATGTAAAACATTGCCATCAGGATTTCAATTTTGTTTGTCCAAATAATGACCTTGATCTAGAATTATGTCCATGTCATTTATACCAATCTTAGTGATGCATACACAAGCCTTGAAATAGGGTATCTGTCATTTGCAGAATGAGGTCCCCAGAGGGTGAATTTGGTGATGCTAGCCCGCTATGCTAGCCCTCATTCTGCTTACATCTCAGCAGAATGAGGTTCCCAGAGGGTGAATTTGGTGATGCTAGCCCGCTATGCGGGGTAGCATCACTAAATTCACCCTCTGGGGACCTCATTCTGCAAATGACAGACACCCTATTTCAAGGCTTGTGCATACACTGAGATCATAACTGACCTTTTGAAAAATAGCATTTAAAGGTACTCAATTTGATCAGATGGTCCCCATACCATCAAGATACGACGACAACAACATTTCTTCAAAATATGCTTTAGTTATCAGAATCGATTTATTGCAACAAAATAATGCTAACCACTGTCAACTATGGTATCAAATTTCCCAAAACTTGTTATTTATCAACATTTTGTTCAACAAAATATGGATGTATTATCACTAAAGTATAAACAAATTTGACCGTATTACCACTTGATTTTAGAGTTATCCATCTTCATCCGCAATTTTGTCCGAGACCCTCCGTTTGACCCGTGTTTCTGGGCCACATATTATTACACATCTCGAGAAATAACAAACTTCAAAAATCAATAGCTGATCACTCTGAGCTTTAATGGATGGTTTCCCTGACTTGAATCAAATATTTTTTACCCCCAAAGCCAAAGAAATAGTAATTTAGGAGCATCTGATCAGATTGAGTACCTTTATTACACACTTGTTCCTAGAATTACAGTGTTCCTGCTATTCTTTATTTACAAATCCACATGGAACATACAGTAATGCCCTAAATAATCGACTCCTTAACCACAGCAGAATTATGGGTAATTTTGCAGGATTTAATCAGAAATATGGCTTGTTGCCATTTATCAGAAAGCTCTCACAGAGCTTTCCGATGAATGGCAACAAGCCATATAAATCCTGAAAAATTACCATTAATTCTGCTGTGGTTAAGGAGTCGATTATTTAGGGCATTACTGTATGTTGCATAGGCATCCTGTTGATGTCACACGATCTAAATAATGTTCAACTCAACCATGAGACTGGAACTATTAAATAAAAGCATCATCACACATGACAAAACAAGCCCTTTATGTGCCTGAATAAAGTTTGTAAGTCTGTCTGTTGTTTTTTTCAATTCACAGATTCTAGGAGGGGTGACGACATGTCATAAACACAGAACGACATGTGCGTTAATTGGTTTGTTGATACAGCACTTGTGCCAGCGAGGAAGGATAGAACTCAGAGGCTGTGCCACTCATTCTATCAGTCCACACTAACACTTGTGCTGTATTAACAAATCCATTAATACACTCATGTAGCTCTGTGTATTTATCATACATGTAACTTATAGCTGAAACCCCGAATAGTTTTGGCAATTGTGTGGTAAGCAAGTTTGAGAACTGAGTGTTTCATACTAGAGTGTTGGCCATATGTATCTAATTGCCATGGTTAAGTTTATGTCTAGCGTAACTCAGGATTCTGAGAATTAAAGGCACAGGAGGCCTTAGTTGTCGAAAATATTCATATTTGTTCCAATCATTGTAAACAGAAAAACATTAAAACGCATAAAGTTTCGTTCATATATACCATGACCATTGCGTAAACAGCATGCTATCACAAAGACCTACTATATTTTACCTAAGCAAGAGCCTGATTGTGTTACAGAAGACAGCACTATGCTATTGGCTAAACACACAGAAATTATATAAACGCTCTTTATTAGTTCCATATAAGGAATGCAGCAACAAAGAACGCTCTTTATGTTTACCATCATAATATAAACAAACACCAGGAAAGTAACTTTTTATGCTTTTGTTTACATAACAATGGTCAAACATGTGACAATAACATACTGTTTATGTGATCTTTCTTATTTGTATACGAACAAAGTCTATCTACATTTTAATATTCTTTCTGTTTGTGGCGGTTTTTGACGGGTGAAAATATTTTCACAGGATACCCACCTTTAAGTTTTAACCCTTCCATGACTAGAGCTTACTGAAATTTTGCAAGAACCCTGTGCTAATGCATTCTCGTATATAATGTAGTCCAGATTTTCGACTTATTTTGACTTAGAAAATTTTGGGATTTTTTTTGTGTGGATGCTATATCGATATTATTAATCCAAATTTTTCTTCAAAGTTAAAAATCTTTTTTGTTGGGTTTACGGATAATGCGGGTTGAATTTGCCACGGTGGGGGTATGCTAGCCCGCGAGTGCAAACCTCTTGTTATGATTATTTTGAAAGAGTATGTTACAGTTACATGTACTTATGTGAATTGACAAATAAACAGTTTAAGAAACATTTTCTTTATGCTTTGTCCAAACTGTAAGTAACAAAAGCCATAATACAGTAATGTTTTAAGTAATCTACTCCTTAAAGGTACTCAACCCGTAAAGAGGGTCCCCATCTCAACAGATTCCAACAACAACAATCCGATCAGAGGGTCCTATATTACTATTTCTTTGGCTTTGGGGGTAAAAAATATTTGATTCGAGTCGAGGAACCCATCAAACAAAGCTCAGAGTTATTAGATATTGATTTTTGAAAATTCTTATGTTCTCGAGATGAGTACTTATAACTGCCGTCAATTTGGTAACATGCTCGAGATTTTACGCCAAAATTCTATTCAAACAGACAAGGATGGATAACTCTATAATCAAGTGGTAATAATTGACTACGTACTGGGCCAGTAAGAATTCCCGATAATGAAAAATAATAGATTTCTAAAATCGATATCTAACAAATCTGAGCTTTGATGGGTGACTTCCTCGACTCGAATCAAATTTTTTTGACCCCCGAAGCCATTGAAATAGTAATTGAGAGGAGTTTTATCGGGTTGAGTACCTTTAACCACAGCAGAATTATGGGTAACTTTTCAGGATTTAGTCGGAAATATGGTTTGTTGCTTTCCGATGAATGGCAACAAGCCATATTTATGACTAAATCCTGAAAAGTTACCCATAATTCTGCTGTGGTTAAGGAGTCGATTACTTAGAGCATTACTGTACAATAATTTGCAAAAATTTAACCCTTTTGTTACTGAATGGAATATCCAATTCAGTTATAACAGTATTCTCTGGAATGGTCTAGCTCTTAAAGATGCAAAAAATCTGAATTAACGCTTGCAAATTACTCTTTCTTTGGCTTCAGGGGTAACAAATATTTGATTTGAGTCGAGGAACCCTCCCATCAAAGCTCAGAGTGATCAGATATTCATTTATGAAATCTATTATTTTTCACCAGCAATAATTTTTTAGTGGCCCAGTAAAAGTTGACGAGAAGACAGTCTCGGTTCAAATTGTAGATGAAGATGGATAACTCTAAAATCAAGTGGCTTTTTTGTGTCGGATATTTGACAAACCGGCAAATTTTTTTTGAACAAAATGTTGATAAATTACAGGTTTTGTGCAATTTTATATTATTATAGTTGACTGGCTAGCATTATTTTTGGGCAATTAATCGATTCTGATAACTGAAGCGGCATTTCAAAAATGTTGTTGTTGTTGGAATCTGATGATATGGGGACCATCGAATCGGATTACAGTTATTATTGATTTGAGGCCTCGTTTCATGTAAACTCAGTTATTGTTGATTTGTGGCCTCATTACTTGTATACTCAGTCATTGTTGATTTGTGGCCTCATTACTTGTATACTCAGTTATTGTTGATTTGTGGCCTCATTACTTGTATACTCAGTTATTGTTGATTTGTGGCCTCATTACTTGTATACTCAGTTATTGTCTATCTAAAAATAATCCCTCAATAAAAAGCCATGAAGTCTTACCATATTAACATATCTGGCTGTTGATTTTTTGTCCCCCCCCCCCCAAAATCGGGTTATCGGATCAAAACCAATTTGGTATGAGTTCATGAGCTCAACATACAGGTCAGGTCAAGTTTGAATATGGGTTCGGTCCACCCATTTTTGCCGGAGTTATGGTCCTTAGTTTACAAAATTTGCCAATTATTTTGGTTTCCGGATGATAACTATAGTTTTTGTAATGCTATTGTTTTTAAATCTGGTATGTGGATTAACCACATGAAGATACAGGTCAAATTCAAATTTGGGTTTGGTCCACCCATCTTCACCGGAGTTATCATCCATTTTCGACTTAGAATGTTGTTGTTTTGAGGATTCCGGATGATAACTTTAATGTTGTTGTGTAATCGGATCTGAACCAAATTTGGTATGTGAGGTTATCAGCTCAAAATACAGGTCAAGTTCGAATATGGGTTCGGTCCGCCCATTTTTGCCAGAGTTATGGTCCTTGTCGACTTAGAATTTGCCAATTATTTCGGCTTCCGGATGACAACTTTAGTTTTTGTAATGTTATTCTTTTTAAATTTGGTATGTGGATTAACCACATGAAGATACAGGTCAAGCTCAAATTTGGGTTTGGTCCACCCATTTTTGCCGGAGTTATGGTCCTTGTTGACTTAAAATTTGCCAATTATTTTTTATTCTGGATGATAACTTTACTTTTAGTTATCTTGATTGTTTTTAAATTCAACTGAATCGCTTGATATTTGGTACGTGGTTCAAATTTCAGAAGACAAAGGCCAATTTTGAATTTGGTCATAGTCCGATGAATTTTGTCAAGAGTTAAAAAAAGATATCCTTACTAAAAAGCCACCATTTCAGGGACACTCGGTCAGCAACATTTTGTTTTCTTGTCACCTAATTTTTACCACATCCAATAGACCTTAACGCTTTCTTTACAAATTAGTTCTCATAGGTCGTTTGTTGAACTTATTATCTGAACTGGTACCTCCAATAAATAGGACTCCTTCTTCACTTGTATTATCTGTCATCTTCTTATTATACATCAACCCCCGATTAAAAAAAGTGTAATATACTGTTTTGCACATGTCTGTCCATCGGTCCAATGTCTGTTCATGTCAAAACTTGAACAGTAGTGCTCGATCTCAATGTAATTTGGTATGTACGTTCATTACTATGTGAATATTCAATAGAGGGTTCAATTGTTCTGTTCGGGTTTTCCATTCTATAGTTATTCATCTTTGTTTATCTGGAAATGTTGGCTTTTTGGTCTGTCAGATGTCTGTTGAGGTCATAACCTGAACAGTAGTGCTCAAATGTCAATGAAATTTGCTAAGGATGTTTACTAGTATGAGGACATTCAATAGAGCATTCAATTGTTTTGTTTTGGTTTTCCATTCTAGAGTTATTCATCTTTGTTTATCTGGAAATGTTGGTTTTTTGGTCAATGGAATTTGGTATGGATGTTTACCCTCACAGTAGGCAGTATGCCAGAAGGGGGTATGCACTGGACAACAGTCTATCACTTGTTTTCCCCTGAAAACCCCTCCAGATGAATAATAGACCATTCTAATGTAGACTTTTATAACTGATGAGAGAATTCATTTAGTACATAAAGGAATAAGACTCAGGCACTGCTTCTATTATAATTTCAGGACGAGACAGCGCCTCTGGAGAGAGTTTTTGAATTGGATGTAATCAGCCCTGACTACCAAGTAGAAGAAATTCCATATGATGTTTATGTGAATATGTTGTCGTCTAATCATGATGATCCATCATATGATAAAGAATGTGAAAAAAAAGTTGAAGATAGTAAGCTCTCAAATCAAGAAATAATTCGACTAAACACAGTTGGATTCAGCGCTCATAACAAGGAGAGTGAATCTGTTGATAGTATGGTTACTAGGCCTTCCAACGATGTGTTACATAGTACTTCAATGGTGAAATTAAAATGTCAACATGCTGATCCCACATCCAGATCCAAAGAATCTCCCATTATTTCTGATAAACCCCAGAGTTCTTGTCTTCAAACTGTATGCAGAGTAACTACTAGCATGGATGGATGTGAACAATTTGTTGTTGACACCTCGGTGTGTGGGCAGCATGACGATCAGTCGAAACCTGTCGTTAAAATAGAGAACGTTGATCCAAGATATGACAAATATGTGATAAAAGTCCCTTCTGTGTCATCTGTTGAATCTACCATTGAATCAAATCGAGACTCAAGCACAGTTAATAATTCTGAAAGATTCCACACTGACTCAGTGACAGCAGCTAATAATTCTGAAGGATTCCTTACTAGTTCAGTGACATCAGCTGATAATTCTGAAGGATTCCCTATTAACTCAATTACTGAAGCTAATAATTCTGAAAGATTCCACACTGACTCAGTGACAGCAGCTAATAATTCGGAAAGATTCCTTACTAGTTCAGTGACATCAGCTAATAATTCTGAAGGATTCCCTATTAACTCAATTACTGAAGCTAATAATTCGGAAAGATTCCACACTGACTCAGTGACAGCAGCTAATAATTCTGAAGGATTCCTTACTAGTTCAGTGACATCAGCTAATAATTCTGAAGGATTCCCTATTGACTCAATTACTGAAGCTATTAATTCTGAAAGATTCCACACTGACTCAGTGACAGCAGCTAATAATGCTGAAGGATTCCTTACTAGTTCAGTGACATCAACTAATAATTCTGAAGGATTCCCTATTAACTCAATTACTGAAGCTAATAATTCTGAAAGATTCCACACTGACTCAGTGACAGCAGCTAATAATTCTGAAGGATTCCTTACTAGTTCAGTGACATCAGCTGATAATTCTGAAGGATTCCCTATTAACTCAATTACTGAAGCTAATAATTCTGAAAGATTCCACACTGACTCAGTGACAGCAGCTAATAATTCTGAAGGATTCCTTACTAGTTCAGTGACATCAGCTAATAATTCTGAAGGATTCCCTATTGACTCAATTACTGAAGCTATTAATTCTGAAAGATTCCACACTGACTCAGTGACAGCAGCTAATAATGCTGAAGGATTCCTTACTAGTTCAGTGACATCAGCTAATAATTCTGAAGGATTCCCTATTAACTCAATTACTGAAACTAATAATTCTGAAAGAGTCCACACCGACTCAGTGACAGCAGCTAATAATGCTGAAGGATACCTTACTAGTTCAGTGACATCAGCTAATAATTCTGAAGGATTCCCTATTGACTCTATGATAAAAACCAATGAACAACATCAGGGTATATCTCTCAAAACTGAGAAATCTGACCCAGGATATGACAGGTATACAGAACAAGGCCCATCACAGTCACTAGCACCTGCCAGTATTTCAGAGGACAGTACATGCAAGCAAGAAGATAATCTGTTTAATTCTGTGGTGAAAATAGAACAAGAAGATCCCAGATATGATTTAAGTTCTGACATATCTATTACAGATTATGTCCCCTCCAGAAAGAAAAGGTCGGCTCCCAGCAGTTATTCTCATGTGGCAGGTGATAAACCTGTGTGTAAAGTGTTCATCCAGGCAAAAATACAAGCACACATCTTTAAGTGTACAATGTGTGGAGAAGCCTTTGGTACAAGGAAATCACTGACAGAACACAAATTAACACATCAAGTCCAGATATTGAAGCAATATAGTTGAAAGTATCACTCTGGCCAGGAAAATTATGTATTGGTACAAAGGCTCTCAGAATATGGTCAAGAGAATGGGAAGTCAAATTCACATTTAATAGCTAATTATGCTATTAAAGGTACTCAACCCGATAAAACTCCTCTCAATTACTATTTCAATGGCTTCGGGGGTCAAAAATATTTGATTCGAGTCGAGGAAGTCACCCATCAAAGCTCAGATTTGTTAGATGTCGATTTTAGAAATCTATTATTTTTCATTATCGGGAATACTATCTGGCCCAGAACTCAGTCAAAATTGAGTTAAAATTTCCACTTGATTTTAGAGTTATCCATCCTTGTCTGTTTGAATAGATTTTGAGTACACATCCAGAGCAGATTACGGCAGTTATTAGTACTTATCTCGAGAATAATAACAAATTTCAAAAATCAATATCAAATAACTCTGAGCTTTGTTTGATAGGTTCCTCGACTCGAATCAAATATTTTTTACCCTCAAAGCCAAAGCAATAGTAATATAGGACCCTCTGATCGGATTGTTGTTGTTGGAATCTGTTGAGATGGGGACCCTCTTTACGGGTCGAGTACCTTTAAGCGTAATGCCATTACACTTAAGCGTAATTGCCTCACTTACAACTCCATTACGCTTAAGCCTAATGCCATACTGGTTAATATATTGGAATTGGCTAACCTTCTGATTGTTGTGAAAATTGCAACCAGAGACCATGGGATGAAAATCCAGAGCTGTCAACGCTCTGCAACATTTGTGGAACAAAATAATTTTGATTAGAATGAAGAGAAAGTGGCACATGAAGTCAAATTAGTTTCCTGTTAAGAAACTGGCTATGTAAATATGGCAAGCAGTTTTCACATTTTCGATTTATTTACAGTGCAATTTAATTGCACTTAAGTGCAAATCAAGTCACTATAATTGTACTTAAGTGCAAATCATTTGGACTTGAGTGCAAATAATTACACTTAAGTACCACTATTTGCACTTAAGTGCAAATATTTAGACTGCAGTGCACTTAAGTACACTTAAGTACAAATGAAATAGTGCAATTCATCTGGTTTAAAACGATAGTCCCCTTCTTTATAATGGTATATTCCTGCAAGTCATGAGTGACAGTCAATCTCCATTATTGAATTTGCATCCCTTTTGAAATAGTTGCGTGGGTATAAAATAATAAATATGAACTGAAGACCCCTGTCCGGAAAGGCTTCTATCAATTACTATTGATTTTATTTCGAATATTTTATTGGGCCAGTTTCTTTGTCTATTTTTAGAACAGACCATTCGGGTGATACCATATATTTAGAACAGACCATTCGGGTGATACCATATAGCGATAGAGAGCATTAGCCTGTTCCTATGGCTACGCACCGAACGTCAAATGTCCCAGATTGATTGATTGTATTGTTTTATTCCATAGTTATAAGCGATAATGAGTATAATTAATGTTTATTTGTGACAAAATTACACCATAAATTTTCTAGTCTCTGTTAACAGTAACCACTATTGTTCGTTAGCTAAATAACCAACCACACCTTTTTAGACCAGAAAATATTTAAAATAAAATTAATATTAATCGATAGAAGCATTTCCGAACAGGAGTGTTCGATTCAGATCTAATATTTTATACCCCGGCAACTATATAATACATGTTTACAAAGAGATAATCCACCTTTAATGATGAGCATCCACCCACAGTGCTTAAATAATAGAATCACATGTGGGTATTTTAGTAAGCTTTTTGAAAAACACAAACAATGGTGGCCTATTCATTTGAACTTGGCAGTGTATGATTAATTATTTGTTAGCTGGGATGGAATAGTTATTAAACTATGGCATCACCAGATTCTTTTACATATTGGTCATTTCTAACAGTCACATGCTTTAGTAACAAACTTCTTTGTGTAAATATGTTTATCCAGATGGAAATTAACCCTTCCTCCACACTCATTTGCTATCTGATTTAATAAATAAAATCCAATTGTGTTTATAATTCATGTCATAGTTTATGGTCACATCTGACTGACCTCTATGGCTGTTATCATTTGGTTTATCACTGTTTTAGAAATTATTAGCCCTGTGCTAGACCCCGAAGCCACGACAAATAGTTTTCATGGCTGGCTCAACCGATGTTCGTGGCTGGTTAGCTAGCTAAGCCGGCTCAGTCACGACGTTCGTGGCTGACGAAATATGGCGGCTCAGCCGGCTGAGATGTTTTCATTCAGCGTATTTTCGTTTCCGAAATGTTCCTAATCCCCTGTTACCGGTTATAGACGCCATTTTTTAGCGTTTGTGGCGAACCCGTAGAATTCCAGACCACACGTAATATTTTGATGTTGGGCTTTTCCGCTAATCGGTATAAGTAGTTACATTGGGACTTCTGTCGACTTCAGACTGCTATCATCACTGCCATCTTGCGATATATGCATGCATCATTGAATGATGAACCCGATAGTAATGATATATAATATTTCAAACTATTTTCTATTCTTATGTGTATATATTGACAAATGCCAGTGATGTCTGAGATTGGGTGTTGTCGATATAAACAATTTATATTTTAACCCTTTCAATACCGAATGGATACGCCCATTCAGTTATATGAAAGCATGCATTGGGATAGTCTATTCCACATTAAGGGGCCAGGTGTTCTGATAATATAACAACCATGCCGTGTCCATGCGAGTATGCCAATATTAGGCAATGCGGTTTAGTTCTTTGCGATTCACAGTACAGTTGTGCTTGACATAGAAGCCCATGCACACGGCTCAGCCATTTTACAATTCCGGCGGCGAAGATTTTTAAATGTGGCTGGCGTTAGAAATAATATGGCTGGCGGCGGCTTGTGGCCAATATGGCTGGCGGCGGCGGCGTACGATGGCGGCTTCGGGCTCTACCCTGTGCTCTCATGATAACTCAAATAATTTTCATCCAATTATTTTCATAATTGTCAACTATAGTTTTCAAGACATGCACTTCACCTGTATATATGTTGATTTCAATTGGTTGATCAGTAACCATGCTTGATGGTCAGAATCCTTTAATCAATCCTGGTCTATTATGCAAAAATTTAAATGCAACATGGCCCGTGGCGGCGGCCTTGTTTTTTAATGTAAAGAGTTTAAACCACTGCATTTATATGAGAATAGATTCTGTAGCATAAAGATAAATACAGATAGAAGATGGCTGCTGGTGGTCATGATTTTTATGAACATCCATATTTTCCATTCACACATGAATTTTCCAAGGCTTCATAACTCAACCCACCTATCCACAGCTATAAATTTAGAGAGGTTTTCGTTGAAGATATGACAGCCAAAAATATAATGCATTGGCAGAGAAATGCTCTGGATTGCTTGGAAAAATTTCCATGCAAAACCATATATGTGTATATATTCCATAAAATTATCAATAAATCCATAAATATTGAGATTTTTTGGGGATAATAAAATTAAGTCTCCCTCACTCATGTCTTCCTTATGATTGACTGAGAAGCTGTCCATATAGGTATACATTTACAGTAATGCCCTAAGGCCAATATAAAAATATTGCTTGATATGCATCCCCTCCCGACCCTATTTTTTAGTCCCCTCCTCAATTTTTTTTAATTGAATATCTTTTATGCAAATTGTTTTCTCATGCCTTAATTCTTTCATGATGGGAGCTGTGCTGGAGCAGCATTAAAGACCCTGTGCCAGTGCATTCTCTTATATATGCGAGTCTCCCAAAGGGAGCCTCGCATATATAAGAGAATGCACTGGCTTACAAGATCAAGGTAAATATTGTTAGGCCAATGCATTCTCTCATATATGGGAGGTGCCCCATGGGCGACTCGGATATATAAGAGAATGCATGGCACAGGGTTTTCGAAAAAATCTGGAAGCTCCAGTTATGGAAGGGTCAATCATCAAATTACATTTCAATGATCCATTAATCAGTCTATTTTGGTCAAATATGGACAATCTAAATCATCTTGTAATATATAAGATAGGATACTGCTTCAATATCTAGAACTCTCCATGTCCATTTATGTTAGGAAGAATAAAATATAAAAAATAAAATTCGCCCTCCCGCCCCAGTTTTCTGAAAAAGTTGGATGTAAATCCAGGTAAATCTAGCAATTTATTTTTAATCGACTCAGTAACCACAGCAGAATTGTGGGTAACTTTTCAGGTTTTAGTCGGAAATATGGCTTGTTGCCATTCATCAGAAAGCTCTCGGGGAGAGTTTTCCGATGAATGGCAACAAGCCATATTTCCGTCTAAATCCTGAAAAGTTACCCATAATTCTGCTGTGGTTATGGAGTCGATTAATTAGGGCATTACAGTATTTAATGGCCTTAGACAGAAATGTGCCACTTCTCACTAATTTTGTCCCAAGGAGTGACCTCTCTCATATACCATTATGAATATAGCCCAGGAGAATATTTAACCCTTTCAGTGCCAGGTCCGATTTTTGTATAAACCCATATACCCTGTGCCAATGCATTCTCTTATATATGCGAGTCGACCATAGGTCGCCTCGCATATATAAGAGAATGCATTGGCCTAACAAATTTTCATCATTTGTTATTATTTTTTACAATTTTAATAATTTTTTCTTATATTCTTTAACAGACTTATTTTGAATGTTTAGTGCCAGGGAATCTTACGTTTTTCATGGGCATCAAAATTATTACTATGAATACTTGGTGATAGTTTTGAGTTATAACATGCCCCTAAGGTTTTATCCAGTTTGTTTTTAAATTCACTATAGCATGCTTAAGCATTCACAAAAAAAATTCAACCCAAAAAACAAAAAAAAACAAAAAAAATCATATAGCCCAGCAGCATATTTAAAGTATATATACTGATTTGAATTGTGTACTTAATCATTAAAATGGTTTTATAAATGGGCTCTTGTATTGCATAATACTTAAAGGCCCAAGCCTTGAAATAGCGTGTCTGTCATTTGCAGAATGAGGTCCCCAGAGGGTGAATTTAGTGATGCTACCCCGCATAGCGGGTTAGCATCACCAAATTCACCCTCTGGGAACCTCATTCTGCTGATGTGTAAGCAGAATGAGGTCCCCAGAGGGTGAATTTGGTGATGCTAGCCCGCTATGCGGGGGTAGCATCACTAAATTCACCCTCTAGGGACCTCATTCTGCAAATGACAGACACCCTATTTCAAGGCTTGTAAAGGCCCACTTAATTTCAAGTCACCAATTATTATTTTGTTTATTTCGGCCAATTTGGCCGGTTACTTCATGTGACTTTTTCATCTGACGTGTGTGTCGGATAATTGATCTGGAGGATTTATGTAAATGTTAGCCCAAACTACATTTCCAAGTAACGATGGTTTTGTTGTTTATTTTGAGGAATAATACCGCGTCAGATGAATTCAGCCCAAATATGTTAACAGTTGTCGTGTCAAACATTCGGCAGTAGGTTAGCGTTATTTAGTATTTGTGGATGTCCTTTAACATGGGGAAAATAGACTAACTGCGCTTGAACGAGCATGTGAATTTGTCGTTTTTAATGTACAGCAACTTGATAATCAATAACAGAGGCATTCTCTGTCAAATAAGGTCGCTCTATTTACGGTATTAATTGCGGAACTTTCTAAAGTAAACTACGCGTAAACGGATACATACGGTAAATTCTAGAATGTGCCGGAATCGGCCTAATCGCCCCAGGGCCAACTCGCCCAGTCGACGTGTGTCAATTCGGTACCTACTATAACATGTACCCGAGTCCGATACGGAATAAAAGATGTATACGGGTGTTATATAGCGTTTGGTCCGTTGTTTCTCAATGAATATTATTGAAATTTGGTGTATATGTCCGGGCTGGGACATGAAATACAACAACGTTTGAATTGTTTTTAAATTTACAAATTTGTTGATTTTATTCAATTTGTTTTCGTTCTGAAAACACACTATAAAGTGTATATAATATAATAACGAACACGAGACATACATAATTTATAAACTGTTAACAAAAGATATCAAATTCAATACATGACAAAGATGACTCAGTGGAGTTTATAAAGCGAACATAAAAACATTGAGGTAAGAATCTTTTTAAGGAATGCAACTTTATTTAATGATAATAAACACATAAATTAAAATAACAAACATGAGACATACATGATTTATAAACTGTTAACAAAAGATATCAAACTCAATACATGACAAAGATGACTCAGTGAAGTTTATAAAGTGAACATAAAAATATTAAGGTAAGAATCTTTTTAAGCATTACTAAACCGTTTAGCACAGACCACAGTCCACTTCACTCATCCGATCATCACCAAACTTCATATTTATCTTGATATTGATCTATCAGATGAGAGCTATCAAATATTTGTTTAATTTCATAGGAAAAAATGGTCGCCAGCGGCCATATTGCATTTACGTTATATTTTATCGCGTCATGTCGATATCTAGTATTACTTAGAAATTTCACCTTTCCAGATTCATAATTGCTCCATTGACTGTAACAGATGAAATTATTCCCCTCTTCGGATAGAGTGTCACTGAAACTTTATTTTGTCAGACTGTCTGTAAAATCACTGATTATATATGGCAATAATCTGTAATAAGATGTAGCACTATTTTATTTTATATTTACATGCAGTGCTGTTTTTATACATCAATTCTAATCCCCCTAGATCATCATGTGATCGATCATACATCGCGCGAGGACCTGGTTGAATTAAGGGGGTTTTATGGATCACTTCTGTCCTCAAGCTAGATTATACTTATGACATTTAATGGCATGTTTCTAACGTGGAGGGTTAGATATGCTTGAGAAACCACCACTCTTTAATTCACACCAAGTTCTCAGCTGTCATGTTCGGATATTAGAACCCATAGCCATGATATATGGTTTATTTTGTGTATACTAGTAATATAGTTATTTTCAGTACCTTTATATACCATTACTGTGTATAACAATGCATATAAATTAATCCATGTATACATGTATATTGATTCAACGGATTCAGTGGTTTTGTCCATCAGTCTATCAAATTTGCGGGGAAAACATGGCCACAAGCAGTACACCCTGCTAAATTTCGAATTTGAATCAATTGGCGCACCCTGCAGCCAGCTTTTATTGGAGAACTTTTTCTTATGTGGATATTTTGGGTCACCGCTAGATGTGAGCCATATTTTGTTCTCAAACTGTCCTTGTGAAGACATCACTGCCAGCGGTGATCTTCAATTTTACTATTTTTATGGCTAAATAATTTGGTTGATCCTACAGGCGAGACCCCTTGTCCGATCGTCATCAGATTCCACAATTATCTTCTGGATAACCAGGGTGAGAGTAATCTAATTTTCCCGAATTTCGTTAAAAAACATTACCACAGGCAGCAATTTGGTATCTTACTCTTTGATCCTCTTTTGCATGACTGAATTGTTTAGCAACTGTACAGACATATCCCTCATCTGGTTTTTATATACATGTATATCTCTTCATGCGGATAGCCAGTATTACGTAGGTACTTCAACTTTCTGCATTCCTGTCATCATTTGAAATATAAAAATTTACCTGATACATGCACCCTTCAAAATTTGTTTCGTCGTATCTATTTTAATGACCCGTATGGTAATATTGATACAGATATATTTGTCAAACATTTCTTTGTACAATATACAGGTATTTAGTTTGTAACTAAATCTAGAAATATATAATAGTAGCTCGTGGACCCCACTTTGTCCGGGATGTTCCCCTCTGATTTTCGGAGAAATGCGCGATTTAACCTTGAATTGACTATTTTAAAGGTATGTCGGGGTCACGATTTGACCCGTCCAAAACACTCCCCGGACAAAAGTCACGACAAAAGTACCCGTCGAAATCCGCCCGGCTTTATACCCGATTTGACCTTGAATTGACAATTTTGAATGTCAAGATCAGGTCAGGGTCATGATTTGACCCACCCGAAACACTCCTGGGACAAAAGTAACAGTAGGTATCAAATTTCGTTGAAATACTTCCGTTTTACCAGATTTGACCTTGAATTGATCTTTTTGAATGTCAAAGTCAGGTCGGGATCCAGATTTGACCCGTCCAAAATACTCCCTGGAAATAATTTCCCCTAGGTATCAAATTTCGTCAAATCTGTCCGGCAGTTTTCCCGACCATAGCTAACAGACAAACAGACAGACAAATGTCCAAAATATATATTAAACTAGCTGATGTACTCGACTTCGTTCGGGCTAGTTAGGGATTTTTTTTGTGATCGCCTCCATCTGGACAGTACCCAGTATATACAGCGTCTGGCCAAACTATTGTTCAATTGGTCCAGAAACATGCCTATATCAGCACGTTCGAGAACATGGTCCCACGTGAAATTGGACCCGTCCATATTGCTCCCGGGATCGAAGTAGTCCTACACACAAATTTTTAGTCGGATCGGTCAAGGTCCAGAAACATGCCTATGAGCGAGGTCAAGTTGACACGTTAAATACCAAATTCGAGCAGTGTTAGAGTCTATAATACATACGCACATGCATTCACGCATACACACATACATACATACATACATACAGACAGGTGTTTCAAAATGTATAATCGATAGCTACAACAATTCTATGGTAGATAGTTCACGGCCGACCTGATGCATGCATCTTAGTTTTCTTGTAACGCCTTGATATAACAATATGATTAAAATACTAAATACTATGATTCTCACTCATTCAACAAATGATTTGTCTGCGAGATGAGCATTACTAATATGCAGGGATGTGACACCATGTTTCATTACAAGCAAATGCAGGGACAAAGCGACAAGGACGACACAACATGCCATAGATATAAACGATAATAATTAAATCAAATAGTTGTAATACCGAGTACCCCATGCCAAAACTTTAGATGGGTGGTATTGGGATGAGTCGCATTTCGCTTTGTTGGCGAAATCCTGAATTTACTGTCCTGAACAGTGGGACATATAGTAGCCACCCACTTGAAATAGTTGCAAAGCCAGGGCCATAACTCTATTCCTCCATAGTAATTCTTACAACGACTTCTTGTTCAGAACCATTGGGCCGATTTAGCTAATATTTGGTATGGAGGGTCCTTGGGTGACAGGTGTTCAGATTTGTTCAAATGAGGTCACCCAGTCAATTAGTTGAGAAACCAGGGCCATAACTCATAGTAATTCTTACAATGACTTCTTCTAAAAAAAAATTGGCCGATTTAGCTTATATTTGGTACAGAGAGACCTTGGGTGACTGGGGTTCAGATTTGTTCAAATGGGCTCACTGGGTCAAATAGGGGCAGAGCCAGGGACATAACTTTAAAACAAAAAAAAATATTTTTGCATTTTGACCTTTAATTTTTGTTTAGGACACATCACAGCCTCATATTTCTTACCTAGATTTTTCTTAGCATGTTCTTCATCTGTATGGATTTTGGTATTGTTTATTTAACCCCTTCCACTCTTGTTTTGATATAGAATTCATCCAAGACAGGATTACTCAAACATTTTTCATCTGATCAACACCAAATTTGGTATATGAATTTTTGACACTTATATACAGATCAAGTTAAAATATGGGTTTGATCCGATATATTTTAACAGAGTTATGCCCCTTGTAATTCACACCTCTTTGCTATGCACTATTAATTTTTAAGAGAACACTGAAGCCTGTATTATTGAAAAAGCAAATTTATCATAGTGTGGTCACTTGATACTCTTGCTGAAGACTGCTTGCTTCAGACCAGTTTACCATCTGTCATTACAAGACATGACATTAGCTAAACAACTATTCTACCAGAGTCTACAATAATAAATAGGAATAGTCCATTGTTCATTTCTCCAAGCCTGGACATAGTGTGTCTGACATTTGCAGAATGAAGTCCCCAGATGGTGAATTTAGTGTTGCTACCCCATACAGCAGGCTAGCATCACCAAATACACCCTCAATTACCTTATTCTGCTTAGGCCTCATCTTCTGCGACAATTTTTTTTTTAAACATGTTTTAAAATTTGAAAAAAGTGACACCATTATAACATCTGCAGAGTTATGAAACTTTACTCTTTAATGAAATTATGGAAACATTCCACCCTCCCCCACCCACATGGCCCAGACCCAACCCTGCCATCAACCAACATCCCTTCCAAGCCATATCACCTCTCAATTTAATACCTCTTCTCACCACAGAGGCATATATATCTGTAAAGGTACAGGTCATTAACTATATAAACTGGCCAGATGACATGTATTATTCTAATCTAAACATATCTGTAGCAATTTAACAACAAACTGGTGCTTCCGTGGTTAGGTGATGACTGACATTCAATGATACTGTGAATGGCTTTGATTTCTTCAAGTCTGGAAATAGTGTGTCTGACATTTACATAGTGAGGTCCCCAGATGGTGAATTTAGTGTTGCTACCCTATACAGCATGCTAGCATCACCAAATACACCCACCAGGGACCTAATTCTGCTTAGTCTTCATCTTCTGGGAAGTATCCTAAGTATCAAATTGACAGTTTGATTTAGTCACTTTTTCCACCTGTTCAGTTTCAATGTCCCCCTAATTTGCAGAAGATAAAATGCATAATTGAGGTGCTCAATGGGTGTGTATCACCAACTTCAACTGTAGGACGTCATTGATTTAGTCACTTTTTTCCACCTGTTCAGTTTCAATGTCCCCCTAATTTTCAGAAGATAAAATGCATAATTGAGGTGCTCAATGGGTGTGTATCACCAACTTCAACTGTAGGACTTCAATCTGTTCCTTGGTTTTATTGGCCATTGAGGCCTAATCAGATTGAGGATGAATTTGGTGATGCTAGCCTGCCTTACAGAATATTGTCATTAAATCCACATTTTTGGGACCTAATTCTGCAAATGTCAGACATACTAAATTCAGGTTTGGCCATTTCATATTATTGTTTTAATCACCACTTATCCAGATGAAATCATACGACTAATATTCAAAGAAAAATGGGGGGGGGGGGTATATATTGGATTAAATTTGTCTTTTATCTGGCATTTGCAGAATGAGGTCCCCAGAGGGAGAATTTAGTTATGCTACCCTGCACAGCAGTCTAGCATCACCAAATACACTAGCCATGGTCCTCATTCTGCTTAGGCCTCATCTTTTGGGAAGTATATAGGCACTTAAATTGACATTTTTACTTACTTTAGCCCTTCTGTTTAGTTTCTATATCCCCTAATTTGTGAATATAAAATGCATAATTCAGGTGCCCAATGGGTGCACATCACCAACTTTAACTGGAGAACTTCAATCTAATGCTATGTCTCCCATAGCAGTTGAGGCCTACACAGAATGAGGTCCCCAGAGGGTGAATTTGGTGATGCTAGCCCGCATTGCAGGATTGTGTCATTAAATTCACCCTTTGGGGACCTCATTCTGCAAATGTCAGACACTATGTTCAGGCTTGTCTGTTCGAATATTATGTTCTTAACCACCAGTATCCAGTTGAACTCATTATACCCTGATTTTGCAAAGAAAACTTGGGGGGGTATATTGGATTGAATTTGTCAGTCTCTATGTCAGACTGTTCTCCCATCCATCCATCTGTCATGTCTCTATCCGTCCATCAATTGTTTTCTTCTCCAGATACATATTCAAGACCAAATGGGTTTATATTTTTAGGTGTGGATGTCCCCCAGGTGACTCACATTCAGATTTGTTCAAATGAGTTCATCAGGTCAAATAGGTGAGAAGTCAGGGCCATAACTCTTTCCTTCCATAGTAATTCTTAAAACAATTTCTTCTCAAGAACCATCTGGACTATTTAGCTTATGTTTGGTATGGAGGGTCCTTCGGTGACTGGGGTTTAGATTTTTTCAGATTTGGGGTCATTTTAGGAAAATCAGTTCAGTTTAACTCTTAAAATCTAATGTCTGAAATTACCAAATGAATGGATCTCATAGATGGGGATTCACGTTTGTTCAAATAGGGGCGGAGATAAGAGATTTAATTATCAACCAGCCACCCTACCTGTGCTCCGGCGGAGCTATAGTCATCACTCCTCGTCGTCCATCGTCTGTCCGTCCGACAACAATTATTTGAACATCTTCTCCTCTGGAACCATAAGACCAAATGGGTTCATATTTGGTGTGGATGTTCCCTAGGTGATTCTCATTCAGATTTGTTCAAATGCGGTCACTGGGTCAAATAGTTGCAAAGCCAGGGCCATAACTCTTTCCCACCATAGTAATTCTTTGAAACATCTTCAGAACAATAAGACCGAATGGTTTCATATTTGGTGTGGATGTTCCCTAGGTGACTCACATTCAGATTTGTTCAAATGAGTTCACTTGAAATAGTTGCAAAGCCAGGGCCATAACTCTTTCCCTCCATAGTATTCTTAAAGTGACTTCTTCTCAAATACCATCAGGCTATATGGGTTCATATTTGGTATGAAGGATCCTTGGGTGACTGGGGTTCAGATTTGTTCAAATCAGGTCACTGGGTCAAATGTGGGCAGGGCCAGAACTCCAAATTGTTTGTTTTAGATTTAACTCTTTAGATACCTACTTCTTTTAAAGTGATTATGAAAAGTTCTGACTGTTGTGGTCTCCAGAGTCCCAGTCTTATCAGTCTTTGCAGTCTGGTGAGCGACCCCACAGTCATTGACTGTCTTGTTATGTTTACCCATACCATAGTATGGTAAACATAGTGTCGTTGTCCGGATTGACCGTCTGTCTGTAGACACTTTACGCATGGTGCGATAACTGAAATATTTTCTATCTGATCGGAACCAAATTTTGTATATGAATTTCTCAGCACCAAATACAGATCGAGTTTGAATATGGGTTTGATCCGAGTTTTTTTTATGGAGTTATGGCCCTTTTTCAACTTAGAATTCATGTATGCTGCCATAACTAAAAAAAAATTTATCTGATTTGTTATACCAGAGTTATGGCCCTTTTTCAACTAAGAATTGAACAGATTTTAGTTTTTGATAACCCAGGTAGATTACAATTAACTACCAGTAATGCAAGCTTAACTGCATAGATAGTGTTCTGAGATACTTCAGAAGTGATGTCTTATTGAAATATTAGTTATTTTTAGCCACTGTATATAGGACATAGCTCTATGATAGCAGAGAAGCTGTAACCCATTCATGATTTAATGGACTGTCCCATTCAGTTCTAATTGGAATACTCTATTATTCATTTGTAGGGATGTTCTCATTTTAAATTTCAATTAATCATTCTTCTGTTATCTCCAGGTTTCTCCTCATTCACTTGCATGGATTTCTGTAGTTAAAGATTAACACATCTCAACATTCCTGATACTTTCATCTGATACCATGTCTCATATTGTATTGGTTTATTTTGACACACTCTTTGCCCCTATTGTTTAATTTATTTTGATTTTTATGTGTACCTATACCATAATATGGTACACATATTGTGATGTCTGGATTGACCACTTGTTTTCATTTAGATATTGATGATTATGATACAAGTTGATTAAAAAGGTCCCCAATGTGTCCCTTTTTTAAAATAATTAAAAATTATTTTTTAAGTTTGAAAATTTGAAAAACTAACTCTGCCAAGGGTACCCTGAATCACCACACCAAATTTGTTTAATTCGGTCCAAAATCTTGTGTTATGTACTGGTAAATCTGTTTGGAGCAACATTAAATCCAATTCACCATAGTATGGTACACATATTGTGATGTCCGGATAAAAACTAACACCATTATAACTCTGCCAAGGGTACCCCGAATCACCACACCAAATTTGTTTAAATCGGTCCAGAATCTTGTTATGTACCTGTAAATCTGTTTGGTGCAACATTAAATCCAATTCATCAATTTTATGCTATGCCTTTGGACTACTTAGCTATTGATAAGGCTATATCATTTTCTGATGTCTCTTATGCCAATGTGCAAATAATCTGATAAAGAAGGCTATGGTATCTAATTTAAAATAAAGATTCAACAATAAACATCACATGATATTAGCAGTAGACTTGGACATCCGTGCTGCAGAGTTATATCTCCAGATGGTCTGAGGTCATTATAATTGTTATTGGTTTAATAGAGAGGTCATTGTTCAACATAAACAATTCCTATGATTTGTTGAAGCTCTGCTATATTATTGATATTAATGGGTCAGCAGTGAGGTGGCTTATCTGTATACTATATTGTCACACCTTTCACCCAAGGCTGTGGTGGTTTAGCATTACAGATCTTGTACCAGTGCATTCTCTTATATAAATGCCGGTGATCCATACATTCCAATAATTTGTGTTATGTACATTAGTCTATAATAGTACATACAGTATACTCTATAATTCAACACCAAAACTCTCATTTATGATTCTGATCATAGTAAATTTTTATTGCCAAGGGATGGGTTAACATCTGCCGATCGTGATCGGCCTCTCGTATTAATAATATACACACATGGAAAGTATAATTACAAATAAATATAATAGAATATACACGTATATTGTTATGGGTGATATAGTCATGACTGACTCTTCTCATCACCCCTGAATGCGGTGACAGATTATAGGATGCAGATAACCGAATTAACTGGATAGTTTTTAGCTCAACTTTACAAAGTTTGAGCTATTGCGTGGATTGGTGTCCATCCATCAACAATTTCCTTTGGCTCACCGTACAGGGCGCATCCCTCATCCGATCATCACCAAACTTCATATGGATCTTCGGGGTGACCTCTAGATGGAAGCCATAAATATTTTCCGAAATTCATTAAATAACATAGCTGCCAGCAGCCATTTTGAATTTCAAATTTGAATTGAACACTCCATTGAACATCCATACCCAATTTCATTGAGACCAACAACTGGTGGTTGAGATATCTGCACGGACAGAAAGTATGCACAAAGGACAGGACACATGTAATTCAGTATAACAACCATTTCCTTCATTCATGGGGGTATTATTAATAAATACATTCATTTTCATTTATATTACTATTTTTACCCATTTCAAATATTTGAACCAATCTGGCCTTTGAAGCTGCATAGTGTATATTGGCATCCACTTTGGATCTATGTATTTTATCAGTGTGTTCTTCAATTACTTGTTATATCATAGGTTAATTGGTTAATGGAACAGACTGCACATGGAAAATAATACAGAGATTGGGCGACCATTTAGTCATCTGGCCGGGGCTAGTCACAACGTTAGAGTATACGCTGCTGTGCATACACATCTTTTTTTGTTCACATATATGGGTGAATATTTGAAAAGTGTACAATCTGATGTTACGACCATTGGTCAAATAATTACAGAAGTGTGTGCAACAGGAGAAAACCAAATAATAATTTTTGTCTAGGCACCATGATAATTAGGATGATATTCAGGCAAAAAAACTGAACCAAAGTCTTAGTTAGGGAGCCCGCATATGTTCCATTTACACTTTTGCGTACAAAAGGTTTGACCCCCTAAAGTTGGTACCAATAATGGAACATTCTGAAAAACTGATTTCTTAAGTTGCGCATTCCTGGGGTTTAGGGGCCGCTGAACCCCAAAAAGTGCCAAAAATCACTTCTATTTACACTTCCGCGTACATCGATGAATTTTGGTTTGATGATACTCCTAAGTGTACTGATTAAGAAAACACAACTTAAGAAAGGGATTTTCCTGGGGTTTTCAGATAAGAAAGGGGGTCCCATGCTGAACCCCAAAACGTGATTTTTCCCTTTTTTTTACACTTTCGCGTACATCCATAATTTTTGGTCTCAAAGTACTTTGATATATACTAATTATAAAAACACAACTTAAGAAGCAACTTTTCCTGGGGTTTTAAGATAAGAAGGGGGTCATCGGGTCACCCCTCAAAACGTAAAAAATCACTTTTATTTACATGATTGCATTCGTCCAACGTGTGTGTATGTGCGTACACCCCTGGAACGTTGCACTATTACAACCAATACATCCCTAAATCGATACGATCAACTTAAGAAATAAATATTCATGTCGTTTTCTGATAAGAACGAGACTTGTTACCCCCCCCCCCCCCCCCCCCCCCCCCCCCCCCCCAAACCACAACACGATCCATTTTCTAGAACTGTAAGTGAGCCAGTTTTATGAAAATTATAGCGCGAAAATCTATTAAAATGTATACAAATGTATATATTTTCGTGAAGCTAAGACATAATGACACTTTTTTGGGCCAAAATTGAAACTCACCATCCAAGATGGCCGCCAAAATGGCCGCCGAATGTTGAAAATATGACATTTTTTCACAAATATCTTCTAGATCAATTCATGCTGTTTGGAACTGGTTGAGTAATGCAACTTTATTTTGTGTTTTTTATATTAACTGATCATTGGAGCAATTAAATATGCATTTATTGGGGTCCTAACCCCTTCCAATCCCTAAAAAATTCGATTTTACAGAACGCAGTACAAACTTTTACAAAAAATCACAATTGGGATTCTAGTCATATTTCAACAAGAAATGAAAAGAACATTGTAATGTAAGTGAGGCATATCATTACCTATGAATATTCCAAATCTCTGCAACCATAAATCTTACCTTGGCTCAAAATGGCTGCGAACATGGCCGCTAAAATATGGAAAATGGTAAATATTGCCCCAGGGTGTCCTGCAATCGCTTACAAGTTGTGGTTGATGTACACAATTGGCTAATCTCATTTCTATACATTGCATACTAACATGTCTGATGCACCATGGATCATTTTTACTATTGTCACCACTGACATTTACCAGAAATATTGGACACAAATATCGGCAAGAATTCACTTTTCAGGGTTCGACCATTTGTTCAAGTAAAATGTAACTATCTTTGGATTGAAAGGTGTTTATTGTTTTGGTCTATCTTAAATGTGTCACACTACGGTGTTTATAGACTAAATTGCTCAAGATGGCTTCCAAAATGGCAACCAAATTTGTAACGAGAGGCCGATCACGATCGGCAGATGTTTAACCCATCCCTTGGCGATAGTAAATTGTTAAGATCAGAATCATAATCTTTTAATGTTGAATTATAGAGTATACTGTTATGATCTAAAGTAGTATATGACAAATGTACATAATAACCAGTAATAACACAAATTATTGGAATGTATGAGTCAATATAGAAGGATTAATATAACATCTAAACTCTAGAGCCTGTCCCCACTATCATAGTGTGAGCAGTTCTATTCATGTTGTTGCAAATTGCCATGTGAGATATCAAAATAATATAATTATTTATTTAATGGAAAAGGTTAAAAGACATGGAATGGGTAAAAGGGGTTAAATCACCTATCTCTGCCCTGTTTGATCCAATGTAGTCCCATCATCCAAGGACTTAGAGAGCTCCATTGGTCTAGTTAAATAAATTCACCTGGCTAAGTTGTGGTTAAAAAGATAGCTAAATCAATTTATCCAATAATTCACTGTGTCTCTTATACAGACCTAACATATGAGGGCTATAAATAACTCTCAAAGCAATAAACTATATTGTCTTTTATCTTGCTCACAGAGAAGCAGGTATTCATTAATTGTAAGTTACTTGGGTTATAATCTGGATAATTCTTAGTTTAAAAAGGGCCATATCTCTGGTATAACAAATTGGATCTAACCCATATTCAAACTCGTTCTGTATTTTGAGTTGAGAAACTCACATACCAAATTTGGTTCCTATCAGATGAAAAATGGTTGATTTATCGAAGTACATGTATGTGTGAATCATATGTCAAAGGACCATAACACCATTAAAAAAAATCCGATCAAACCCATATTCGAAATCAATCTGTATGTTGGTCTGAGAAACTCATACACCAAATTTGGTTCCAATCAGATAAAAAATGTTTGAGTTATGGCAGAATTCATGAATTCTAAGTCGAAAAAGGGCCATAACTCCGTAAAAAAATTAATTGTAAGTTACTTGGGTTATAATCTGGATAATTCTTAGTTTAAAAAGGGCCATATCTCTGGTATAACAAATTGGATCAAACCCATATTCGAACTCGATCTGTATTTTGGGTCGAGAAACTCACATACCAAATTTGGTTCCGATCAGATAAAAAATGTTTGAGTTACGGCAGAATTCATTAATTCTAAGTCGAAAAAGGGCCATAACTCCGTAAAAAAAACTCCGATCAAACCCATATTCGAACTCGATCTGTATTTTGGGCCGAGAAACTCACATACCAAATTTGGTTCCGATCAGATAAAAAATGTTTGAGTTATGGCAGAATGCGTGAATTCTAAGTCGAAAAAGGGCCATAACTCTGTCAAAAAAAGTCGGATCAAACCCATATTCGAACTCGATCTGTATTTTGGGCTGAAAACCCCATATACAAAATTTGGTTTTGATCAGGTAAAAAATGTTTGAGTTATCGCATTACACGTAAAGTGTCTACGGACGGACAGACGGACGGACGGACGCACGACGAGTGGTCAATCCGGACAACGACACTATGTTTACCATACATGGTATGGGTAAACATAAAAAGTTAAAAGTTAACATATCCCGAATATTATTCTCTGCGTTATCCGAAAAAAGTGGCAAATTGTGACTCACTTGGTTATTGTACGTGTTAGTTACAATGTAATTAACTGACAACTACGTTCTATTATGTTTGTCCCAGTTCCGTATGGGGCATGACCAATTCATTTTAAAGTTGCAGTATGGAATTTTGCGGAGAACCATATCATTGAAAGGAAATGGGCAGAACTTTGAGACTGAACTGAGATGAACCATGATATGTGGGTATTCTGGCCCATTATGATAACAATTTATCAACTGGATACAGGGTGGAAGCCAAGATGGTAGCCAGGGAGTTATGATCATAGATGAGGATAATAGGTATACAGGGAGTTATTCTATGGTCATGAATGATGTGTTGGTATATAGGGAGTTCCCTGTTGTTAACGGTGGGACGTATATTTATATATGTTGTGGATGTGTTATCATTGGTGGTGTATGGAGAGTAGGTTTAGTATCATGGATGGTGTGTATGAGTATGGCAAGTATGGAACTTATGAGTGGTCGTATGTGCGGATATTGGTATATCTGGAAGGGCTCACCATTGGTGATGTGCATATGTATACCTGGATTGACTCCATGGTCATGGGTTTGGCGAATAGGTATACATGTAGTGGCTGTATGGTCCACGTTGATGTGAATATGTATACAATGAGTGACTGTATGATCGTGAATGTAGTGAATATGTATACATAGAGTGACTATATGGTCGGGTGTAGGTGTATACCTGGTGTTCATGACTCGTGGCTGTATCGTCATTTGTGGTATGTACGGGTATAACGAAGTATGGCTGTATGATCAGGTGTACATGTACGTGTATAAAGTGGGTGACTATGTTGTCATTTGTGTGGTATTTATGTACATATGGAGTGACTGTGGTAATGGGTGGGTTGTACATGTGTATCTTGGGTGGCTATCGCTTTCCACAATAACTCAAGGATATGTTAATCAACAGAGAGGTCATGTCATATCGTGGAAAGCGATAGCCAACCATTATCACACAGTCATTACATATATACATAAACACCACAGACATAACAATATAGTTACTCACTGTATACATGTACACCTGGCCCATGACCACTGATGACCATACAGCCACGCGTCACAATGCAGGCACACTGGGTATACTCCTAAACATGACCCATAACCATATAGTCACTCCATGTATACCCATTCATCTCACCATTGGCCATAAGGTCATCCCCTGTATACCTATTCTCCAAACGCATGGTCAAATGGACAATCAATATATACATCAACACCACAACAATGACCATAAAGTCATTCCGGTATACATATGCACATCACCAATGGCCATATAGCCACTCGCTTCATACGCATACCCTCACACATGTTACCTGGTATATTCCTTCACCTGACCTATGGCCATATAGTCACCTCGTGTGTACTAATTCAAAACATTCATACACGATCGTGGTCAATCCTTGTATTCATATTCACCCCAACATTGGCCATGGCAATCCCTGTATCCCTATTTGTCACACCATATCCGAATAGCCACTCAATATATACTAATACACCCAGCCATGTCAGTATAGTCACTCCATGTATGCATATGCACCTCATCCATGACCATATAGCCACTCGCTATATACACATATCCCTCGCCCATGACAATAAAGCAACACGTGTGTGTACTGGTCTACACATGGCGATACCGACACGAGTCACCAAACAGGAACACCAGGTACATGTATACTCATACGCCTGTCACCCCCTGTATAGATTTTCATTACATTTATGATCATAGTCACTACTTGTATACCTACATGTACTCATCTCACCATTAACCATACATTCACTACCTGTATACCTATTCGACACACAGTCATATAACCACTCGATATACATATGCAGCCCACCCTAGACCATAGATTCACTCCAGGTATACATGTAACCCTCACTAATGGCCATTCAGCCCTTCCAGATATACAAAAAAACCCGCACATACGACCACTCAAACAACCCATCCTTGCATATACACCTCACACATGACAATTCAGCAATTCACTGTATAATCATACACGCCATCCATGATAATACAGCTAAGTCCTATACACCCACCAATGGTAATACATCCACGATATATATAAATATACATCCCACCCGTTACCACAAGGACACTTCCTATGTACCCACACGATCGATAATGTCCACCCAGCTTACCCCAGGTATTCATATTCAATCATGACCGTACAGTCATTCCATGTATACCTATACACATTACCCGTAACCATAAAATCACTACCTATTTATCCACACAACCCATCCATGATCATACAGACAACACATGTACATCCCACCCATGACCTTACATTCACTCCATATATACATAATCAACACATATATGACCATGTAGCTATATCCATACACCACACCAATGACCATACAGGCACACCGGATGCACCCGTACTGGATATACACAATCATACACCATACAGTCACCCCATGCATACCGATTCACCTCACACCTGACCATGACCTCTCCCTGTATACATAGATGCATCTTACCATGGACAACCCACTTATAACCATATAGTCACTCATTGTATACCTACTCACATCAGTCATGACATACAATAACTCCCTGCAGACCTATTCACCTCACATATGATCACAGAGTAACTCCCTGGCTACGATCTTGGCATCCACACTGTATCCTGTAGACATTTTTTTTATCATAATGAACCAGAATAGCCAAAGATTATGGTCCATCTCAGTTCTGTCTCAAAGTTTGCCCATTTCCTTTCAATAAATATGGCCAAAATCACAAAAGAGGTTCTCGGCAAAATTACATACATTAAAATGAATTTGTCATGCCCCATACGGAGCTGGGACAACTGGGAATAGAACATGTAGTTGTCAGTTAATTAACTAACACGTATAATAACCAAGTGAGTCACAATTTGCTACCTTTTCGGATAATGCAGAGAATGTTCGGGATATATGTAAAAAATTAGCATTTTACAAATTTGGTTGCCATTTTGGAAGCCATCTTGAGCAATTTGGTCTATAAACAACGTAGTGTGACACATTTAAGATAGACCAAAACAATAAACACCTTTCAATCCAAAGATAGTTATATTTTACCTGAAAAAATTGTGTGTGAAATTTTATACCGCATTCTGTACAATCAAATTTTTGAGGGATCGGAAGGGGTTAGGACCCCAATAAATGCATATTTAATTGCTCCAATGATCAGTTTAATATACAAAATACAAAATAAAGTTGCATTACTCAACCAGTTCCAAGCAGCATGAATTGGTCTAGAAGATATTTGTGAAAAAATGTCATATTTTCAACTTCCGGTGGCCATTTTGGCGGCCATCTTGGATGGTGAGTTTCAATTTTGGCCCAAAAAAGTGTCATTATGTCTTAGCTTCACGAAAATATATCCATTTGTATACATTTTACTAGATTTTCCCGCTATAATTTTCATAAAACTGGCTCACTTATAGTTCTAGAAAATGGATCGTGTTGTGGGGGGGGGGGGGTGGTGGTAACAAGTCTCGTTCTTATCAGAAAACGACATGAATATATATTTCTTAAGTTGATCGTATCGATTTAGGGATGTATTGGTTGTAATAGTGCAATGTTCCAGGGGTGTACGCACATACACACACGTTGGACGAATGCAATCATGTAAATAAAGAGTTTTTTACGTTTTGAGGCGTGACCCGATGATGTAAATGTGTAAATAGAAGTGATTTTTGGCACTTTTTGGGGTTCAGCAGCCCCAGGAATGCGCAACTTAAGAAATCGGTTTTTCAGAATGTTCCATTATTGGTACCGGGTACCAACTTTAGGGGGTCAAACCTTTTGTACGCAAAAGTGTAAATGGAACATATGCGGGCTCCCTAACTATCTGAGCTGTTGGATTTTTACAGAGCCAACATCATCAATTTCTGAATGTTATTTTTCTACATTGAACAGTATAGACTATATTTTTTTCCCGAAGAGATCAAATAAATCTCACATATTCAATCCTATTTGAGTCCATGAAACTTGAACAAAACGACTATAACTGGAAGATGGACTTTCTTCATTCAAACTTGAAAATATAGATCTCATTGCTCCTGTTATCAATTTCTATGTCACTCCTGTTACTAAGACTATAACAAGGAATTATATGAGGGTGTAAAGTAGCCTTCTCGAGAAACCTGCCACCAGAGGGAAGGTCATCAGATAGGTAATCCCAACAAAAGTCAAAATAGCAGTGTTTTGAAATCATTTATGCATACCGGAGCACATTAATGAACAAATGAGGCAAGTAGGTTAATTGTTAGTCACTCCTGTTACCACAATATCATTTCTTTCATCATGTTCGATGTATTAGAAATACGTTTTTCATATTCTAGAATGAGTCTTTTATGCAAATCATAAGTGTTTAGTTTTCAAATCCAGATACATTTTTTAGAAATTTGTCATTAACTGCCATATCTGTCACTGTCACACCTGTTACTTTTTTGGTAACAGGAGTGACAGTAACAGGTGCTACAATGCATATTTATTGCCAACAACCCTTTGATTAGCCAGTTCTTGTCAATGAAGATGACCACAAGTCAGTAGTCATCACTTTTCATCACAAGAAGGAAATTCAATATAATCCATTTGAAAAAAAAATGAAGTAATATATGTTTTATATTTGTTGTTTGATATCTTGCACCCCCACCCCTATTCAGGCAATGGTCAACTTCATTAAATTTGCCACATATAAAATATCAGAAATTGATAGCACAGTTCTGTTCAAAATAAAGACCATAAATATAAGTATTGTGTTATACAGCTTCTAGCTATATCTTAATTAAATAAAAAAGTCACATGTGGCCTACTAGTATTGAAGAGTCAAATGGATATGAACGATTTGGTATTCTGGTTTGATTCAATATAAGATTTTAGACTATTTCCAACAAGAGTCACATCAAAGATGCAGGGACTAGTCTTGGTGGCTACAGCAAAAATCTTTTGATATTTATTCCAAGTTATGCCACCAACAAGCAAAACAGTTGCATACTTTTATAAATAGTCTTAACTCTCAATATAAACCACAGACAGACCAATTTATACAGGGTGAAAACCCAAACTAATCTTTATCTGAATCAGCCTATGAGTCCAGTTGTATCCATCTGTTGAGGCCCACCAGTCGAGTGCCAGCCAGAGTATTGACCTGGCCAAACATAGTTAGTTTTTACTGAAGATGATCACATATAAAAGCAAGATTCTTGAGTGACATAACATTATTGTGTACCAAAATTCACTGTATATGGCAACATTGTGAAAACCAGGAGGGTCATTCCTGTTACCAATGTCACTCCTGTTACCAGTGCATATCTATATTTTATTAAAAAAATACTCATCCAAAGAAAACAGTTATTATTATATTGGGATTGGTACAAAGTGCCGATACTTATGCAAATTTGATAAACTCGGAACTCTTAAGTTCATGGCCTACAGACTAATAAGTTTTGTACTTTTATGCAATAAATGTGTGAGTTGACCCATGCTTATAGAGATTTTAAACATATTCACTATGATGAGATTATTCAAGCTCAATTATTTCCAAGAAGTAACAAAAGGTAATAACAATAAATATATTTTAGTCGTATGAAATGACTGCTATTGGTGTAAGCGGATTGTTGTTAGTTAGTAACAGGAGTGACATATTTTACTACTTTGCTTGATTAAGTCATGGATGGTTATAAAAAAAAACATTTCATACCCTATCTGTCTTCCTTATCCTGCTATTTTCACAGTTTTTCATCAAACTTTGGGATGGGTCCCCAATTTCTCTTTGAACAATTTGTGTTGGAGGGGTGAGTCAGATTGGAAATGAAAAAAACTTGCGTTCCAGGGGTCCCCCTCCCCCTCGATGCAGCTAAGCATAATTTTGGGTGCAATCTCTTATTTGAAATGAAATTTACATAACTTTGAGGGTGTTGACAAGATAGAGTTCCCCCTCTTGGTATGCTCCAACAGTTTTTGCAAGATTTTTGTTGTATAAATAGCCCCTAAAAGTAAAACTTCCCCAATCTTGTGATAAGAAATTCTAGCTTTTCCGAGCAGGTGTCCTCTATTCTTATATAAAACTTCATAAGAGACACCTATCTTTAAGACAATTGGCCAAAAAATTCAAGGAATAAAATCTTGGACAATACTGTTTGTTAATACATTTAATAAATTAAAAGTCGAAAAAGGACTTAAAGGGGTACTGTAGACTAAATGCGGCCATTTATGGGATCATCTTCTATTATACTCAACAGAATATATGCAATGAATTTAAGCCATGGATGAGTGCAAAATACACTCATTTGCTTTATGAACGATGTAAACAACATGTCAATTATAATGAAAATGATTTAATGATTCAAGTCATTAACTCGTTTTAATTATAATTACCATGATGTTTACATAGTTTATAGAGCACACAAGTGTATTTTGCACTCATCCATGGATTAAATTCATTCATTTGTTGCATATATTCTGTTGAGTGTAATAGGATGGTCCTGTAAATGGCCAGATTTAGTGTCAGTCCCCCTTTAATCACTCTGTTAAAAAAAAGAGAGGGAAGATATGGTCTGAAGGGGCTGTCAATATTGCAATTTTGTTCATTAGTTCAACCTGAAATACAAATATGGCATTATGATGGTGTCCATAATATCGGTTAGAAAATGCTGTCAGAAATTTCTATGTCGAGATTTAGACTCAGCTTGATGTCCACAAATTTCCACTTGCCGTTCTTAGATCGAACAGGAAAAGATTCCTTATGAATAACCTGTGAAGTGTGATCTCCTGTCTTGATAGACTTCATCTTATTGAGTAGTTCTCGGACGTTCTGACAGATCTTGTCCACAGATATTTCCTTTCTTTTGTGCTGAGCACTCGTCCCCAGTTCCGTTCTCTGATATGATCTAGTTCTCGCAGTAGAACCATTTCCAGATAAATCCATGTTATCACAGAGGGAGGATGCTCCTAGAAACTCAACATCTTTGTCAACCAATGCTGACGAAGAATCACATTCATTTTCAGAAATATCACAAGTGCTATTGCCATGGTCATTTTCCATACCATGCTCATTATTCGTGACACACTCGTCTTCCATGTCAAGTTCACCTGCTATCAAGTCCAGGTAATTAAGATAGTCATCCTCGTCACCAACGTCGATCTCATCTGGCTCAAAATCAGAGTCTCTGCCGTCACATTCAGATGATGGAGTGGATTTTTCAGATTCCAGAAAACTGTCCGTTTTTGAAGTTTTTAGGTTCCTCTCTTTATAACTCTTAGGTTCAGAAATGTTATGTACAGTTTCACTGCAACAGGAACTGTTCGTCACTTTGTTTGATGCTTTAAAAGCATAGTGAGGAATAACCTGCCTTGGTTTACTAACTCTGGTATCTTGGTTATCAGATGTTAAATGGTTATTACATGTAACTCTGGTAACTTGGTTACCTGACGTTGTATGGTTACTACATGTAACTCTAGAATCTTGGTTACCTGGCATTGAATGGTTGGAAAATCTGGCATCTTCGTGGTCAGATGTTGGATGGTTACTACATGTAAGTCTTGTGTCATGGTTACCAGATGTTAATTGACTATTAACTCTGGTACATTGGCTACCAAGCTTTGATTCCATAATGGTCCTGGTAGAAACACTGGACACTGTTGAAGTGTTATCATCTTTGGCCATCGTAACTATTCCATGTGTGTTACTTTGATATACTGTGGGTGTATTCCTTGATGGAGTGTCAGAGTTCGGAGAATGAGTGGCGTTTTTTTCACATATGTTACTATCATATACAGTGGGAATGTTTAGTGATAGACTATCATTGTTCTTTGGTGGAGTAATGATTTTGTCACATATACTTCCTTGATATACAGGATATACTGTGTGAATGATTCTTGATGAATTATCAGAGCTATGTAACAATGAATTGTCTGTATCACTACTCAATAGTTCTTCCTTCACAGTGAAATTCAGCTCTGAAGATTGAATTTTGTGAGAGGACATATCATCAGGCAATTGGTTTTGAGTTGTGGTCACAGATGTCGCAGAAAACATTGCTGGTTCACACATTGATTTAGCACCTATAAACAGACTGTCATTGGTGAAGAATTCTGACGGCTCTTTCTTTATCTCTATCTCAGCAGTCTCTTCGGCTGAGGGTTTCTGAAAAAGAGGAGCACTGAAGAATTACTTATTTACTTATTTTAAGACATATAATGGACTTGTTCAGGTGCATAAAATTGACAAGTTAGTACTCAGGCACTATGCCAACCTGGGGAATGTAGTATTGTACTAACATCGCCGAAAATTTCAAAGAAATCAACAATACCACTCCATAGAAAACATCGTCTGAAGTATGCTCAATTGTGAATATCTCGATTCAGGACGCAACTATCGGTGATAAACTAACAGAAATTATTTCACCACCGAGAGTCATTGCATTTAATTAATATATAAGAATGATGATGTGTGTTGTCAAATTGGTTTATTGTTGGTAAAAATAACTACTTTGAGCAAGATTATTGTCAATTTCTATTTGATCACCCTACAGGAGTGTTTCATATCACTATAATTTTATGCGGCTCATTTGGCTCACTGTGAATAGCTTTGATTTTGTTGGCCTCAATTTTCGTGGTATGTTATAAAAAGACTATTTCGTGGAGACTTGAATTTGTGGGTCCACGTCAACAGGCCCTACAATTAGGGTTGCCACGACAATGAGTTTTCGTAATCGACTAATCGACCGTTATAATCGGCGGTTAGTCGATTAATCGTTGATATATGCAGCCCATATTACACCCAGGTAAACATGTGATAACTGCAAAATTACAATGTCTACTTTATAAACTGTCAGTCAGCAGGCTTGTCATTCTGAGCCTCCCGCCCCTCATTGGCCACCTAAACTGAAATTTGCATGGCAGGTAAATGTCCTCCCGCTATTCCCGCAGACGAGAATTTGTAAAAATATCTGTCCAGTCAATCAATGTTCCCCGTGAACACGCATCGCGGTGCCACTGAAATCGTGTGGAACTGTCGCATACTTTTTGAAACGGACTATAGTTAGTTTTGAAGAGAATACCATTGTGTATCGATTGCTTCACCCGACATATATATAGCACTTAATTTGATTTTGCGGGATTAGGTGTCTGCTGTACTTTTAGTTTTGTTATTCAAACTGCGTGCAGGCGGTTACCACTTTGGAGAATGTAATGCATGTAGCACTAACAAGTGACGACACAAACTTGTTACTGATAACTGTCCAGTAACTTTGAACATTCCATGACTTTGTCAATAATGGTGAACGTTTTACAGTATGAGATTTGAAAAATAAAATATAGATGCATTCCGATGCAAGTCGTTCATTATGGATATAATGATCGCTAATTACCAATCCATAGGAACATAAATTCACAGTTAAACATAATTTATAAACAATGACAAGGCTGTGACACGGCATAAAAGCAAAGGATGCCGCTTTCCCGCCACTGACTGAGAACATGTGACACACCGAAATCTTTGAAGATGACCGCCAAACTTCGGCTGTGACATCAAAGGATCAAAGGAAGCCGCATCAGAAGTGGTAAGAGAACAGGCTGTCGGGTGGTAAATTGTGCTACCAGTACATACACTGTTGACTTTTACTTCCAGGCATGGCATTTGCGCATAGTACTGCTGAAGGAGTCACTCTCACCATAAAAAGTGCTGAAGGGTACACAGGGTTTGAAAATGTGCTGAAGGGTACACAGGGTTTGTGATCGGCACGAACACCATTACTTAAATTGTGTTTATGAAAGTCTGGCGCCCATACGCAGTTTGTTTTCAGTACATTTTACAGCCGTCATTGGCTAAGGCAATCAGCAATGCCAAAGTCATTTGCTGAAGCAAACCGGGTCACTACAAAGGGTTGCCGTAGCAGATTGCCGAAGCCAAACTATTTGAATTAAGAGGGCTGATTTTAATATTCATTGGAAAGTAAACAATTATTCTCGAACAGAAATCATGGCAGATACGAAAACTGAATGTCCTTTAGTGCCACCGCACACGCTGCGATTAAAATCGTAAGTGGGGAAAATCGCAGGAGGAAGCATCCAATGCGCATGCCCACGACAATATCGTAGCCAAATCATAGCAATCAAGCACTGTTTGATTTTACCAGGAAAATCGTGGCATGACTTTGGCAACGCGCGCGATCGTAGCTGTCACATGACCATTGTCGCACTGGTCATGTTGTAAATACCACGAAAATCGTAGCTGCAAAGATCGCAGCACCGTAGCGTCTGCGGGCAAGCTACGATTTCTCCACCTACGATTTTCCCCACTTACGATTTTAATCGTAGCGTCTGCGCTGGCACTTAGAACGACATTTCAAACCCTGTGTACCCTTCAGCACATTTTGAAAATCCTGTGTACCCTTCAGCACTTTTTTTGGTGAGAGTGACCCCTTCAGCCATAGTACTGCTTAAATAAACAACCACACCCCCCCCCTTGGGCGATTAGTCAACGAAAGTAAATAACCGTCGACCACCACACCTGTCGAAGGTTAGTCGATTAATCAAATAATCGTGGCAAGCCTACCTACAATAGCAGGTTTATGACATCTTTGTGTAGACATTATTGAGAAATCGGACCCCCAGATATTCCGTCGCTGAAAGGGCATCACACAATAAGTGCACTAATAGCAACCGGCTTCATTTCACATGCTGGTGAGGTTGTAATTTATTGTTGCCTGTAACCTGTGCATGGTGAATCCATTAGCTTTTATTAAGAGACCAATTTATTGAGCATGTTTTATACAAACTATTATATGGATCAGACAACGTTATATACCGGTAAAACAATTATGAATAGGCCACTGAAGTTAAAGTTAATTATGTTTCATCTCGTCTTCCGTGTTTTTTGTCCACCCATTTTACGACAACAGACTGTATGTCCGATCTTCATTTTCATCTTGTACAGTAATGCCCTAATTAATCGACTCCTTTAACCACATCAGAATTATGGGTAACTTTTCAGGATTTAGTCGAAAATATGGCTTGTTGCCATTCATCGGAAAGCTCTCCGGGAGAACTTTCCGATGAATGGCAACAAGCCATATTTCCGACTAAATCCTGAAAAGTTACCCATAATTCTGCTGTGGTTAAAGGAGTTGATTAATTATGGCTTGTTGCCATTCATCGGAAAGCTCTCCGGGAGAACTTTCCGATGAATGGCAACAAGCCATATTTCCGACTAAATCCTGAAAAGTTACCCATAATTCTGCTGTGGTTAAAGGAGTTGATTAATTAGGGCATTACTGTATATTGAGACTTACTTTACCAACTCTTGAGTCAATTATTTTGTTTGATGATTGGGTCAAACCACGAAATCAATAAATATACCCCTACGATTTAACCTCTTCATTGCTAAATGACATTATGTCATCGTGTGCTGGGCTGTTGACTTTATTGCCATTTTCCAGTGGGAAAATATAACGGGAATTATGATAAGAACCATAAAACTGACTCAGTTGAAAGGCTATTATCATTCACAATCATGAACATCATACACTGTTTGAAACTTTGAGATAGTTATTCCGATGCACTATGAGTTCCAGTTATGTATAATGGCCTACTGCTAGTGTGCTGTCAGAAGTACGTCTGTAGTACCTATGGACCATATAGCACATGGCGTGCACTTTTACGTCCGTAATAGTTATTGACGTCATAGCAGCGAAGAGGTTTTAAAAACGGAGTATTAGGATTTGGGTGAAATGGATATCAAATCATACCCAAAGTGATAAATTTCAATATTTTGCTGAAAACATACTTTCTGATTAATAATATTCCAGTCAGCGAGGGTTTCTGTTTGTTTCTGTATTGAAAATTTGTATGTAGCCAAGATGTGACTTCATTACATGATGTTGTGCATGGATAATAGATCTGATAAGTATTCAGAGAACTCAGAGATACCATCTGTCAGGATCGGATTGAACAGGATCATTTTTACAAAATACACATGAACAGTGTTCGCGCTGTCGGTAGCCAAATTAGCCAATGGCTAATCTTTTTCGAATTTGGCTAATAAAAATTTCATTTGGCTAAAATTTTGGCTAAACTTTTTTTAACCCAAATGGAGACTGAAAGCATGGAGCCAGAAAGCTAATTAATAAAAGCGCTCAATAGATCGACATTCAAGACGAAGTTAGGTGACGAAAGTATTTCATTATTTTCGTACTTATGAAATATCGTACAAAGGGAAACCCGATCGACAACTCTATCAACCTAGAGATCACAAAGTGATATGCAATCATCTTTAGTTTTCACAAGACGGACATTCAAAGACGCATGGACATTAAACCGACCGTGGTTGAATTATAACAATGTGAAGAAAGCAATGTTTTGTAAAGTGCATTGACGCCGGTATATAAGCAATTTGTTCGTAACAGGCTGTTTTAATCTGGAGAAATATTACGTCACTCTGCACGAAGCAGCAAAAGGTCATTATTAATTTTTACATTTAATCCCCTAATCCCCCATTCAGCCCATTGTCTGTCTGGTCACTCACGGCGCGCCTGCACAATGCATGTTTATGATGACATTGTATTTATGACGGTCAAGGTTTATGAGCACCAAGTGTAAGACAATAGCTTAATCAGCCAAATGTGAATAACGGGACAGATATTTTGTGGCTATTTGTCGTCAATACCGATACAGTCAAAATAATATGCATGCTTTTACGACAGATTGTAATTTGATAATCGCGTAACAATATTAAGTTATTAGTTTCCAGATGTCAATTAGATATTTTCGCAAGGATAAATATTTAATGATTTAAAAAAGATATTGATATTAAAAAAAAAAAATAATGACATTAAGAAGGACAAATGGGTCATTTTTATATAACGCTTAATCACATGAGTCCCTATGTGCTAACAGTTACATTATTACGAGCGATGTGGTCCGAAGGGTGTGCCAAAGGATTTAGTCGTGCAAAAAGTTAAATCCCAGATGGCTGCCATGTTTTTCATTTAAATCATTCAAAATCGACAGCTCCAATCTAAATGTGTTTCCTCAACATGCACGTGAACTTTTAAACTAAACAATTTCCAATAAAGGTGGGTGCCAATGGATTCAAATATGAACTCTAAGATGACTGCTTTGTCCATATTTTTTTAAGAATTACGCGGAATTTTGGAAAAAAATTATGACTCCCAACTAGAGGTCAGCCCGAAGATCCATATGAAGTCATAGATCGGCTGAGAGATGTGCCCTTTAGGGTGTGCTAAAGGAAATTGTTGATAGACGGATGCACATACGCAAGCATGGATGGACACCAACAAATGGTAATAGCATAAACTTGTTAAGTTGAGATAAAAAATGACGAATAACCAGTCTATGAAGATAAGTCATCAATCAATGTCTGAATATCTCCTGCGATTTCCAGGAATTGAAGTTTAGAAACATGATGGCTAAGAATTAGGACTTAATTATGTAGTAAATATACAGTCATGACCACATTACTTCAGCAGGGTGTAGATATGGGAAAAGTGGAAGCGTTTAATTGTATTTAAATATTGTATATTGTAATCATATTCATGGGTGTTCAACCATGGTAAATTTCAACAGCGCTCAGTTTCTGATTGGTTCATATGCTAAGTAGCTGAATGTCGAACTATATTTCTATTTGTCCTGATGTTAGGTATGTGTACGTACCGCTCGGTTTCTAATTGGATCTGATGTTGGGTATATTTCTTCCGTAGGCACTTCATAATGCTGCTGCCTGCACAACTCATCCTCGCTGGAAAAAAATTGTTTGACCGTATTAACCACCAACATAAATTAGAGAATAAATGCAATAGTTAAAGATGGTGTACTTCTCTGAACTTTCCATAGTGAAGTTTGTACTAAGTTAAACTCATTGCTGTAAAAAACTGATCAACTATACATGTAAGGCCAAACAAAAAAAGGGTTTTGATTCTCGGGCATAGCCGCGTCTGGAAAAAAGGCCCGCGTTGAACCATTTTATTACGATTTTCAATTTGACCGAAGCTGTCAAATGATAACATGAAAATAGGAAACTAGAAAACAGAAATTAGTTATGTTTCAAACATCAAATATGATAGACATACAATGGTGTATGTGTTGGTATTCAAAAACAGACACTAGGCAACGATAACTACCAGGTATATTGTCACCACAAGCTGCCCAAACCCCAAGTTTATTAAGTCAAATGTGTTCAAATATTTCGGCATTTTATCAATTCGAAAAGGTAGATAACCCACTTTTCGTGCGGTAAACAATTCTGAGATTTCAAATTTCGGGAACGCAAACCGAAAAAAAATATGGTGCGTATTGGCGATGTGTATGCTGGTTTAATATTTGAAGTTATTATGGCTAGCATGTATTGAGGTACATAATACTTATTCAGATACGGCAGAATAAGTCATTCTAAACTTTCTATGAAGATCACTATATCTTTTCGTTTCAATTGTATTCACGTTCAGTATTTTTATTTGAGTAATTGAACCGGATATTTAGTTCTGTTTGTTGTTATCAAACATGCTTGTTACGAAACAATATTAAGAAACGCAAATATGCTCATCCCATTAAATGTGACAACAGGTGATAAAACGTTAGTAGACTGGTCCATCTACCACGTTGAGAACGATCTTACCCAAAGCCAGCTCAGGAAAAAAAGATATATACTATAAAAGGTACATACATATATCAAATATATCAACAACAGTAAATTGAAATATACATTGTATATATATATATATATATCATTCTGGTAAATCCCTATATGATGTACGGATAGTACAATGTCATATATTTATGTCATTCTTTATTTCAGATTTGATGTACTGGTAGTACAATGTGATATTATGGTCATTCTTTATAGTGGAATACATTAGTTTATATCAAATCAATGTTCTCCTTACATTTTCTTAACCTGGGAAGGTATAATAACCCATGCTAACTATGGGCATTATCCCCATAACAAAAATAAAAAATAAAAATAAAACCCTCACTCCCTCATCGATTCTCAAAAAAAATTGCCTGAGAATCAAATCCCTTTTTTTGTTTGGCCTATGTAACAAATATTTGATATATGAAATTGATTAAAATTGATTAAAAATACGGGCGGCGTTCCCTGTGGGTATAAGTGTTAAAATAGTCACATCCACTAAAACCGCCACAAACAGAAAGAATATTATTATTTATATAATAGACAGATGTTGTTCTTATATCAATCATAAATATTGCATAGATTGCATGTTATTGTCACTTTTGTACCCTTGGTTATGTAAACAAACATCAAAAAAGTTATGTTACGATTGTTTATAGACAAACTCTCGAACTACCGTATCGTCCAATGAAAATGTTTCGTTGTGCTGTGGTATGTGTAGATAAAAATATTGGCGCAATCAACAATAGCATTCAAATCACACCAAATTGTATTTTACTCGACCCATTCTACCCGCTGTCCGTTCAAAATGAAGCTAATTCACGTTACTTCATGATTGGGAAATGATCTGACAGAAAACGTGTACAAAATATAATTGTTCTCGCAAAGAGATGAATATTTTTCAATCCAGTTAGTATTTTCTCCTAACCTATATATGGTCGTACTTACCAAATAAGGATTATTACGATGAATCGTATTGAGAGTTGTAAGTTGTAAGAGCACCAAATTAGGAGTTTAACAACCAACGTAAAGCGCGCTAATCTCAATAAGGAAATGGCGCAATATCGTGATTCATCTTATAAACAATCCACTGCGCTTTTTCAACAAACTAAACAACAATTGACCTGTATTTTCTCGGACACAAAATGTGTTTTGTGAATATTATCGCAGTCATGTCATCATAATGCTATACTATTAGTATATTCTTGAGGAAATTATCATAATTTGATCATGTTATTTCTAAATTATAACTATAATGAAGGCCACCCATCCTATTAAGTGTTTAGTTGACATAAAACAAATCAGGTTGGTTTTCATGTATATATATTTTTCATCATCACATGACCGATCAAATAAAAAGGAAGTTGACAGGAAAAATATCTCGGTTTCCAAACATTATGATCCGTTCTCGCTGATCTGTGAGCTTTTTAGGACAGGGTCAGGGGAAATTATATAAATATAATATTTTCTTATATAAATACCAATTTAATATGGTCAGGTATGACAAATTGTTTGCCCTCATCATTGTAAATGATGTCTCTGATTGTGACAGCATCTAAGTATTTCTGGATAGAGTCAGATATTTTTATTGCCATTGGCTGTGTTTGTGGAAAAAGAGTTAACGCAGTGCACGGTGCTCACGAAACAATTTGTGGCTGTAATTTACATGAGAAAAATTAACCCTTTCAGTGCCAGGTCCGATTTTTGTATCAACCCATATACCCTGTGCCAATGCATTCTCTTATATATGCGAGTCGACCATAGGTCGCCTCGCATACATAAGAGAATGCATTGGTCTAACAATTTTTCATCATCTGTTATTATTTTTTACAATTTTTTACAATTTTAATAATTTTTTCTTATATTCTTTAGCGGACATATTTTGTAGGTTTAGTGCCAGGGTATCTCACGTTTTTCATGGGCATCAAAATTATTACTATGAATACTTGGTGATATTTTTGAGTTATAACATGCCCCTAAGGTTTTATCCAGTTTGTTTTTAAATTTGCTATAGCGTGCTTAAGCATACCCAAAAAAAATTCAACCCAAAAAAATCTAAAAAAAATGGCCGATTTTACAGACCGTAAATTAGGGCCGATGAGATCGGCCTCTGACACTGAAAAGGTTAATGCATGTATGGCAGTCACAAACAAAATGAATGCGGCAGTAATTTACTTGGGTTACACTCAATCTTACCTTTCAGTTTCAGAATCAGAATGCTGACTGGATGAAATCCAGCCACTTTTCAGTCGTTTATTCATCATGCTATATTCTTCCAGCTCATGTCTTCGCTTTCGTGTTTGAATGTCTTGTATGGGGTCTTGTATGGGGTCTCGATGTTCTGAAGCTGATTGCTCATCAACAAACTTCTGTGAAAGAATGTATTAATGATAATAACAGTTGCAATAATAATGAAACAAAGAGTCTGAGTGGTTTCACAGGTCAAATATTATTGCCCATCAAAAATGACGAGTGACAAACATGACATGCAGGAAAATTGTGTGAATAAATAGTAAATTATTAGTTTCCCTTCAAGTAATTTAAAACAATTATTAATCATCCGAAGTAAATAATACCTATTGCATTACACTCTCAAGATAAAGTTACCATCTATCTATTTTTAAGCTGATAATAAACGCTCTTTAATGCTAATTATTAGTTCTCCTTTAAGACATTTGAGGTCAACGGCACCTATCCTGTGACATTCCCTGTGTCATGTTACCTATATGTGCACCAACTTTCCCACCTATCTTCTGAGCCGATGGTAAATGCTCTTTATTGATCATGAATTGCCCCGAATTTAGTTTTGGCACAGATGCTGCTAAAACCACATTTGTTTTATATCGTCGTTACTCTTGTATGCATTATATCAGTAAAACTATCGCCTTTATAACCTTTGGGAAAAGCGTTATATCTCAGGGTTTCTGGTACCAATTGGCCTGTAATTTTTCATTGTAGTGTTCTAAGATATGCCTCAATGATTGTGGGCTGCCTTGTATGTGTACCAATGTATTAAAATGTGAAATCGAAGATGGCCACTGCGAACATGTTTTTTAAAACAAAATTCTAAAAACAATTGATAGTTCCCATCTAGAGGCCACCCCAAATATCCATATAGAGCTTTCCGATGAATGGCAACAAGCCATATTTCCGACTAAATCCTGAAAAATTACCCATAATTCTGCTGTGGTTAAGTGGTCAATTACTTTGGGCATTACTGTATGTGTTGAGAGGTGAGCCCAATGTGCCTAGATTCGGTACATGTATGTATTAATCAAGTATGAAGACGTGTGACAGCTGTCTCAGTAGTCGCAGTATTAAGTTATTAACAAAATACTACATATTGCTATTTAGCTTTAAGTGTTAGATGCACTTTTTGAAATACTGAATCAGCTGACAGTTGTTTATTTGCACAAAAGGACTCACAGTGCAGTAACATCATGGTCAACAGGGACTTATAAGGATTCGCGAAGCATAAAATGACACACTGAATAATAATAATTTTTCTGTGTCATAATTACATGTAAGTTAACTGCCCATCAATATGAGTATACTCCACATTTTTCTTTAAAGTGCAGCTATAATAAGTGACAACATGGGTTGATATCCATATAGCCTCGTAAGTATTAAAACAAACCTTTGCAGTAATTGACAGTTTTGCTGTAATATTGTCGCTGTTGCTTGAAGCTGGCATGGACAGTTTTATCTGTTGCGACTTTTTCTGACATGAATTATTCTCTGGAACACAATTAACAGGCTCAGCCAAAGGATGCAGAGTTCGTTTCCTTGACGAAATTATGATGTCAGAATCTCTGAAATGTTCCTCACATATAACAGTCTGTATTCCCAATTTAAATCCATCGTGTACTTTAATCAGTTCACACCATCTCTTACACTTGTTTCTGCTTTTTAGAACTTTCTTTGGTATCGAAAAGAAATGAGTTTCAGAATTTGTAAAGACATGAGCTCCTGACTTCTCACCACTTGGAAGAAATTGGTAATTCATGCAGCCATTTACACAACATAGGTTGCGACCTGTGATCTTCTTTGTCGATTGCTCATCAGGAGTACTGGTTACACTGGACTCTAATGTTGATTGCTTTTCACTGGTCTCATCATGCCTGGAAGTACACCACACCATTACTGTCATCTGACTATCGACAGACACACAAATCACAATTTTGTCTGTTATGTTTTAATTTTCTGTTCACTTTGTTGGGCAAGGTGGCAGTTGAGGTCTTAAAGTGAAACCAAGATTTAAAAATCAATGGAACTTGCTTTAAAAATTTCCTGTGGGAGAACCCCCAGACCCCCTTCTAATGAGAGGGGACACCCCTTCTGAAGCCCACCCCATCACTGAACTGTGGCCATCAGGATATGCCTATGGCATATCGTGTAAGGATTGAAAAGTACACAAATGAAAGTGTCAATGACACTGTAGCTCAACTTAGGTAGGGGAATAATTTAATGGTTGACAGTAAATGGAGGAATAGGAAAGGTGCTAATTGAAATGTCTAAAATGCGCCAAAGGATTTAGTGATGCAAAGAGTAAAATACAAGATGGCTGCTGGTGGCCATTTTTTTTGGCCAATTGACCCCAAAAGAACTCGTTCCCATCTACGTATAATTGTTAACATCCATGACAAATTTTATGAAGATCTGACCAAAGCTACGACATACAAATTTCATGATGATCAGACGAACAGTACGACCTTTAGACCGCGCCAATGGATTGAATTTTGAAATCCAAGATGGCCGCTGGCAGCCATGTTTTTTGGCCGAATGACCCCACAATGATTCGTTCCCATCTACATGTCAATGTCAACATTCATGACAAATTTAATAAATATCAGACCAAAGGTATGACCTGTAGCCCACGCCAAAGGATTTAGTCATGCAAAAAGTAAAATGCTGGTGGCAATGTTTTTTGACCGAATGACCCCAAAACGACTCGTTCCCATCTACATGTCATTGTTATAATTAATGACAAATTTCATGACCATTTGACCAAAGCTACGACCTGTAGCCCGCACCAAAGGATTTAGTCATGCAAAGAGTAAAATCCAAGATGGCTGCTGGTGGCCATGTTTTTTGACCAAATGACCCCAAAACGACTCGATCCCATCTACATGTCATTGTTATCATTCATGACAAATTTCATGATGATCAGACGAACAGTATGACCTGTAGCCCGCGCCAATGGATTGAATTTTGAAATCCAAGATGGCCGCCAGCAGCCATGTTTTTTGGCCGAATGACCCGACAATGATTCGTTCCCATCTACATGTCAATGTCAACGTTCATGACAAATTTTATAAAGATTAGACCAAAGGCAACCTATAGCCCGCGCCAAAGGATTTAGTCATGCAAAGAGTAAAATCCAAGATGGCTGCTGGCGGCCATGTTTTTTGGCCGAACGACTCCAAAATCACTCGTTCCCATCTACATGTCAGTGTTAACATCCATGACAAATTTCATAAACTTCCGACCAAAACAACGACCTGTAGCCCGCGCCAAAGGATTTAGTCATGCAAAGAGTAAAATCCAAGATGGCTGCTGGCAGCCATGTTTTTTGGCCGAACGACCCCAAAATCACTCGTTCCCATCTACATGTCATTATTAACATCAATGACAAATTTCATGATGATCAGACGAACAGTACGACCTGTAGCCCGCGCCAATGGATTGAATCTTGAAATCCAAGATGGCTGCCAGCGGCCATGTTTTTTGGCCGAATGACCCCAAAATGACTCGTTCCCATCTACATGTCAATGTCAACATTCATGACAAATTTCATAAAGATCAGACCAAAGGTACGACCTGTAGCCCGCGCCAAAGGATTTAGTCATGCAAAGAGTAAAATCCAAGATGGCTGCTGGCGGCCATGTTTTTTGGCCGAACGACACCAAAATCACTCGTTCCCATCTACATGTCATTATTAACATCAATGACAAATTTCATGATGATTAGGCGAACAGTACGATCTGTAGCCCGCGCCAATGGATTGAATCTTGAAATCCAAGATGGCTGCCAGCGGCCATGTTTTTAGGCCGAATGACCCCAAAATGACTCGTTCCCATCTACATGTCAATGTCAACATTCATGACAAATTTCATAAAGATCAGACCAAAGGTACGACCTGTAGCCCGGGCCAAAGGATTTAGTCATGCAAAGAGTAAAATCCAAGATGGCTGCTGGCGGCCATGTTTTTCGGCCGAACAACTCCAAAATCACTCGTTCCCATCTACATGTCATTGTTAACATCCATGACAAATTTCATGATGTTCCGATCAAAGCTACGACCTGTAGCCCGCGCCAAAGGATTTAGTCATGCAAAGAGTAAAATCCAAGATGGCTGCTGGCGGCCATGTTTATTGGCCGAACAAACCCAAAATGACTCGTTCCCATCTACATGTCAATATTAACATCCATGACAAATTTCATGATGATCAGACGAACAGTACGACCTGTAGCCCGCGCCAATGGATTGAATCTTGAAATCCAAGATGGCTGCCAGCGGCCATGTTTTTTGGCAGAATGACCCCAAAATGACTCGTTCCCATCTACATGTCAATGTCAACATTCATGACAAATTTCATAAAGATCAGACCAAAGGTACGACCTGTAGCCCGGGCCAAAGGATTTAGTCATGCAAAGAGTAAAATCCAAGATGGCTGCTGGCGGCCATGTTTTTCGGCCGAACGACCCCAAAATCACTCGTTCCCATCTACATGTCATTGTTAACATCCATGACCAATTTCATGATGTTCCGATCGAAGCTACGACCTGTAGCCCGCGCCAAAGGATTTAGTCATGCAAAGAGTAAAATCCAAGATGGCTGCTGGTGGCCATGTTTATTGGCCGAACAACCCCAAAATGACTCGTTCCCATCTACATGTCAATATTAACATCCATGACAAATTTCATGATGATCAGACGAACAGTACGACCTGTAGCCCGCGCCAATGGATTGAATTTTGAAATCTAAGATGGCCACCAGCGGCCATGTTTTTTGGCCGAATGACCCCACATTGATTCGTTCCCATCTACATGTCAATGTCAACATTCATGACAAATTTCATAAAGATTAGACCAAAGGTACAACCTGTAGCCCGCGCCAAAGGATTTAGTCATGCAAAGAGTAAAATCCAAGATGGCTGCTGGCGGCCATGTTTTTTGGGCCGAACAACTCCAAAATCACTCGTTCCCATCTACATGACAGTGTTAACATCCATGACAAATTTCATAAACTTCCGACCAAAACAACGACCTGTAGCCCGCGCCAAAGGATTTAGTCATGCAAAGAGTAAAATCCAAGATGGCTGCTGGCAGCCATGTTTTTTGGCCGAACGACCCCAAAATCACTCGTTCCCATCTACATGTCATTATTAACATCAATGACAAATTTCATGAAGAACAGTACGACCTGTAGGCCGCGCCAATGGATTGAATCTTGAAATCCAAGATGGCTGCCAGCGGCCATGTTTTTTGGCCGAATGACCCAAAAATGACTCGTTCCCATCTACATGTCAATGTCAACATTCATGACAAATTTCATGAAGATCAGACCAAAGGCACAACCTGTAGCCCGCGCCAAAGGAAATTGTTGACGGACACACGGACACACGGACGACGGACGCCAAACCATGGCAATAGCTCAAACTTACAAGTAAGTTGAGCTAATTATATACCGGTGCCTGGACACCCCATGTATACACATTGTTTTCCACATTTCATACTATATTTTTATGTGCAAATGTCAAAGTATTTCTTTATAACCTGTCCACACATGTTTATTGCAATAAATTTATCAATCTATCACTCATCACATGTATTAGTACACCTGCCCCCCCACAAATCTATAATAACCATGAATCGTATTCTAACTAAGCAGTATTCGTGTGTAATATAGTTGTCAATTATTACTCAGTTGTTCTGTTTTTCAATTTATTGATAAATTGGTCCCATAATCGGCAAGGGCAATATATTTTCTGAGTACTGTTCAAGCACCACGTGCAAAAGCTGAATCAGCCTGAGCTGCATACCTAACCAACCCCAAAAATAATTTGATAGTTGATACTATATTAACCCTTTCTATACTAAATACTCTTGGATGAGTAGTTATCCCATAAGAAATGTTCAGATAATAATTTCAACAAATGTTTGTTGAACTAATTATCTGAACATTTATTTCCCATTAATGAATAGGATTCCTTCTGTAATTTCTATTGTCAGCAGGGGGGGAGGGGTGAAAAAATTATTTCCGGCACATATGCCGGGGTGGGTGGGCGGTCAAAGCCACCAACAAGCAATTTTTTCCACAACTAAGAAAAAAAATTCCTGCTTGTTTTTTTAGTGTTTTGGCAATGAGTTGGGCTTCAAAACCACTTTGAATGAGAGAAATAATGTAATTCTAACTTGTAAACTGACTGCAGGCAGTAATCGTGTTGTATTTTGTTGCAAATTTTGAAATCCAAGATGGCCGCTGGCAGCCATGTTTTTTTGAACGAATGACCTCAAAATGACTCATTCCTATTTACATGTCCATGTTAACATCCATGATAAATAGTATGCATAGAAATTCATATACAGCTATTTACAGTGAATTTCCCCCCCGCAAATCTCTGTTTTAGTGTTAAAAGGGGGGGGTGGTGTGTGTCAAAAAATGGTCGAAAAAAACTGCCGAAAACGGAAACAAATTTGGCGGTGAAGGTGGGTGGGTACAAAAAATGATCGAAAGGGAAATAATGCCATACGTGCCTGAAATATTTTTCCGACCCCCCCCCCCCCCCCTGTTGTCAGCTCATATTTCCTCCAGATGAATAATAGACTACGCCAATGTATACTTTCATAATTAGATGGGAGAATCAATTTAGTATAGAAAGGGCCGTTAAACCTGATTAGGCATATTAAAAATTAATTTGAATTCATTTAAGGTGCCAAAAGCAATGATAAGCAAAGCCTGGACAGGCCCGGTCGGTATTTCGAGGAGGGCTGTGCACCCTTACTGCACGCTTGAAATTTTACTTGATAGCAGTGCAATACATGTACAGTAATGCCCTAATTAATCGACTCCCTAACCACAGCAGAATTATTGGTAACTTTTCAGGATTTAGTCGGAAATATGGCTTGTTGCCATTCATCAGAAAGCTCTCCCCGAGGTTGCATACTGATGAATACATACCCTTTCCCGCTTGAACTATTGACCAAAGAAGTTGCACTTCTTTTGGCTGGAATGCTGGGACTTTTTTTCGCCTTCTTTGATTTCGGTATATAAGGTCCTGCAGGCAAAGGGTCTGGGTGTTCAACAGTAGGGCCGCTCTTGTTCACAAAATGCTGAAATGAAGATTGGAAAAATAACAACAGTGCCTATATCTAAATGTATATATAAAAGAGTAGGATCTGTCTGTTAAATTTTTCTCCCAGACCCCTACACCTATTTCAACCAAATTTCGTGTGGTTACTTGGGGTACTCTGGCGGAGGTTTCAAAATTTTTATTTAAATAATTTAATTAAATAAATAACAAAAAAACAAATACGCTCACTATGGGCCTATTACAGTACCTGGTGTATGCCCTTTATAGATGTGTTTTCACTGTGGCCCATGTCATCCAACAGAATATGGGTATAAGTCCACTATGGGCTTTCATAAATATGAGACCAAATAAGTCCAGTATGAACAAATACCAATATTTAGGTCCAATATAAACCTACTTGCCCGAAGATATAATGAAGTAGCATACAGTAAGGCCCAAAGTAATTGACCACTTAACCACAGCAGAATTATGGGTAACTTTTCAGTATTTAGTTGGAAATCCTGAAAAATTACCCATAATTCTGCTGTGGTTAAGTGGTCAAAATTTACTTTGGGCATTACTGTAATAACATGATCATTATATATAATGAAAGTGTCAATGACACTGTAGCTCAACTTTGTAAAGAAGGTAATTTTTTTGTGATGAGCAATGAATAGAGAGATTAAAAATGAGTGTAAAAAATGAGCAGTAAAGGATTTAGTCATACACAGAGTAAAATCCAATATGGCAGCTGGCGGCCATGTTTTTTGGCCGAATGACTCCAAAATAACTCTTTCCCATCTACATTCCAATTTCAACAACAACGAATGAAAGTGTCAATGACACTGTAGCTCAACTTGGAAAGTTGAATGTCTAATACTAGTTTATAGACATGAAGAGAAAAGAGAAAAGTAAAATCCAAGATGGCTGCTGGTGGCCATGTTTTCGACCGAATGACCCCAAAATGAGTCGTTCCCGTCTACATGTTATCGTTAACATCCATGACAAATTTTATGACGATCAAACTAAAGGTACGACCTGTAGCCCATGCTAAAGAATTTAGTGATACAAAGAGTAAAATCCAAGATGGCTGCTGACGGCCATGTTTTTTGGCCGAATGATCCCAAAATGACTCGTTCCCATCTACATGTCATTATTAACATTCATGACAAATTTTATGATGATCAGACTAAAGGTATGACATGTAGCCCGTGCTAAAGAATTTAGTCATACAAAGAGTAAAATCCAAGAACGCTGCTGGCGGCCATGTTTTCGGCCGAATGACCCCAAAATGAGTTGTTCCCATCTACATGTCATCGTTAACATCCATGACAAATTTTATGATGATCAGACTAAAGGTAGGACCTGTAGCCCATGCTAAAGAATTTAGTCATACAAAGAGTAAAATACAAGATGGCTGCTGGCAGCCATGTTTTTTGGCCAAATGACCCCAAAATTACTCGTTCCCATCTACATGTCAATATTAACATCTGTGACAAATTTCATGATGATTTGGCCCATGCTAATGGATTAAATTTTGAAATCCAAGATGGCCGCTGGTGGCCATTTTTTTGTCCGAATGACCCCCAAAATGACTCGTCCCCATTTACATTCCAATTTCAACAGCCATGACAAATTTTATGATGATCAGACTAAAGGTACGACCTGTAGCCCGTGCTAAAGGATTTAGTCATACAAAGAGTAAAATCCAAGACGGCTGCTGGCGGCCATGTTTTTTGGCCGAATGACCCCAAAATGACTCGTTCCCATCTACATGTCATTATTAACATTCATGACAAATTTCATGATGATCAGACTAAAGGTACGACCTGCAGCCCATGCTAAAGAATTTAGTCATACAAAGAGTAAAATCCAAGATGGCTGCTGGCGGCCATGTTTTTTGGCCGAATGACCCCAAAATTACTCGTTCCCATCTACATGTCAATATTATCATCCATAACAAATTTCATGATGATCAGATGAACAGTACGACCTGTGGCCCGTGCTAATGGATTAAATTTTAAAATCCAAGATGGCCACTGGCGGCCAAGTTTTTTGTCCGAATGACCCCAAAATGACTCGTTCCCATCTACATTCCAATTTCAACAACCATGACAAATTTTATGATGATCAGACTAAAGGTACGACCTGTAGCCCGTGCTAAAGGATTTAGTCATACAAAGAGTAAAATCCAAGATGGCTGCTAGTGGCCATGTTTTTGGGCATCTACATGTCAATATTAACATCCATTACAAATTTCATGATGATCAGACCTGTAGCACGTGCTAATGGATTGAATTTTGAAATCCAAGATGGCCACTGGTGGCCATGTTTTTTTGCTGATTGACCCCAAAATGTACATGCATGGCTGGGTTGGGTGAGAGTTGTAGTCATGTTGGTGCAGTACTCTTTGCTATGGAAGCCACTGCTAATTTGTATAGGATAAGGACTGTAACCCAGGTGAAGGCATACTGGCTTGTTCCGAATGGTGCAAAAAAAGTTGATTTTGACATGGTTAAGGACATAAATTTTGCATCATAAAAATCAAAGAAAAGAAAGATTGACAGCACTGAAGTTTCGAACTCAACAGTTACGATTCATACCCCAAAGCACTTGTCTACCCCACTCCCCAAAGTTACTCCACAATTCTGGAACAAAACCAGTTATGTTATCACTAGTTACAAAATTTGCAGGATATTATGTGCCTTCGTGTTTGAGCAGTATTTATCCAAATGTATTGCCAGATTTATATTGTGAAGATTACTGTGGATACACCAGTGAGGAAATGAATTATCATGTGCATACCGTTTTGGAAAACCTGACTCACATCAGCTCAGGCTGCTAAAGTTGAGAAAGACAAACGTTCACAGAGTGACTCAATTCTAGAGAAGGAAGAATCACAGCATCTCGTGTTAAGGGTGTATGTTGTACGTCCGTCCAAATTCCATCAATTAGTTTGGTTAGAAATATATGCTACCCACACAGTTACAAATTTTCTACAAACGCTACTAGATGGGGATGTGACCATGAAAAGTTGGCTCTGGAGGAGTACAAGGTTAGGATGAATTCACATCACAAGAATTTTGAACTACATAATAGTGGCTTAGTGATAAACCCAGAATTCATTCATCTAGGAGCCACACCTGATGGCATTACCAAATGTGACCGTTGCGGCATTGGGACAGTTGAAGTTAAGTGTCCCTACTTAATATAGCCGACAGGAAATCACTAAGTTCCAGATATTTAGTTGATCGTTTGACTGATTTTTAATGATAGTAAAATGTATGGGTGGTGAATGTAGAGACACATGTCGGCCATTGCTTCTGAGCCGGATCAATCCTAAAAAATATGCTCTCCGGAGACAATATTCGGTGGTTAAAATGTTATCAAATGCAACGTGTATGGGTGTTTCTGATGGGAGTTTGTGGTATTTATTGAAAGATGAATTCTTTGCCGATCCATCCGTGTATATATCGTTATCATTACTGGGGTGAATGGGCTAAATTTGTGCGACTCCCGAGCGATGGTGAAACGTTGAATTTCTACAGTGCCCCTTGTCTATATAATGTTTCATTAACGCGAAGAAGGCGCGTATATAGAGGCGGCGTATATGGGCAGTGCAAAATGGGGGGGCGGACAGCGGAGCGGGTTACAGGTCCCTGTGCTATGAACCATATAGTTGTGGCCAAGCCAAAAGAAAACAGAAAGAGACTGCCAGTCCTCTGTCAAATAAACCACAAACCGTAAGATTCAAAGTATTTGATTTGGTATTGAAATGACATAAAGCTGTTACTAATGTACATGATTCACATACTACCGGTATAGCAGTTTGATGCGGGTAACTATAAATTGACACGTTTATTCAAGTATCATTAATGACCCATTTGTTGTCATTGTTCAATTTTATTACCAGTGATTAGTATTTACGCAAGCACACAGTGAAATTAATAGTATCATACTTCCTGTCATCACCTTTATCATACCGACAAAGCATTGTGAAACAACATACCCCACTCAGTACAGGAAGTGTGAAAATTTAAGGGGCTGTTGGTATTTTGTAATCGAGCCCCTAGCTGAGGTGTTATGGTTTGTTTTGCTAACTTCCCACTCCCCCTATGGCAAGTTATAACATTATCTGAAGGTGATAAAATGTTTTAATAAAGTAACACAACATATATATTACTCATGGACACATCTGGTCAACAAATTAAATACTAAATGAGCTGCTATTTATTTACAGAATTCCAAAAGTTTTGCCAGGAGATTGAAAAATTGAAACAACTCGAAGATAACCCGTTGACGTATATGCTGAGCAGTGATGCACCAGTTGTTGACACTATACAATAGTAAAATAGTAACATGTTTTTCCAAACGTTGAAAGTCTTTACTTTCATTTCCCCATTGGTAACATACATGTACATGTGACTGTAATAACATGTGGCTGTAATAAGTTTCCACAATATATATGCAGTATGTATAACATTTTTATAAAATGGTGATAATATTAAGTGACATGATCAAAATGTTCGAGGAAAATTTGGAAGCAACATATGGGGATAACCAAAACGTCTCCGAATTCATATGACAAAAACTAATTCATTGAGAATTTGAAACATAATTTAATCAATTGGGATTATATGGTATTATTGTGTTCGTAAAAATTATATTTTTTATAATGACTCACCGTTGAACACACAGCTTTGTGAGCATTTATCCTATCAATATTAAGATTCGAGTGTGGTCGATTACATTGTTTAATCCAGCGTAAACACTTGTCTTTAGTACGTCCTGGTTTTGGAAACCGAACTAAAAACACTCCGGGATATTTGTATAAATATCGTTCGTCAACCGGACATGTTCCCCATGCACATTTCAACACCATTGTAGCTTTTTAAGACATACAAGTATTTTGCTCTAGTGTTCGTAATTTAATACTATGGCATCTAGGCACCCGCTTGTGGTGCGATTCATATCACTAGGCAGGCGTACGTCGCTTCCGGGTTTAAGCTATCGGCTCATTGGCTATAATTGAAATTGGGGCGGTCCCTACGGATAGGTCCCTTGCCTCATCATGCTTGTAGGAATGCTGACCTGCAAAATAGTGAATGAAAGTGTCAATGACACTGTAGCTCAACTTGGAAAGGGAATAATTTAATGTATTACAGTCACTGGAGCGATTAGGAATGTGGAAAGTTGAATGTCTAATACTAGACATGAAGAGAAAAGTAAAATCCAAGATGGCTGCTGACGGCCATATGACCCCAAAATGATTGTATCCCATCTACATGTCATCGTTAAGATCCATAACAAATTTCATCCGAATGACCCCAAAATGACCCGTTCCCATCTACATTCCAATTTCAACAGCCATGAAAAATTTCATGATGATCAGACTCGAGGTACGACCTGTAGTCCGTGCAAAAGGATTTAGTCATACAAAGAGTAAAATCCAAGATGGCTTCTGGTGGCCATGTTTTTTGGCCGAATGACCCCAAAATGACTCGTTCCCATCTACATGTCATTATTAACATTCATGACAAATTTTATGATGATCAGACTAAAAGTACGACCTGTAGCCCGTGCTAAATGATTTAGTCATACAAAGAGTAAAATCCAAGATGGCTGCTGGGGCCATGTTTTTCGGCCGAATGACCCCAAAATGACTCGTTCCCATCTACATGTCATTGTTAACATCCATGACAAATTTTATGATGATCAGACTAAAGGTACGACCTGTAGCCTGTGCTAAAGAATTTAGTCATACAAAGAGTAAAATCCAAGATGGCTGCTGGCGGCCATGTTTTTTGGCCGAATGACCCCAAAATTACTCGTTCCCATCTACATGTCAATATTAACATCCATGACAAATTTAATGATGATCAGATGAACAGTACAACCTGTGGCATGTGCTAATGGATTAAATTTTGAAATCAAAGATGGCTGCTGGTGGCCATGTTTTTTGTCCGAATGACCCCAAAATGACTCGTTCCCATCTACATTCTAATTTCAACAGCCATGACAAATTTCATGATGATCAGACTAAAGGTACGACCTGTAGCCCGTGCTAAAGGATTTAGTCATACAAGGAGTAAAATCCAAGATGGCTGCTGGTGGCCATGTTTTTTGTCCGAATGACCCCAAAATGACTCGTTCCCATCTACATTCTAATTTCAACAGCCATGACAAATTTTATGATGATCTGACCAAAGGTACGACCTGTAGCCCATGTCAAAGGATTTAGTCATGCAAAGAGTAAAATCTAAGATGGCTGCAGGCGGCCATGTTTTTTGGCCAAATGACCCCAAAATTATTCGTTCCCATCTGCATGTCAATATTAACATCCATTACAAATTTCATGACAATAAGACGAACAGTACGGCCTGTAGCCCGTGCTAATGGATTGAATTTTGAAATCCAAGATGGCCACTGGCGGCCATGTTTTTTTTCCGAATGACCCCTAAATGACTCGTTCCCATCTACATGCCAATGTCAACATCCATGACAAATTTCATAATAATCGGACCAAAGGTACGAACTGTAGCCCGTGCTAAAGGAAATTGTTGACGCATCACGCACAGACACACGCACACACGGACGACGGATACTAAGCCATGGCAATAGCTCAAACTTTACAAAGTAAAGTTGAGCTAATAACGAGAGGCCGATCACGATCGGCAGATGTTTAACCCATACCCGGGCGATAGCGATTAGCTATAACTGATAATTTATCAAAGATATGAACACAGGTATCCATATATCAGCACCATCTTGAATTCAATAGCTCAAATAATTTGTCTTAAGAAGGGGTTAAAGTATTTGTGGTTGCGAAGGGGGGGGGGGGGGGTGTTCTAAATCTAATAACTCTATCCTTATTCATCCAAGGACCTATCTATGTGAGATCCAAGGGTTTAGTTATTTCTGAGGATATGTTTATAAGTTGAAGCTCATTGGAAACAAAACTACCAGCTATTCAAATCTCATTCACTTCTAAAGAGAAATTATAATTAGTTGACAAGCCAGACTGCATAGAACAACATGTGGGATTCCATCTCATATTTAATTTGAACTTTAATGACCCCCCCCCCCCTCCCCATTCTTCCCAGTTGTTATTTGTTTATCAATCATGTCAAAAATGCATGTAGTTTATACAGTATAATTCAAAAATGTTATCTATATAATGTTATACAGCCATGTTATACAGCCATTATATGGTGCGGATGCTGGCCCCAATGATCCCTAAATCGAAAAGATTACCATAGTTAATATAAAGGAATGTAACACTGAATCAAATGGTTTCAAGACATAACAATATTTTACAAGTAGCTTGCAGACTAAAACACATAACCTTCACTGTTAATCTTTTAAGCACTCTGTGGTCCCCAAAATTCAGTCAACCATGACAATATGAACAGATGGGAAAATAAGGTTCCTGGCAATATTATCTGCCATATTGATTTTCAAAATAATGCATCAACTATAATCTGTAAGCATATTCAATTGGTGTCTTATTGAACGTTCATTAACTAATGAACCTGATTCAAAAAGAGGGTTCATTTAATATGTTTCTGCATAATACAAACAATAATGAAGATTTATCTGCTTGTAACCTATTGCATATAACAATTTTATTGGCTATTAGCCATTATTTTAATGTAATATCAAAAGAATGTGTCTGAAGGGTTAATATATTTTTCAAAAATCAATTAATCAATTCCACAATCCATAGAAGTTAATAGTGTGAAGATAACCCAAGATAAGACATATGAGGAAGAGCCCATGTGCATTAAAGCATAAATCTGTTGGAAACTTATTTTCTAAGCATATCAATGGAATATGCAGACAATTGTGTAGGTCATGTGTCAATTATCAGGCAGCCTGTAATGAAATTTCAAAATTAGATAAACAAGAGCCTGGTGTCATTTATCAAATTTGACAATTAACCAGCCATCAGTATAATATTGTTTGTTTATCTTGGTATCCATCTAACCACTTGGCCATAGCTAAATAGCAATTAATCATTTCATGAGCTGTTTATAATCTACATGGGCATACACCAGGGAATGTTATCATTATATTTCCAATAGAGTTGTCCACCATTCGACCATATACCAGTGTATTTCATGGAACTACATTATAAGTCACTTGAATTATAAAGGGCCATAACTCTGTTAAAATATATCGGATCAAACCCAAATTTGAACTTGATCTGTATTTTGGGGTGAGGACCACATGTAACAAATTTGGTGCAGATCAGATGAAAAATGTTTTGAGTCATAGCAGCTTGCGTGAGTTCTAAGTAAACATTAAGAGTGAAAAGGGTTAATTAAATGATACCAAAAACCATACAGATGAAGACCGTGCTAAGAAAACCCTAGATAAGAAATATGAGGCAGATCAGAAGATATATGTTCAACTTATTACATTGGATAGCATGTGTGTGAAGGGTTAATTATTTTCTAAACTGATCAACTAATCGATACCAAAAACTATACAGGTGAGGGGTGTGTCATCATAAACCTACATATCAAATATGAAAACAATCAGACAAAAAATACTTTGGTTATAGCATCGGATAGCTCATGACTATGTGCGGATGCAAAGTGTTAATAATTTCTAAACCGATCAACCGATCGATACCAAAAACTATACAGGTGAGGAGTGTGTCATCATAAACATGCACATAAAATTTGAACAAGATCCGATAAAAAATATTCGAGTAAATGAATCGGATAGCAAGTGTCTACGGACAGAGGGACAGACGGACGGACAGACAGACGGACAGACGGACGAACGACGGATGGTTGATCCGGACGTCGGCATTATGTGTACCATACATGGTATGGGTACACATAAAAATGATGTAACATTATTTGGTATGAAACAAGTTTCCCTGAAATGTCAGAAAGAAAAAAAATATACAATCAAAACAGAATCTATTTTAGTCAACTCCTGCACAGGATTATTGTGAATTTGATGTACATGTATATATATTGTATTATTTATGTTTTCATGCCACAAAGGCTAATAAAGTTGTAAACTGTGAAATATTGTTCTAATTTTATCTGATGGGTTGATAAGTATGACACATTCGCATTTCTGTCTCCTTCCGATAAACACACCTATGCACGAAAATGAGAGAAGTAAAATCAGCGATCGATCACCGAGAATAGGTCGTAAATATGACATTTTGAATGCTTAAATATTATTTTAGAATATCTCAAATCCTGATATACATATTTTACATAAACTCAATTAAACATACGGTACCTGTTATGAAATGCTTCGAACAAACTTTCGTATATTGCATTGGATTGAAGTCCTTTCTGTTTATTTTGGATAGCCACAATTTTAGTCACGCCTTTGTTGTGTTAAATCTTTGGTTTCATCGCCTTCACGTTCCATAACAGTGGGATTACTAAATAATCTACGCTTCGGTTCGTCTGTATTGTTTGCTCTCAACTAGTGATGCGGACCGGACCGCTTTGGACCGGTCCGGTCCGCTGTCCAGGGGTGGACCGCGGTCCGGTCCGGACCGGGTGTCACTAGACCGGACCGGTCCGGTACTCTCCGGTCGGGTCCACTATTTTACTTCAGTTATAATAAACTATCGCGAATATTATTGCGTATTTGCCGTCATATCAATAATTTATTATTAGCAATGATGTATTGACGCATTCAAGTGGTTAATATGTATTAAACATTTGATGCCACGAAAACAATGTATAGATGTACTTTGTACATGTCACTTTCCTTATAATGAAAGTGCCAGTGTGAGCGGCCGCTTGTTTCGTTCTAAATTGTTTTTAATAACTACTATCCTATACATTGGCCAACACTATATGTAGCACCCTATCAATGCGACAAACATGCAACTGAATGAGTATGAAACTATTTGTCATAAACAGTGTAACATGGCATCAACTAATCAATTTGGATGGATATCGAATCGAGTATTCTATTGTTTTTCACAGTTATAATTATCGAAGAAACATGCAAACCACATTACATAGTACATACACAAGACACTTGAAGACAGTCACATTAATCCAATAGTAGTTGTATGGATTTTTGTGAAATGATACAATCACATCAAGGATCTCCATAGTACATAAATTTGCGTTATACAGCTGCACGTTTTGACATTGCACCAGAGTAGTATTGTGGAAATGGGTTGCATGGTCACAATACCATCTAGTCCGATCTACTTGCGCGTGCACATTACAAACACGTGGTCAAATCGTGCATTATTGAGCAATTATGTAAAGTTTAAGACTCGTGGCACAATTTGAACATGACCATCACCGTGCCCTTTAGGCGATGTCTAAAACGGGACGTAATGCCATTGAGTGCACAAGGAAGTGGTGTCATTCGATCACTTGGGCTGTACGCTTAGCAACCATTGATAATTTGATACCGTTAAATACAAACTACATGTAGGTTCAATCTTCTGACCTGATGTATCTCCAGTTTCACAATAGGGTATTGACTGCATAGAAAATGCCGTTTTTTTAGCGCGGAATTATACGACGCCATAAGCTATAATTGCATTATACTTTCAGTTCCGGGTAGTTGCTTAGAAACCGTTACCAGGGAGTGATCGTGTGGCAAAGTATACCGTTCTAACAAAAATACACAGTGGCCCATGGGAACATACCTGTAAAATTTCAGACCTGTAGCACCATTTGAACATAACCATCAGCATGTGCATGCCAAGAATGTCTAAATTGGGGCATAATATAATTGGATTCACAGGGCAATGGTGTCATTCGAATATTTGAGGTATTTGCTTAGCAACCGTTGCTACCCTTAAATACAAGTTAGGATCAGACTTCTGGCCAGATATATCTCAAATTTCACAATAGGGTGTTGACTGCATCAAAAACGCCACTTTCTTGGGCTGAATTACGACCGTAAAAGCTATAATTGTATTTTACTTTCAATATCGGGTAGATGCCTAGCAACCGTTACCAGGGAGTGACCACGTGGCAATGTAACCAGATCGTAAAATAATCAGTGGTCCATGGGGAACATACATCTAAAGTTTCAGAAATGTGACACCACTTGAACATAAACAACACCATACATCTAAACACTGGCCACAATATAAAAAATACCACTGGAAGCCCAGGGTCAGGGTATCGATCGTTGTGGGGAGCCAGGGTTCAAAGGGTTAAGCATAAATATTTGCGCTTAAGTGCAAATGATAGAGGTTATTTGTGCTTAAGCGTTAATAAATAATAAATGTGAAAAGGACCTCCCATACAGTTATGTTGACATTTTGCTCAGAGTTCCCCCTGCACTATTATTTGGGTCTGCACTTTTATTAACACTCAATGGAATTTCCCCCCTGCACTATTATTTGGGTCTGTTCTTTTATTTGGAGCCCGAGAGTACTATCCCATTTACAAAGAAACAATAATTTCAACGACTCACTACTGCTTATGCACTATGGGAGGCCCTTTTCACATTTATTATTTATTTGCGCTTAACACGTTGAGTGCCACTACGAGTTATCTCGTAGTGGTTTCCATGTCGTGTAACTGACAAACGGAAACAGTGGGATAGGTCGATGCACCACGAAAACCCGCCTCGGGACACCAGAACAATGATTTTATAAAATAAATAGTTTGGCTCTCCTTGCATTGTTCAACAGAGGTGAGCACCATGAGCACATATATTCTACTCAAAATGATCCAGTTGTTGAGTGAATACAGCTGACACTGTCTCACTGAGTGACCGCCAGAGGCAGTCATGTGTGGGCAATTGGACTGGGTTTTTGGTATTCAATAGACTGATAATGTGCATGCACGCTTGCAAACACAGTCAGGGGGGGGGGGGGGGGGGGGGGGGGGGGGGGTTGATATTCACAATATACAAACATGCGAAGGCAGTTTCGAGGAATGGTTACATCGTTGTGTTTCAACACATTGAAACTTCGCACAACCACCCACACACGTCACACAGGCCTGCCAAATATGTTCCCTCTCACTAGGGTCCTGCGAATTGGAGATTTTGATCGAATCGAATATCGAATAGAGTCTACGTAATCGAATCGAATATCGAATCGAATCATACCTGTGTGTTGCATTCTCAATTAGGCATTTAATGTCAATGATTAGACGATTTGAGAAACGTTCTATGAACTTCCATGAAATTCCATCATAACTTGTGTGGCGATCAACCGTCGTTCCCGATACTATTAACTTCAATTGAGAATTGCTGAGAGAGAAAAAATAGATTAAAACGTCCATGCGGTCGTAACGACAATTAGATATATAACCACTAAACGGATTATCGGAATTAAAATCACGCGCAATTTGTAGAGTTTGCATGTACATGCACAATTGCAAATCGGCACTCGGAAACACCCGTTTTTATAAACTTGAAGATGCAACAACAGTCGCAGGGTATTCTGTTTATGTAGTGCTGGATGCTTAGATGTCTTGTTGTCCCAGACGCTTGCGATTTATATATCACGTTGCATTCATCACACGTGTAAGTTTCTGCACTACATGCAGCTTTTATCATGCTTAAAATAAACATGAATAACGGATGACAAATTGTCAAGTTTCAAGGAACGCTCCGAAACTGAAAGTCAACTTCAAAAGAAAACACTGCCACACGCACTCTTCGACGCCGGGAGCACGTGTTGTTTACATTCTCGGCGATATTACAGAACGAATGTCGACCGCGACGAATGCGGAGGATGGGAAAGTTACATTTATTTTATTGTTAAATACACTTATTAAGTAACATAATTTGGTCGTAATATATATAAACATACCATGCATAAAATCATCTGGCCAATATCCATTTGCATTCATACTTCGTTCGAACGACGAATCACTAGAAAATGGGTTTGCGGTGTACTCAATTGGTACCTCGTATGCGCGGTTTTAGACAAAACAAGAAAAGTCGCATGCGGCGATCTGAATAAACTGATGTTTTTGTTGTACAATTTGAAAAAGTAGAATTACACCACAAAACTAGATCGAGATATCCATGGTAACGCGAGTAATGACCAATCTGGACAATGCTTTTAAGCATCTCATCGCTATTATAATTTACGCGTGTCGTCGGTCCATCAGCGATCTCTGAGCTTTTAGTTACAATGTTCAAAGCTAGAATTCAGATGTATTTAGTCGTCCGATAGTGGCTAATTACTGGCTATACTTATATTTAATAGCATGCGAACATTCGCGATGTACAATAAGAATTATAAGGTGCATATATTCATAATTTTTGGGAATTATATGGCACAGAAACAGCGAAGATCGACGTGTGCACTTGTCCGTAAACAGCTTACTTTTTTGTCAGTGTATATTCGAAATTTCGAGTTGGAAATTTTGAATCGAATCTCGAATCGAATATCGAATATTCGCAGGACCCTACCTCTCACGCATGTGCGAATGGACGCATCCAATACAAAATAAGCGGATAATCCATGACGTTACGCACGTTGATGCTACCATTATCTCATTATTAAGAAACACAGCAGTTGTTTTTGGAATAGGCCTACACTGTGCGGCTCCATTTGGGGACTAGGTATTTTATTATTTATAATTCAAGTAAAGCGGAACTATTCCCCAAAGCTACATTGTACCCTCTTCCGAACGTGTTGGACAATGGAAAGCAAAACAAAAACCGTACTCTAGACGTCATGCAGTTCATCAAGCTGTTCCACATGTATGTACGGATAAATGTTTATGTGTAGCATAGAGGTTTGGGATAAGGGTAACTTATTTCCAGACGGATGGATGATATGGTATCGTTACATGTAGCACACTCATGAATTTGGCTACTGTTGCATCGTTGCTTTAATTTTGTGCTGACCATTATTCCTATACACTATTATTTCGGGCGGTACTTTGGAACCGGGCCTAGCATAGGCCTAAATCAGGCTATATGGGAGATAACTTACAATGCCCGAAACAACAGAAGATGCATGCTCGTAAATATGCATGATCGTAGTCATGGACGAAATAAACTCATCCTCACAGGAAACAAGTTCACCCGATTCCACATCGGATTCACCGTCTGTAGCCATGCATGCATGCTCATATAAGTAATTTGCTCCAGCGTGCATCAGCCATAATAACTATTTAACGAGCTATAACCACCACAAGGACAGACACACCTCCATAAATATGCTGACCACCAAAATAACTTGTTTGGGTTACATTCTACTTCATATTTGTTGCTCAAACGTGTCCAATTGTGTCTACGAGATAACTCGTAGTTGGCACTGGTGGTGGGAATACCCATCGTAGTACTATCAATCGCCGTTTCTGTCATCTAAAGTCGCGACGTCGTCCAATTTTTGCTTCATTGAAGCCAAATTATGGTCTACTACGGGTATCTATCTTGCCACGATTTGGCAAACTGGCGAGATTACTAATTGATTTCCGGCACTCAACGTGTTAAGCCCATAGTAATAGCCCCATACAGACTCGAAGTTGAAGAAAAAACATATTTCGATATGCATATCAGCATCTCTGTCCCTGGTGTCCCAGGAATTGGTGTCTCACTCCCAGACCTCTACTCTATTTTATTAAAGGGATATCTCCTGCACAGATATATACCATTTCCTTGGCCATAAAAAGGGAATTAGGGGTTTACCAGGGGCTTGCTTCCTTCATATGGTGTACTTATTGACTTGAAATAGGGGAAAAAAAACCTATATTCATATTATCAGCATCCCTGTCCCCAAGAAATTGTGTCTCCATCATAGAGATCAAGTATATTTTATAAATGAGACATATCCTGCACAGATCTATAACATTTCCATGTCATAAAAGGGATCTAGGGGTTACTGGGGGATTGATTCCCTCATATGGTGGGCCTATATAGACTTGAGTGATGTGTTTAGGCCTGTGCCATTTAAAATTAATTCAGGGGGGAATCAATGAATATTAATTTTTATTTGCGCTTAAGCGCAAATATGATCTATTTGCGCTTAAGCGCAAATGATTTATGCTTAAGCGCAAATATTTTCACTTAAGCGCAAATGATAAAGGTTATTTGCACTTAAGCGTAAATAATAAATGTGAAAAGGGCCTCCCATAATGCGCAATTAATGATGTTTTAATTAAAGCCGGGCACACACGTCGCAACAATGTTGTGCAACAATGTTGTAGGTGTCGTACAACATTGTTGTAAGTGTCCACACACGCTACAACAAAATGACACAACAAATGTTGTGCAACAATGTTGTGACTGACCGCACACGGCGAATTTGTTGTACAACAAGTCACGTGATAAAACATCATCAAGTCACGTGTTTGTTGCATACTAGTTGAGCCAGAGTAGATATTCATGGAATGATCTAGATCCAGACCCAGGCGCAAATATGTACACACTGAACCGATTTTAACCAATTTAGTACCCTTTTTTATAAGTAACAATTTATATGGAGTTATCATTAAACCTCCAGGCCAAATATAATTTGGTTATTTTGTACCTCCTGTGTTATTGGGAAGGGGGTATCAGGAGTTATTATTATACCTTCTTTATTAAATTATATGGAGTTACATGTACAATGTATCAGTAAAACTCCATGGTGGGTGAGGGCATAATATACACCAAACAGGTGGGTGAGGGCATAATATACACCAAACATGGACCTTGTTTTTTTGTTTTATTTGGACAGAGTTCCTCTTACAAGTGTTTATGAATAAATCTCATGTCCTTTCATTATTATTGGGAATTTTGGAAGGAGCGTATAGTCGTGGACCTTGATTTAGAACCTTTGTTCATATTAACTTTTTTGAAATCGGTGCAGGATTCGACCAATAATACATGACCGAGCGGAGCAGGTTATTAGGCTCAAAATATGATATAATTGTATTTACCAGCCGCTTGAGCGATAGCCAACTTCTGGGTTGAATAATGAATATATTGTTATTTTCACTTCTATGTCTTGGTGAATTAACTTCCTATCCAACGGAATGACACACCCACATCTTGAAAATTGTACAGGTCTGGGTGAATCACCAATAAGCGAGATGACTGAGTCATGGCGATATTGGACTCATCCAGTTCTGATCCATGGTTTCAGAGATTCATCCAGCTCCGGTTGTGTGGCTCTGTAGGGCTCAGGTCAACATTCTTGAGCAGCATTTCCACACAGAGAATACCACTCCAGAAACCCCGACCCATAGTACCAAAACCACGGAACCGGGCGTGGTGGTTCCACTGTTGTTCATGATTATAAATAGCGCTGGCACATACATGTATTGTAACTAATTCCGTCGTAGCCATAACGAGAGTGTTGTATTATGAGGGAGGACTTAGTTATATGTGGAGATGTTGAAGAGATGATTGTTGCTTATATATATAATGGCGTTAACCACGCGGTCGATTTATTGTAACATAAAATATAATAACTGGTTCCTCCAAACAGCACCCTTTGCTGAACGTTAGTTATAGTTATTCAACAGAGAGGTTTTAAAAGTAGCTTTCTTAATTAATCATATTAACTCAGTGCTTGCTTATGGACGTCTATACCTCCAACATGGCGGCGCGTCCCGTATCCAATCACGTGATTAAGAATGCTCTATACCCGACTGGGAATCGATCCCCGGACCTTTAGCACGAGAGACCAGTACGCTATCCACTCGTCCACTGACTTCTCTACAAACTTAATGAACCCCTGAACTTGCCCATGCAAGCCAACGACCCATGGATGTCACTGTCAGGTGATGAGGGCACTTTAGTTTTTCAGGGCAGGTTCATCTGAACCCATCAATCACAAGCTGGCTACGCTCATGATAGTCAGTCAAGCTACATGTATATTAAACTACCTTTGAACAAACATATGTATTCTTTGTAATCCTGTCGATAGTGAAGTTTTCCTGACTTCTGTTACACAGTCTGACCCAACGTAAACATCGTTCTTTGTTAGTTTTTGGCTTCGGAAATGGCCAAAATATCACTGTTGATTTACCTTTCAAATCTGGCTCCAAATTTTTTATGTAACGACTATCACTATTACAAGATGCAAACGAACACCTAGGCATCTTTAAAATCACTGAAAGAAGTTATATGATCGTGTTAACGTTATAAACGAGCGTAAATTATGCATTATACTTTACAGGGAGGCTCTTTTGTTTAGAAAGTTGTTGGCCTTGAACTTCGATAGGGGAGCACTTTGACGTTCGTACTCATATTTCACCAATTTTTGTACCTGGCTTGCCTGTCCTAAGTTTCACGGGAAAATGGCTAATTTGATTCTATTTGTCGTTATATACATATTTATCACCCCATTTATTATTAATTTTCATAAAAATAAAATAAAAGAAGCCGAGGATGACATGTTTAAAATGTTTGAAGCATGAATTTGGCGATAAGTTGTTATCAGAGTACGCTATACTTGTGTACGTTACGCACACGGGTGTTCCCCTATCGTATTGCGATAATCGACAACCTTGAACTTCGTTTACCATAACGCGATTGGTCAGTTACCACTGTCTGTCAATAATCTGAGAGTGACTTCGAGATCAGCTGCAGCCGATATAGGAAATAAGTCTGCGCATGTCTATTTCCGAGGCATGAATTAAAATATAAAATCCGCCTTTCCAAAATAGTTTCATGAAAATGTTTTCCTGTTTTCGTAAAATAAGCATCGAACCCGAACATAAACATTTATCAATCACACATTAATTTTTATCATTCAATCATAGTCCAGTACCGTCAATATGGTAATTATTTACATAAATATATTGTCCTAATTTAGGAATTCACCAACAAAGAACGCTCTTTATGTTTACCATCATAATATAAACAAACACAAGAAAAGTAACTTTTTATGCTTTTGTTTACATAACAATGGTTAAACATACGAGAATAACATACTGTTTATGGGCTCTTTCACGTTAAAGGTTGACCACAAGTGGCCAAACAGGGTGAAAAAAAAGTGTTTTTCAAATTACTTTTTCTTCGTTAATTCATGTTAGGAACATCATACTGGATCGTGAACTAAAGTTTCAGAGCAGTAGCAAGTGTATTTTGATTTTTCAGGTTTGGTCTATGCAGGATTCCCTCAAAATTGAAAATAATGAACAACTAATTTCTAATGTCTGAATTTTAATTATTATGCATCTGTTTCCAGAACGATATCACACGACGTTGAGCATTGAACAATCAGAGAACATATATGTCAAAATTACTAAAAATATCTTAAAATTTCGATATTTTTCAAATTCATATGTAAATTATGAACTCTTAATATCCATATTCCCTAATGGTTATTCTCTGATAATAGAAATATGATTTAGTTGTGTAAATATTTTACATCTAAAGTTGAAGTGCATGCTTTAAAGGGGTACTGTACCCAAGATGTTGTTGTTGGTTTCTATAATCCCCGAGTCGGAGAATAATGTAACAACTTTTCCATTTTTTGAAAGTTTGTTGAGTACGAAGTATTGTTACGGATGGCAAATTTACCGGAATGCAAAAATACAAATTGTCGTTGTCGAGTAATTTTTGTAAAGTTTTCAACCAAATGAATCAAATAAACATTATATTATATGGTTAGTAGTCCCATATACTCATTTAAGTTAGTGTACCGTCACTAGTCAATGAGTGGCTTGGGTTTTCTCCCCGTATAAGCATAATGTTTCAAACGATCGTGTGTGCAATTGTTTTCCTAATCCAATATCCCTCAATTATAATTTGATTACGTTTTGTACACGGAAATTCGAATTTTAAGAGACGCCATTTTATGGCTGGAGCCATAAAATCAATTTATATTAAATTATTAACTTTTAAATTATTAAATTTTAAGATAGCCTATTAACCTGAGCGTTTACAGAATACATCTTCGACTCAAATTACTTATATTTCTATATAGTATCGATAATAGATCGTTGTTATCACCGGGAATTTATTGAAAATGGCGTACAGTACCCCTTTAAGGATTGTAATGTTGAAAACATTATCAAAATCGGACAACAATTGACTCAACAAGAGCATTTTTTTAAATCGCCAATTTCCACTGACTTATTCTCGGAGAGGACACCCTTTTTTAACATTCATTCTCTGTAGACATCAGTCTTGTAACTAGATGATAGAAAGATTACTGATTTCCATTGCCTTGTAATATATTTTATAGAACTTGAATAGACCTGTCAAACTGAGAAAAGTGAAGATAAACATATTGAGACTCTTGGAAACATGGCAAATGATAAGTTGGGGCAAAATCTGTTGTCCCAAAAAGCCATAACCAGTTTTTATGTATGGGACACATAGTTTCGGTCCAGCTTGACTACTCATTGTCCGTCCGTCTGTCTATCCATACATAGACATTTTACGCATGATGCGATAACTCAAACATTTTCTATGCAATCGGAACTGAATTTTGAATGAGTTTCTCAGCCCAAATTGCAGTACGAGTTTGAAAATGGGTTTGATCTGATTTTTAAATCATATAGGTATGGGCCTCTTCGACTTAGATTCATGCATGCTGCAATGACTAAAACATGTTATATCTGATCGGAACCAAATTTGGTAATTGGTTTGTGATTTCTCAGCCCAGAATACAGACCAAGTTCCAATATGGGTTCCAATTTTTTTTTACTGGAGTTATTGGCCTTTTTCGACTTAGAATTATTCAGATGTGAGGTATCCTGATTAATACAGGCTTCACTATATAAGAGACAAGAGACACCTACAGACAACGTGAATCTTTGAAATAAGAGTTATTTTTTAGCTATCATATGTTAGCCCTATTATAATCTGTAATGCATTGGCATTCATAAATGAATGCAGTTTCCAATTAAATTCTAAAAGTATAAATTAGAATAGTCCATTGTCCATTGGTAGGGATTTTTTTCAGAATATGAGCAGACAGCGAACCCACAATTAATGTAGTAGTGTATTTAAAATTCAAAATTATTTGCAGTCTCACTGGGTGGATTTCCATAATACATGTACTTCGTATTGAGCATTGCCATAAGACATAGTTTATAATTTGTTCATTTGGTCATGGTTGAGTGGATTTTAGGGGACACCGATGGGGTGAGAAGATTAACATTGAGGGCTATGGGGTTGTCATGGATTTCATGTCAAGAACAGAAATCAATGCTTTTCTATGAAAGAAACAAATCTAGTGAGTGCTATTAGAGCATTTGGAAAAGGGGCTAGCAGTATCTTCAGTTTATCATGTCAGGAGCTTCAGGGGGTTCTAGTCAGGAGGCATTAAAGGGTCAGATAACTCTGAATAAGATAAGTACTTCAAAAATCTATTTCTCCAGTCCAAGAAGGCAGATGAACATTGTTAATACTTGGTATGGATTATTGTGATAAACAATAGTTTTCAAGTTGTTCATCTTGTCATGGTTGATTGAAATTTAGGGGCCACAGAGTGAGCACAGAAGACTAACATTAAATATTATTGATTTTAGCGTTGAAGGTAATTACAAAACATTGTGATGTGTGAAATAATTCTATAAGGGGCTACTTACTGTCTTTAATATGAACTATGATAAACTGTACTGAGTGTAATAAGGGTCATAGGGGCAGAATCCTCATCATATTATGGTGTATAAACATTGTATAGATAATACATTTGTTACTTGTATGGTCTCAACTATTTTCTTGAGAACTATGCTGACTACCAGGGTACTAGTATGAACTTTGTTCATATATCTCAGGTTGAAGGTCCTAGGGTATTCCAATATTAGTATCTGCCTATCAATGTCAATTTGTCAAAGTGAGACTACTAATGAAAATTGGCACAAGGACCAACAAATTCCAATAATTTGAGAATTTGTGTTATTATGTACATTTGTCTGTACTAATATTAGTACATTACAAAATATATAACTCTCTATAATTCAACATTATAACTGTAGATTATGATTCCAATCATAGCTTTTTACTATCGCCGAGGGATGGGTTAAACATGATCAGCCTCTTGTTAATAATCGGATATTTGTAAAAATACGATTATTTTAATATATGTACTTGTACTAAATATCACTTCCATATTATAAACAAATATCTTTGTTTATAATGCTAAATTTATCCAGTTAAAAAGTAACAACTTATAGTATACTTAGAGAAGACAACTTTAATTTCAGTTTTGTATGCCTTAGTCTTGTTGTCGTTTTCTCTGAGAAAATTAACATAAATAACACATGGATTATTCCTTTAATATTGCAAATAAGTACAGATACTCTGTAATCTGTTAAAAAATATGTCCTCTCCGATAATTCAGGACATTTATATTTAACTATTGAGAAACACATGTTTTATGAACAACACTTCCATCAAACCACATGTAATCACTGACATGATTATAAATAATCAAGAAATAATCAAGAAATTCTTCAGAATGACAATTTATTCAGACTATTGCAGTTGAGCAGACATGAATTGCCTCAAAGGAAATGAATGAAATAACACATTAGTAGCTCAAATTGGACACCGTATGTTGCATAGACTGTATATTAATATAGTATATTATAAGTAAACCCCATTTTCATGAACAGAATGGTTATAGTTTAATATAAACCAATGTCTTCCAGAAAATCTCTGGGTTCTATGCTTGAATTCTCGGAGAGGACATTTTTTTTAACATTTAATGAGCTGCTGTACGAAATCAGGATGGTTCAGCACAGCAATTAAAGTTTATACACCCTCAATACTAGTGACAGTTTACCCACAATACAAAATGATTTTCTCATTTCATTAGTATTAGCAGTTGACAAAGATTCTCGGAGAGGACAGATTTTAACGGAATTTCTGTGCACATATTTTGGAGAATTGAATATAATTTAAATAGGATAATACACAGAAAAATATTTTTACCATTTATCTTCTATACCATGAAATGTCCAACTGAACTATATTCCTGATCCATGGCTATTGTGAATTGCGTTAATGAAATGCTTTATTTTAGATTCACATTCTGTAAATCATTTAACGGAATTTCTCAATAACCTTTAAATTCAAATATCATCAAACTGAATGCACGAAATCACTCAATATTTTCACCACACAATCAACCAGACATAAGCTAAAGGTTAAATGAGGACATTTTTGAAAAACCCATAACTACAAATAAATATAAGGAAAACAATATCATCACAGCAATGGTTGGCCACTCAAAATATGCCAAAATTGGTACCCATCACCCTATAATTTTGTTAATTTTTCAAATGTAGCAGTGAAATTTTGCCTGCAGGTTGGGCTGGGTGTCAGTACTACAGAAATATTATTATGACACTCCTAACACAATGACAAATGCATCATTTTCCCGCCTATCCGAAAAATTCATTTTGTCAACCTTTAACGTGAAAGAGCCCTTATGCGATATTTCTTATTTATATACGGACAAAGTCTGTCTACATTTTGATGTTCTTTCTGTTTGTGGCGGTCTTTGACGGGTGGAAATATTTTCACAGGATACCCACCGCACCTTTAATAACACGGAAGTGATAAACTTATTACATGTGGGAACAAATACATATTGTTTAAACTATTAGTACTTCTAACCAACTACATCCATCCATGCATTGAATAGTAACAATATGTTTGCCCTTATTTGTGTAACTTTATTAATGATGGTGAGTAAATGTTTTAGAATCACATCAAGAAACATGAGATAACCATTTGGAATCAAGCAAATACTGCAGGTTTCAACAAAAAATAAAAATAATTCCTGAACTGAATAAAACATGATATCAACAGTTCAACAGTCATTTTCAAAAGGCTATCACACTCTCATTAAACAATTTTATTAGCTCAAATATGCATTCTGTTGAAAGGTATTAGCATAAAATCACATAAAATAAAACTTTAATACACACAAAATAAGAGATAAGTTAACAGCAATGTCCATGTTACAAATGATTTAAAGTCCCAGTAGAAAACCGCAGCCTATTTTTTTCTACCGTGTTCAGTGTAGCGACATGTTACAATGTGTTACAAGCAGGGAAGGATCCAGGGCTCTTTTGATACCTGTTACAGGTTTGGGCGCCCAAACTCTGGTGGCCTAAATGTCCCCAAATTGCAAGTGGATAGTTTTATTAAAGCTGAGTTTTCTATATTCTGAAGGAAATCTTCTATTATAATTCAACAACATGCAATGCAAATCATCAATATACAGTTGATATAGAGCCTTTATTTGCTTAATCAAGTGTCCAGTGAGAAATATTTTAACCCTTTCATGACTGGGACTTCTTGAAACTTTGCAAAAATCCTGTGCCAATGCATTCTCTTATATAAATGAGAGTCTCCCATCTAAGGAGCCTCGCATATATAAGATAATACATTGGCCTTTATCTTGACCTTGTAAGCCAGTACATTTTCTTATGTGGGATCTTTAATGCTGCACCTAAGGGAGGGGGGGCTACCCCCCGTACCTACCCCCATCTCGGGCCTACGGCCCTCGGGATATGCCTTCGACATATCATGGTCCCAAAACAGGTGTCCCCAAAAAATCCCTGGATCCATCCCTGGTTACAAGTGTTACATTATTTCTGAGATACCAAAGAGACCGCTCGTAGACGGGTGTTACAAGTGTTACAAATGATTTAAAGTGCCAGTAGAAAGCCGCAGCCTATTTTTTTCTACCGTGTTCAGTGTAGCGACATGTTACAATGTGTTACAAGTGTTACATTATTTCTGAGATACCAAAGAGACCGCTCGTAGACGGGTGTTACAAGTGTTACAAATGTTACAAATGATTTAAAGTCCCAGTAGAAAACCGCAATATAATGAAAAGCTGAGTATTTGAACATATTGATTTCGGGATTATAATTTCTGCCACAATGGCTTAAAACTAAGTTAAAAGTAACACACCACACTGTCCCCTCCAAACCTACACTGCCCTTATAATATGTGCCATCCCTATTAGTATATACGTGTTTGCTTTATGTTGTGGTAGTATAAATGAGTCCCATGTTTACTATCATGAAGTAAATCATGTATATCGGTATGGCACATAATGGTAGTGCAGTTGGGAGAGGGGTGTGGCAGATCAGCGAGTGCATTACAATTACCCCTGTGTTTCTGCCTTTTGCAAAGAATACATGAATTTTGTTCAATTAAATGTATTGTTCAATGAAATGTTATTGGTTAAAGTGATGTGAAACACTCCGGTAGGGTGATCAGCTATAAATAGAGAATAATCTTTCTAAAAGTAGCTATTTTTACAAATATTATATCCAAATTGACAACACACATCGTCATTCTTACATATTAATTAAATACAGTGGCTCTCGATGATTAAATTGTTTTCGTTAGTTTATCGCCGATATTTACATCCCGAATCGAGATGTAAATATTTACAATTCAGCGTAGTTCTGACCATGTTTTCTATGGAGTGGTACATTCGATTTGCTTTAGATATACGGCGAAGTTAGTAGAATGCTACATATTCATCCTATTGGCATAGTGCCTGAATACTAACTCATCAGTTTCTCATACCCGAACAAGTCCATAATATGTCTTTAATGGAACAGATTCCAGATGGAAAATTACATAATTAAAACAGACTGGGCGACCATATTGGTCATCTAGCTTGGGCTATAGTCACCATGCGGTCTACGAGCGGTCTCTCGATCTGGTATCTCATAAATAATGTAACACTTGTAACACATTGTAACATGTCGCTACACTGAACACGGTAGAAAAAAATAGGCTGCGGTTTTCTTCTGGGACTTTAAATCATGTGTAACACTTGTAACACTTGTAGCACTGTTACAAAATGCCTAGTGGAGGAAAAATGTACCGGATTCATGCAATATATGTAGATACAAAATATGCTGCGGTTTTCTACTGGGACTTTAAATCATTTGTAACATTTGTAACACCCGTCTACGAACGGTCTCTCTGGTATCTCAGAAATAATGTAACACTTGTAACACATTGTAACATGTCGCTACACTGAACACGGTAGAAATAAATAGGCTGCAGTTTTCTACTGGGACTTTAAATCATTTGTAACATTTGTAACACTTGTAACACCCGTCTACGAGCGGTCTCTTTGGTATCTCAGAAATAATGTAACACTTGTAACACGTACATTGTAACATGTCGCTACACTGAACACGGTAGAAAAAAATAGGCTGCGGTTTTCTACTGGGACTTTAAATCATTTGTAACACCCGTCTACGAGCGGTCTCTCGATCTGGTATCTCAGAAATAATGTAACACTTGTAACACATTGTAACATGTCGCTACACTGAACACGGTAGAAAAAAATTGGCTGCGGTTTTCTACTGGGACTTTAAATCATTTGTAACACTTGTAGCACTGTTACAAAATGCCTAGTGGAGGAAAAATGTACCGGATTCATGCAATATATGTAGATACAAAATTCAGTTATCCCAAACCGTCAAAAAAAATCCCGAACCAGCTGCCCGAACTGGGAAAAATGGGTAGGGTCATTTCAGAACCAAATACATTTTTTTTTACCGAAGCTCGATCTGAAAATCATTTTAAATACTGCAGAGTATATGTTTCCTTATGTCTTGGAACAACGTATGACCATGCAAATCAACCGATAATTTTTTGTGCAGCGAGAATGCGATCAGTTATCCTGAACTGGGAAAGTGACTGTATTGAAGTTAGGTGACTTGAAATTTATGTCGTTGATGTCGCTATTCTGAAGTCATGTAAGCAAAATATATCAGTTAAAAATCCGAAATATATATTAACTATATTAACCTACCTTTGAACAAACATATGTATTCCTTGTAATCCTGTCGATATTGAAGTTCTCGTGACTTCTGTTGCACAGTCTGATCCAACGTAAACATCGTTCTTTGTTAGTTTTCGGCTTCGGAAATGCCCAAAATATCACCATTGGTTTACCGTTAGAATCTGGCTCCAAATTTTTTATATAACGACTGTCACTATTACAAGATGAATACGCACACGTAGGCATCTTTAAAATCTCGGAAAGAAGTTATATTATCGTGTTAAACAGCGTTTTAAAAGGAGTGTAAATGCGTCACCGAGAGGTTCTTTTGTTTTGCAATGCAACGCCCTTGAACTTCGTTCGCTATAATGCGATTGGTCAGTTACCGCTGTCAGTCAATAATTTGAGATTCGTCAATTGGAAGTCGTGGTCGCCCAAATAATTCAGCATTTAATATATGATAGCTGCTCAATATCAAAGCTTTCGGCCACAGGCCTTCCTCAGTGATGATACAAAATACACTTTCGGCTACATAGTCCAGTGCATTTATGGTTTCACCTCAAACTAATTGCAAAATCAAAGATTTTCAGTGGGAATAAGTACTTTAACCCATCACAAACAACATACTAAAAATAAAAAAGAATCAAGAAAGGCGAAATTGGTGAATTTTGTAAAATAAATTATTGTCATAATTTGGTAAAATACTCTATGAGTCTATGATACTAGTCTATGGCTTTTCAAGAATGTTTATAAAAAAAACTTTATTTCACAAGGCCTTTCATTTATGGCCGTGGCTAAAGAACGGTATACCGCTCTTTAGTACCAAACGCTAAAGAACGGTATACCACGCTTTAGCTATATGGGCCTGATACGCGAATTAACGGTATACCGTACCGCTCTTTAGCGCTTGGTGCTAAAGAACGGTATACTGCTCTTTAGTGACAAACGCTAAAGAGCGGTATACCACGCTTTAGCTATATGGGCCTGATACGCTAATGAACGGTATACCACTCTTTAGCGTTTGGGGCTAAAGAGCGGTATAGGCCTACTGCTCTTTAGCCCTCGGTGCTAAAGAGCGGTCCAGGTTGGATGAGCGGCACGTGCGTTGCCAAGATATTTTGCGCATTGCGCCAACACATAACGTTATAATCCGTATCGCTCTTTAGCTCTCATCGCTAAAGAGTGGTGTGCCGTTCTTTAGCCCTCGGTGCTAAAGAGCTGTCCATGTTGGATGAGCGGCACGTGCGTTGCCAAGATATTTTGCGCATTGCGTATAACGTTATAATCCGTACCGCTCTTTAGCCCTCATCACTAAAGAGCGGTATACCGTTCTTTAGCCATCAGTACTAAAGAGCGGTATACCGTTCTTTAGCCACTTCGTTCATTTATATATTCATTTTGTAGAGTACACAACCCTGATTACAGAACAGAAAACCTTTCCCTGATACCTTGAGTATTTTTTTAGTTATGTGCCTCCAAAATTTGGAGTTTATCTAAATTCGGAGCCTCAATTTCTCAAAATTAGTTAAAATCCATGTTTTATGGTCTTGTATTTTAAAAACTAATGAAAAATTAATGGATGTCTTGTTGTTTTAGTCATTTCCTCTCTAGGTTGTGCACAAAATATGATTTCTGTATGCATCTACGATTGAAAGGACAAAAATATTCTTAAACAAATTGTGTGTTCCAGCATTGTATGGACAGCCAAATTTGCCTGTGGTCCAGAACCGGTGTAACAGGCGGGGAAGATATGCTGGGGGGGGGGGGGGGGGGGGGGAGATGACGTGTTACACCAGCATGATGAAATAGCATATTTGAGGTCATACAACTCAAAAAATATATATCCATATTCATCTGTATTTCGCATAATCACTTAAGTATACATGGTTAAACACACTGTGAAATTCCAAAATCATGGAGTGGAAAATCAAATTATGACCTTATAAACACTTTAGTGTTGAAATAATAGCCCTATATATATATTAGATATGTCAATGAATGTCAGTGAATTTCACTAATTTTTCTGGAAACTGACGCTTAATTTGAATATCTGAAAAATGGGGTAGGGGAAACCCTATTGACAAAATCTCAGAAAACATGGACCTTGATTCATAAAACTTTACTATCACCAGCTCCTACAAACATTATTCTTTGATATAGAGTATACTGCTTCCTGTTTTGATGTTCATATTTAGAGCTATGATCCTTTTTGTTGCAACTCGATAGCGAAATGTTGATTCATTATTTCGTGGGTTGTTCTATATAGCATGCTCACAAAGATCTAAATAAACCTCCACTAAAGTACTAAGCTTTTTATTATGCAAGAATAATCCACACAAACTGGAATAAAACAACCCTTTGTCTCCAATGACTAGAATATGGTGACAAGATCATAGCCTTTTGTGATTTCACCTACCCATTATCAATGTTCAAATTTGGAGTCAGTTTCTTGAATAATATGTGAAATCCAATGACTGTTGATTCTATTTTTTCCAACACTAAGTGTTTTAGGAGGAATATTCAAAGATTTTACACATTAAAACACTAATTGTATTCATTGTTGTTTACTATTTGTGCCAAAAAAAAAATTAAAAAATGGACAAAACACCCCAAAACAGTCCAAAATGGTATTTTTTGGAAAAGAGTCAATACCAAGGATTCATAGGGCCATAAGTTGATTTTGGCACATATGTGTTACCTCTTAAGTATACTACCCGGTAAGTTAAATAATATGAGAAATAAAGGCATATGGATATCTATTTATTGAGTTGTATGACCTCAAATATGGTATTCCATCACACCAGTTCTGTGTCACAAGGCAAATTTGGCAAAGTCCATACAATGGGACACACATTTTGTTTAAGAATATTTTTGTCTTCTCGATCATAGATGCATGAAGTGAAGTAATCATTTTTTGTGCACAACATAGACTAAGAGTGGAAACTAATACAACAGCAAGATATCCCTTCATTTTTATCTAGTTTTTAAAATACTAGACCATAAAATATGGATGTTAGTTAATTCTTGGAAATTGAGGCTCCGAAATTAGACAAATTCCCAATTTTGGCAGCACATAACTCGCAAAATACTCAACGTATCTGAAAAATGTTTTCTGTTTTGTAATATTCATTGTGTACTCAACAAAACGGATATATCAATGGAAGGACATGTGAAATGAAGTTTTTTATAAATATCCTTGAAAAGCTATAAATTGAGTCTTTTACCAAATTTACTTCACAAAATTGATCAATTTCACCTTTCTTGATCCTTTTTGATTTTTAGTAGTTGTTTATAATTGGTCAATAGACATACTCCTGCTAAGAAACATTGTGTTGCAATTAGTTTGAGGTTTGGCACTTTTTTCTCATAAATGCACTGGACTAACATGTTACAAGATTACTTTGTGAAGTTTGAGCTATTGCCATGGCTTGGTATCCGTGTGTGTGTGCACGTGTCATTCGTCAACAATTTCCTTTAGCACGGGTTACAGGTCGTACGTTTGGTCGGATCATTATGAAATTTGACATGGGCGTTGATATTAACATGTAGATGGGAACGAGTCATTTTGGGGTCATCAGGAAAAAAAACATGGATTTTACTCTTTGTATGACTACATCATTTGACACAGGCTACAGGCCGTATCTTTGGTTGGATCATCATGAAATTTGTTATGGATGTTAACATTGACATGTAAATGGGAACGAGTCATTTTGGGGGTCATTCGGCAAAAAGAAAACATGGCTGCCAGTGGCCATCTTGGATTTCAAAATTCAATCCATTAGCAGGGGCTACAGGCCGCACTGTTTGTGTGATCATCGTGAAATTTGTCATTTATGATAATGTTGACATGTAGATGGAAACGAGTCATTTTGGGGTTATTCGGCCATAAAACATGGCCTCCAGTGCTCAGCCATCTTGGATTTTACTCTTTGCATGACAAAATTCTTTGGCACACCCTACAGTCCACTTCCCTCAGCCGATCATTTGAAAGCATAGCCTTGGATTTTACTTTATCTATATCTCTTCATGTTGATAATCTAGTATGACTTAGACATTTCAACTTTCCACATTCCTAATCGCCCCATTGACTGTAACATGAAATTATTCCCTTTTCAAGTTAAGCTACAGTCTCATTGACACTTTCATTTTGGTCACTATCAATTATTACAGCTCTGGTATCAAAATACTTTAGTGAATGGGTCGTTGACAACTACCTGGCTAGAAATATACACATGTTACTGTATTGGAGTATATACATGTACAATCTGCAGGCATATTAGTCCAGTGCATTTATGGTTTTACCCAGAACTAATTGCAACAGAATTTTTTTTTGCTGGAATTGGTACATATACCCTCCGTAAACAACATACTAAAAATCGGCAAAAATCGGAAAAAGGGAAATTAGTGAATTTCGTGAAAAAAAAATTGGGAAAATTTGGTCAAATCATCAATATATGGATTTTCATGAATGTATATAAAAAATTCAAATTTACAAGTCCTACAAATATCATGCCTATTTTGTCGACCACATTTTCCTGAATCCAGAACTGGAAACCATTCCCAGATTCCTTAAGTATTTTTCGAGTTGTGTGCTTTCAAAAACGCGAGTTTACCTGATTTTGGAGCCTTAATTTCGCAGAATGAGCCAAATGCCGTATTATATGGTTAATTATTTAAAAAACTAGTGCCAAATTATTGACTTTTTCACTGTTTTAGTAATTTCCTCACTAGATTAAACACAAAATATGATTAATATGTGCATCTATGAATAAGGAGAATAAAATATTCTCAAACAAAATGTGTGTTCCATTGTATGGACTTAGCCAAATTTGCCTTGACACATAACTTGTGTGATGAAATGCCATATTTGAGGTCATGTAAGTCAATAAATTAATATCCATATGCTCTGCTTTTCTCATAACATTTTGAGAATACTAGATTGAAGAAATTGTGAAGTAATATCCAAATACATTGGTGAAGAAAATAAAATTATGGTCCTATGAACTCTTAGTCTAGCCTCTTTTCCGAAAATGCTATTGTGGGGCGTTTTTATCAATTTTAAAAGGATTTTAGGCATATTAAGAATAATTAACGAAAGTTTATTGTGTAAAATTATGTGATCTGTCCTCTTAAATCATTTTTTTGTTGAGAAAATAGCATTTCAATGGTTATACCAATGAATGTCACTGGATTTCACTCATCATTATGGAAACTTACTCCAAATTTGAACGGCAGAACAATGGGGTAGGGGAAAGCATATCAACAAAAACTTCAAAATTATGCATCTTGAAGCATAAAACTTTATATTAACAGCTTCTGCTTACATTGTTCTTTCGTGCATAATTTCATATTTCCTTTGTTTATGTTTATTGACAGAGCTATAATATTTGTTGTCATAATTTGGCAGTGAAATGTCAAATTGGCATTTTGAGATTGTTTTTATACAACATAACCATAAAATTCTAAATCAACGTCCGATAACGTATTAAGCAGTTTTATAATGCAACAGGAATGTACACAAACTGGAAGAAAACAACATTGTGTCTGAAATGGCTGTAATTTGGTGATAAGATTGCATTTTGTGATTTTTCCTACCCCTATACCAACGTTAAAATTTGGAGTCAGTTTCGTGAAAAATGAAAGAAATCTAGTGACATACTATGGCATAACCAATGTAAGGCTAATTTTTTATCACTTAAGTGTTGTGGGAGGAAAGTTCAAATAATTTTACACATTAAAACACCCATTGTTTTTTGTTTTTATGGCCCAAATCCTTTTAGAATGGAAAAAAATGCCTCAAACTGGCATCTTTGGAAACAAGCTAAGACTAAGTATTCAAAGGGCCATAACTTGATTTTCTTAAATAATGTCCTGTTGATACCTTTACAATTTGTTCAATCCAACATACTTAAAAGGTTATAAGAAACACATGGCATATGGGTATTAAATTATTGAGTTACATGACCTCAAATGTTGCATTTCATCACACACGTTCAGTGTCAGAGGCAAAATTGGCTAAGTCCATACAATGGAACACACATTTTGTTTGAGAATATAATCTTCTTCTTAATCATAGATGCACATATTAATCATATTTTGTGTTTAATCTAGTGAAGAAATTACTAAAACAGTGAAAAATCCCTTCAGTTTGCTCTAGTTTTATTTAATAATTAATCATAAATAAGGCATTTTGGTTCATTCTTCGAAAGTGAGGCCCCGAAAATGGGCCGAAATCAGGTAAACTTGCATTTTTGAAGGCACACAACTCGAAAAATACGTAATGAATCTGTGACTGGTTTTCAGTACTGGGTTCAGGAAACTGAGGACGACACAATACACATCCTATTTGTAGGATTTGTGAATTTGATTGTTTATAAACATCCATGAAAATCCATAAATTGATGATTTGACCAAATTTCCCCAAATTTATTTCACGAAATTCACCAATTTCCCTTTTTCCGATTTTTGCCGATTTTTAGTATGTTGTTTATGGAGGGTTTATGTACTTACTCCAGCAAAAAAAAATTCTGTTGCAATTAGTTCCGGGTTTGGCATTTTTTCTCATAAATGCACTGGACTATATATGGATAGTTAGACATCTGAGAATAAGGTCCTACTCAGCTAGTTTGTATGCAGTTGCATGACCAAATAAAAGTAAGTCTGGTGACAGTGGTCTCTTTCCAAAATGCAATTGCATAAATAGCGGCCGAATAGTTTTAATATATATTCATTTTCTGAGGTCATCAACCAGGTGAATTTATCTTTATTGCTGAGATTTTTGAAGTTTTTATTTTAATAGTATTTATTTAATCTTTAAACTTTCAGTTTTCTAACATTATTGTACTTTTTACATCATCCTCAACTAGATTGCCATCACAATTTAAACATATTTGCTCAATTTCCTTTATTTTTGGCATGTTATGAGTATCATGCTTTAACCGATCCTCAGTTTTAATATGAGCGCTAATTCTGATTTTAGTGATTATTCTCCTGTAATAAAATGTTTTTAGTTTTTTGAGGTAACTCTCCATTTAAAACACAATTTCAGTATGAAATATAAAGTTAGTTTGTCTTTAGTTCCAGTCTTTCCTTTGTGTATGCCAGTTCAATAAAAAAATGTTTGTCAATTATACTCTTAAGGGCTTTCTATGTCTGAGCCATAGATGTCAGGAGGTGGAAGTTTAGATGGACCTACACAGAAAACTACTCAATTGTTAAAGGCCCATTTAATTTTTCGAGTCACCGATTTAGTTTTAAAAACAATATATGACATAAAAATAAAATAACGATCAATATACTATAATTCATTCATTATATATTATATAACAATAACAAATGTCAAAAAGATTACTTTAAAGGGACTCAACAATCATCGCCACCGTGTTGTTGTTGTTGAAACAGCTGTTCACTGCCTGTTCCTAACGCTTCTGAAAACTGCATGCATGGTTTATCTCCCCTGATTTCTATAAATAGATTGGGGGTATTCCTATGTTTTCAGTGACAGCAAGCATGGTTTCAGGATATCGTTAGAAAAAGACGATATTTATTGAGCTTAAATTGGCAAAATGCGATCAAATAAGACGTTTTTGTCAGCGCGAAGATGCCGAAAAATTGGAAAGAGCAGCGAATGGGGTGTCTTCCGCCATGGATTTTGGGAAGTTCACGAATGTCAGTGGATTTCCATGCAAATCTGCGGAGCAAAATTCTGAAAGTTACGGAGTTGCACATACCTGCATACTTCTCAGTCTTCTGAGTGTGACTTGATGCGGTACTATAGTATAAGAAACAGCAGGTATTTATCTGGTGGGTCCGCTTTGTAAATTATAAAATTTTGCAATAAATATATTTTTGATAATTTTTTTCTGGATTTACATCACTTGACCTACATATTAATTTGTCAGATTTGAAATATCAATATTGAATATAAAATTCAAAAATAAATACACTAACATCTATACAAGTTCCAATCGGACCTGCCAGATAAATACCTGTTGTTTTCAAATATACCACATCAAGGCACACTCGGAAGTATGTGCAACTCTAGTTCAGTCGTGATCAACGTAGTGCGTATCCTTCCTTGCTGGAAGCAGCAATCTGCGAAAGCGGTCATGTTGACTTAAAGAACAAATACAGAAAAGAACAAATACAGACGAGATGATGGATCAGTCACAGGCATGCTGTTTGAGGTAAAGCTACCACCCCTCGAAGAATGAAGGAAAGAACAGTGACTGGTTCAATACCACAAAATAGTCAAGGGGTTGGTTTCAGCCCTGCCTAAAGCCTGATTATCTAGAACACGAGAAGAAAGACACAAGGGAAATACAGCCAACAAAATTTTAGGACTGTGTCAGTCAAAATCCGGTGGAGAAGGAGGTGTGTAACAACACAGAATCGTTCCAACTTCTGCGTACCAGCAGCTCATAATACGAACACTCCTTATTTGTTATTTAAAAACAACTGTGGAATTGAACTACCTGGAACAGACTTCAGTCGGTTGTTGATGTCAGTGATATTGACGGTTTTCTATCTGCTCTGCGAGGGGAAAAACAGTATGGAGTGTTTTCAACAATGCTAACAAGGAGCTATTGCTTAACCCTTTGAGTGCCAGGGGCCGATCTCATCGGCCCTAAACCTACAAAATAAGTCTGTTTAAGAATATAAGAATAAATTATTAAAATTGTAAAAAAAATTGTAAAAAAAATAAATTGTTAGGCCAATGCATTCTCTTATATATGCGAGGCGACCTATGGTCGACTCGCATATATAAGAGAATGCATTGGCACAGGGTATATGGGTTGATACAAAAATCGACCTGGCACTCAAAGGGTTAAATATTTAAAAATTATGCTTGTTTATCATATATAATAAATTATTTTTCAATTATTTCGCTTGCTGCTTATATTTATACTCCAAAATAATTTTGGATGGCTCAAACAACAACATTATCATTGCATATATTAAGTACTATATGGGAGATTAATCTAACATTTAATGGCTGATTTAAACGCTTAAGCGTAACTCCATTACGCTTAAGCATAATTGGTTTGTATTGCCTTGCAACGTTATATGTAATGGTAGGCCTACATGTATCTAACTTAGTAAGGTTTAATGTTCTGGGCGGATGGTAAGATTACTAGCATCGTAATTGACTGCATCAATTTCAGCTTCAGGGGAGTTTTTCCAATTCTATTACGCTTTACTTTAGCGTGAATGCATTATGTGTGATCGTAAATGAATTACGCATAAGCATAATGTAATACGCTTAAGTATGGTATAATGGAAATCTAAATTACACTTAGGCATTGCGAATTAAGCTTAAATTCATGCTTAAGCATAATGAATTACACTTAAGCGTGATTGGCAATTAAATGTGAATTTTGCCTCCCATATGTGTACTATTTGTTGTTTCATACACTTTGCCCCACGTGTTTGGTTGTTTCGCACCATATATTTGGCCATTTCTCACCACATGTTTTGTCGTTTCCCACAACTGTCATGCGTTGCTTTTGAAAAAAATCCTTTGAAAAAGAACATACAGTAATACCCAAAGTAATGACCCCTTAACCACACCAGGATTATGGAAAATAATTCAGGATTTAGTTGGAAATATGGCTTGTTGCTATTCGTTGGAAAGCTCTCGTCGAGAGCTTTCCGATGAATGGCAACAAGCCATATTTCCGACTAAATCCTGAAAAGTTACCCATAATTCTGCTTTGGTTAAGAGGTCGATTAATTAGAGCATTACTGTACATGTGTATATACCAATCACATGTATATTGAGTTTTTAAAAAAAGTTTCTGAACCCCTTCGGTTGTAAATAGAATGCACTCAGTGATTCTGACTTCAAACTTGTGCCTCCTAATTATATAGGTTGATTGAGTTGAAAGGTTAGAAAATCAGTGCCCTCTCTTGAAATTATTTCTTAAGGAATAATCTCTGTTTCATATTTTGATTACAGTTTAAAGATGGTCTATATATTCTTATTACAAGTTTTATATATTTTCCTGGGTATAAAATAATGTCCGGAAATGCTTCAATCAATTACTGTTCATTCTATTTTGAATTTTCTGGTATATATACTAGTATACCTACAAATAATTTGTGACATTTTACTGCTTGAGGAAACGTTCGGAGCATAGCAAGCAGGAAAATAGTAAAAAAAGATTGTCCCAACTGATTATCAATCAGTTGTAATATTAAATGATAGAAGCGTTTCTGGACTGGTGTCTTTGACAACTTGACTTATCATTATTATTTTATACCCTAGAAATTATAGAAAACAATTTAGGAAGAGATGATCCATCTTTAAGCCAATCGAGCAAAGTTGATCTATTTCTCCATGTTCTTCTAATAGGTGATGTTTTTATCGAATATATTTGCACATTTTACCCACTGCCGCACTGCGAGTGCATTGGTCCCTTTAATATTTCATGTAAAAGTGGTGAAAACTGTAATATTAAACAAGAACAATAGCTTTAGTTAACACAAAATTCACTGAAATATTTTCACAGTGGGGTTTCTGTGAGGAAAAAAATATTTGTTTTCCTCATAGAATCTCCACATATATATTCAGACAGACAGATGAGGAGGGGTGTTGAAAAATGCTTGGGGAAAACAGTTGTAAAGAGGGAAAGAAATTGGTTGCGGGGCTGGGTGAATTGCAGAAATGGTCAAAGGTAAAAAAGTAACATACGTGTCTGAATATATATTAACACCCCCCCCCCCCCCCCCCTCCAGAGCAAATTGAAATAATTTAAATCCATATACCCTGCTTTTCTCATGGCATTTGTTTTGGTGTTTTTGGTGATTAAAATTAACTTATGACTGAGATTAATCCTTCAGTCATGATACTTTTCCAAAAATGACATTTTTTTGTATTTTTGTCTGTTTAACAAATGTTGGGGCATAAATAGAAAAAAACAATCAGTAGAGAGTGCACTGGCTTAGAAGTTCAATACAAGTATTGTTAGCTTAATGCATTCTCTTATATATGCAAGGCATCCTATGGGAGACTCGCATATATAAGAGAATGCATTGGCACAGGTTTTCAAAAAAATTCATGAAGCTCCAGTTATGGAAGGATTAATCATAAATAATGGTCTCCCATATGGCACCTTGTATATATAAAAGAATGCACTGGCTTGCATAGTCAAGATAAATGTTGTTAGGTCAATGAATTCTCTTAAATATGTGAGTCTGCCAATGGGAGACTGGCATATATAAGAGAATGCATTGGTATAGTGTTTTTGCAAAATTTCAGGAAGCTCCAGTCATGAAATGTGCAAAATTATTTGAACTTTCCTCTTAGAACACTTTAAATTGTAAAAATATAGCATCGCAAGGTGTTTGGAAATCCCTTCAGTTTGTAAGTCTAACACACAATTTGTTCAAAAATAGTTTTGTCTTCATCATAGACTAATAAAGAAATCATGTTTTGTACACAATCTACATTGTAGTCAGAAAATTACTAAAACAATGAAAAGGCTGTACAAAAAATTTCTAGTTTTTGAAATATCTGACCATCATATATTGAATTTGGCTCAGTGTGATACACTCCCATTCTTGAAAACACACAACTTGAAAAATCCTTACTCTAACAGATGGATTAATAATTATCTCTTTCTGTAACAATTATTTTATAGTTTCCTGTGTATAACATAATAAATATGAATCGAAGACCCTTGCCTGGAAACACTTCTATCAATTAGTATTATAATAGTATACAATCAATTTCCAGTATTTTAATGGTATCTCCGGCTTATTTTTATAATTTTATAACCAGTAAACTATACAACACATGTTAGAGGAAGAGATAATCCATCTTTAGTGAATCCTGGAAATTTGTAAATGATTAAATTTCCTCTGTAAAGCAGGAAAATAAAATCTACAAAACATGCAGTTGGAAGGACTTGGGAGACTCGAATATATAATATAACCATTTCTTGATGGGAACTGCGCTGGTGGAGCAATGAATCATGTGCCAGTGCATTCCCTTATATTTGCAGATACCATACTAGGTAGCCTCACATATATAAGAGAATGCACTGGCTTACAAGGTCAAGGTAAATATTGTTAGGCCAATGTACATGTAATGTATTCTCTTACATATTCTCGGATCCCTACTGGTAACTACCATATATAAGAGAATGCATTAGCACATGGTTTTTTCGCAATATTTCCAATGCTCCAATCATGGAAGGGTGAATGCTGCTCCCATAATGAAAGGGTTAATTGATTTTATTCCAAATAGACATTTTTTGTTTTAGTTTTAGTTCCGACCCTCCAGGTATTTTGTCTCATAAATGAACCACATACAGTAATGCCCTAATTAATCGACTGCTTAACTACAGCAGCATTATGGGTAACTTTTCAGGATTTAGTTGGAAATATGGCTTGTTGCCATTCATCGGAAAGCCATATTTTCGACTAAATGCTCAAAAGTTACCCATAATTCTGCTGTGGTTAAGGAGTCAATTATTTAGGGCATTACTGTACTATGATGGTGGTGGTTCTGCTGAGTTTAGTAAGGCCAAATCAAATTAATGTTCTGTTTCTGAGACACTGCCACTTCATTATTATATGGGAGAGATTTCCGATGAATGGCAACAAGCCATATTTCCGACTAAATCCGGAAAAGTTACCCATAATTCTGCTGTGGTATTGGAGTCGACTAATTAGGGCATTACTGTAGTTTTGATTACTCTGACTACTGATGGTATACATGTACTAGCACCTGCCATAAATCATGAATAACAGAGGTGAATCATGAGTACCGGATACAAAAAATATAGGATAGAAGCCATGGTTATTTCACACTGTTATAAATATGAAAATAATTACATTTTTGCTGCTGAAGTATTGTCCATAACTCCAGCTCATCAAGAAGTATGAGACTGAATTATATCAAAATATGTCATTTTGACAAAAAATAATCAATTTGATGCTCAATGACAATTATTCTCAGTGAGATATATCATACAGTTCCAGGAGATTTCACTCCATTGTCACTATCCATATTTTCTTATCTGGTACCTGCTGGTACACAGAAAAATCACCTATTTGTTATTAGTATTCAGAATAGGAGTCTGGGGTCCGCCATGGGGGACATCATCAATATCATGAAGAGATATATTTAAGAAGACTTATTTTAAATGATTTATTAATAAGGTACTTAACACAATAACACATGTATGAATTTTCACTAATGAATTAAATTTAATATAATTAAAAAGTCTGTTAATATCTGAATATCACAATTGACTGTCACTAGCTGTGATAGACTTGCAATTGAATTTATTAATTGAGTAATTGGCAATCATGAATATTTTTGTGGGACAAACCCCAGCTTCTGGCATGATTTAGTCCTTGTTTAAATTATTGTTGAATGTTGGGTCAACAGCCTGGAGCTATCTAGTTGAAATTGAAGAAACCCCCTCCCCTAGATCATGCCATGAATCTTTACTCTGCTTATCGCCTGTAGAGATCTTATTCCATCAGTACAAAACTTGGGAACTTTTTTATGTTTTGATAGGGAACTTTATAACATTGAAAAAACAAGGCAGGGAACATATTTATTTGTTTATAATTGTTCCTCGATAATCAACTTCAAAGTATGGGGGAAATTCCATGATTGTAAGTGCGCATAGCAAACTCACCCGTCAAGTCCTGTTAAATAATGTCATCTCGAGCTGGCACTTTCGCCCTACTTATGAATAAACTGTTAAGCGACAGGTATTAACAAAGAAATATATTCCCGTGTTATTTTTTCAGCTTTATAAGGTTCCCTATCAAAACCTCAAAAAGTTCCCAGGTTTTTCATTGGTACAATATGATTTCTACGGGCATTAGCCTCTGGGAGGCCAAATTGCCATTTAGTAATGAAGTGTGATTAAGCGCAATTAATTGCACTTGAGCGCAATTATTGCACTTAAGCACAAATAATTACACTTAAGCAGAATTACTTGAACTTATCATTGTTCTTAAGCGCAATCATTGATCTTAAGTGCAGTCGATTGCGCTTAAGCATAGTAATTTGTTCTTGAAAACATAATTATTTGTGCTTAAGCGCAATCAATCTTGCTGCGGTGCGCAATCAATTGGCTAATCTTAAGCGCATTTCATGGTTATATGTAACTATTATATAAAACACCCCTGGTGAATAAATAGGTTTTATCCATAACTCAACCTTATAGTTCTTACTGACATATCACCTCTTGTTTTCATTAGTTTGGATGGGTAGGGAGCAAGTCTAAGTTCTTTATTGATATGGTAGACTCGCGATAGCATTACCTTCTGTTTTAGTTCAGGCAATTCGTGACTAGCATTGACTTCTGTATTAGTTGGTGCAACTTTGATTTTCGAGTATATACCGGTATACATGTGCACCATATGAGGGAAGCAGGTCCTCAGTGACACCATATTCGCGCTACAGTTTATGACATGGACATACTACAAGAGACGCTGATTTTAATAAAACTACCAGAGCTCGAGGAGTGAGACACCAAAGCTCCCAGAATGAAACACATATTTTTGGGACAGGGATGCTGATAATATGACAATATTTAGGTTTTTCACACGATTTAAGTAAATAAGTAAACCCTCATACAGTGACACCACATTATTGCTATATGACCATAGCTATGGCCCAAATCTGTGCAAAATTCTTTAAAAAAAATATATTAAAACATACTAGAGGAGACATCCATTTTTTGGATATAAGGGATGCTGATAATTATATGACATTATGGATTATCTTTGAATGTTGCACACATACAGTTAGAGGCCCCGGTAACTGTACTAGGCTTATTTAAAAAGGTTAAAATTAGCACATGCTCTTCTTGTGATGCTAGGCGATACTCCAGGTTATGACAATTAATATTTTATGGGTAGGCTAGATAGTAGTTACAATTAATTGCACTTGAGCGCAATTAATCATGCTTAAGTGCAACTCATAATGCTTAAGCATGAATGCCCTATTTGTACTTAAGCACAATATTTTATCGCACTTATGCACAATCGTTTGCCCTTAAGTGCAATAAATTTTGCTTAAGCGCATTCAATTGCACTTAAGCGCAATTCAATGTGAATGTGGCCTCTCATAATCATATTACCCAGAGTAGAGATCATTCATGGCATGATCTACACTTCCCCCAACAAAAAAATATATCTAATATTGGGCCACACATTTTGAAATTAGTCATTTTAATACTATACGGGTCACTGTTGAGACTTGTTGAATTTGAATCTGCAGGGTCTGTATGTAGTCAGTGTAGGCATAATGCAGCCAGTCCAATCCAAAGCCATACATGCATATTAGTACATTTCAGTGTCAAATTGCACTTGCTACATGTACATTTGTCTGACGCTATCTACCCACACTGTTTTTTTTAAATCTGCGTGTTTGAACGATTGGTTCTCCAACAGGTCCCATTGAGACCCGAGTCACTCGGCTCCTTGGTCATCAGGCTGAGAATTCCCGCTGTTGACAATATTCAATTACAATGTCAACAACACACGAACTTATTCGAAACGAGTTTTGACCAGTTTTCCAGGCAATAATCGTTGAATTCATATGTGACGACCCAACACTCAACGCACCATACACCGAGTTAAAACTCCGATAATCTAATTCAAATATACGTTCTAACTAGGTTTTAATTAATTTACTTCGTCTTGAGAATGAGAGTGATTTATTATTCCAAAGTCGTAAAAACAATCGTATCAAATTGGTGACGAAAGGTCGCCGACCAATCGGATCGTGCGGATGGAATTGTGGCTAAAAATAGATATCTGCGGGATTCCGCCTTATCATTGCTTCAGTCAATGGGGGTATATTGGTGAAGATTGTTGTGTCACTTTAATCATAGTTTTAGAAGGGAAATTTTGGGAACAGCTTTCTCAGCAAATAAACAAATTAAGTGAAAATGAAGAGTACAAAAAGTATATGATCTGAACCTGTAAGATGGTGGAATGGCAATTTAATTGAGTTCATTACTGCTTCAAGCATTTCAACATTATGTTAGGTGTGTGTTGAAAAATGGCGAACATCCATTTTGCAAGAATTAATATAAATCTTTGGACTGAGATGAGTTTTAGCCTCATTTTTAGGTCACAAGTCCATTGCCAAATTTCCAGATTACCAGCTACATGTACATGTATCTCTAACACTGTGGTCTATTATTGGTGATTGCTCCCAGCTTGAGTGGACTGACCTGAATGCCAACATTGGATTAGTTCCTTGATGTAACAATTCATGGTAATGGCTTACACAATTTTCTTACACACACCTAACATAATGTTGAGATTCTTTAAGCAGTATTGAACTCAATTAAGGATACAGAATTCACAAACCAAATTACGGAAGAAGATGGATAACTCTAAAATCAAGTGGCTTTGGCTGTTAGATATTTGACAATCCGGCCATATTTCATCGAACAAAATGTTGATAAATAACACGTTTTGGGCATTTTTATTTCTATAGTTGACTGTACATGAAGTAAAAATAGCATTATTTTTGGGCAATTAATCGATTCTGATAACTGAAACGGCATTTTTTTTTTAATTTGTACAAGTTGGAATCTGATGATATGGGGACCATCGAATCGGATTGAGTACCTTTAAATTACCATTCCACCCTTTTACTAGTTCAGATAATGTACTTTATATAGCAGTTATTCATTTCCACCAATTGCTGTATATTTGCTGTTCCCAAAATTTACCTTCTAAAACTATGATTAAAGTCATCATTTCATCATTTGACATTGTATTGTTATACAATATGGTTGAGGTGGTCTTCACATAGTACAGATTCCTTTATGTGGTGTACTAGCTTAAAGTGATGTGAAACACTCAGATAGGGTGACTAAATAAAAATGTAGAATAATCTTGCTCAAAGTAGTTATTTTGCTAATATAAATCCAAATTTACAACACACACCGTCATTCTTATACATCAATTAAATTCAATGACTCTCGGTGGCGAAATCATTTGCGTTCGTTTATCGCTGTTTGTTGCGTCCCGAATCGAGATGTAAATATTTACAATTACGCGTTGTTCAGGCGATGTTTTCTATTGAGTGGTGTGGTAACTGTGGTTGATTTCATTGAGATCATCGGCGATGTTAGTAGAATTTCACATCCCCCCAGTTGGTACAGTGCCTGAGTACTAACTTATCACTTTACTGCACCCGAACAAGTCCATAATATGTCTTTAACAATTAAATAGTTTTCTGTGTCATAGTATAGATTCCTTCATGTGGCGTACTACCGTACATTGTAGCTTAACAATTAAGTAGTTTTCTGTGAAGGTCCATCTCAACTTTCCAACTCATGACATAGCTCAGGCATGGAAACACCTTAACTAATTTGCTAACTACAAAAATATGTATACACACAAGCCCTCTACATGGGAAATTCAAAAAAAAAATGGCTGATTACATGCTATATTCCAGATTCTGTTTGGCGGTTTGTCATTGTTCCACATATCCCATCCCATTTCGCAAAAAACATGATTACATTTCAACCCATTTCAGACCCCATACAGCTGCATTTGTCCCGACTTCCTGCTATTACTGTTAACTGTTGTGTACCATACTTACCTTTGAACAGACGTATGTAGTTTTTTAAATTCTGTTACATGGTAAAGTAGAGTGCTGCTATTAATTAGTTTCATCCAACGTAAACAACGCTCATTATTAGTTTTTGGCTTTGGAAATGGCCAAAAGGCCACTGTTGGTGTTCCACTCGAATCAAACTCTAATCTTTCTGGATAACGGTTGTCAGTGTGACTATTTGGATAAGCGCACCTTTTAGGCATGCTGAAAAACCATGAATAACATCAAGTCGCTGCACTAAAGAAATTACTTTCCTTAGCAGCTTGGGCTTGGTTGTATTCAATGACTATTGATGATGTTGTAGCAACCACTCTTCCATGCAGAAAAAGCTACAATAGAAGCAAAGCAACCTGAAAAAAAGAACGCCAGGTCCAGGGGGGGGGGGGGGGTCTGCAAAAAAAATTATGTATATAGGGCCGTGGTGTTAGGGTGGTCCAGAGGCTGAAAAAAATGGGCTTGTAATTTTTTTCCAAAATGGGGTTTTTTCAAACAATTTACAAGTACTGACCATGTAATGTTGTTTGTAAGCATGTTAATACCATGCTTGTTGGTATAGGGCTATATAGGCAGCTATAGTGACTCTTTAGCCTCAGATTTAGCAACATTCTTGGTTTCACAGGATCCCGGCCCACTTCACAGTGGACCACCATAATAGCGTTCAGGAAACTTATGATCAACGGAAGAAATATTTAGTAACAAAATTAATATATTACCCAGTTGTATTACCTGAATAAAAGTAATAAAACAAAAAAACTATCACAAATTTGATACTACATTGTGAATACTGAAATGATGACTAGATATCATTAACCTGATTGTTTATTGACATGAAATTGAAAAGGGTATCTCATAAATTTCTAATGTCTGAAATACTGTCTTGTTCTGGCAGACTGGCATGTAATCAAATTCATTCCTTCTGGTTATTTCTCATCTTGAATGATTGCAAAATATGACAACAGACTCTTGAGTTATAATGCAAAATGTTTGTACGGATGCACGGACGGCTCGAGACGTCAACTATATACCTGCCGACTAATATCGGGGGGTATAATAACCATATACATGTATCTATGTGTATACCTATCCAAAAACAATTCCCCTCCCCCACCCCGGTGGATAAGACTAAAGAGTTCTTTGGTCATGCACAAATAATTGTGGAACCCCTGACCTGTTTACCACTATTTACCCTGGCCAGTGTTCTCTGTCAGACACAACACACTCGATATATGAAGGTTATAATGGGGTCTAGGGAGATGTGTGACATATAGTGTAACTACACAATGCTTTATTATTGTTGTTGGCTACTGAAAACACCAGGAAACTCCTGGAAATACATTTTTTTCGTTTTTCTGATCTGTGTTTAACAATTAAGCATGTTATTGCTTGAGTCTTAATGGTACACAGCAAGAGTTTGCCCCAAAAAAGGATAGTGGAATGTGATTGAAAGGCAGTTATTGAAGAACGGCTAAAAAAAAACTCTGAAATTTTGATAAAAACATGAGAAAGGGGAGTGGGGTTTTTTTTTGCACAAATGGGGTGGTGGATCCATCGGGTTCGGAAAAAACACTTTTAGGGCACTATATGTACAACTTTTTCCCAGACCCCCCCCCCCCCCCCTGCCAGGTCAGGTTAAAAGCATGAATATTTTTTTCTATAATGTGGTTGGTCTTGGCTAGATATTAATTAAAAGGATGCATGGCCACTATGGGAGGCCATTTTCGCATTTATTAAATAATTGGTCTTAAGCATAATTAATTGAGTTGTGCTTAAGCACAATTGATTTGATTTTTTTCTATATATTCACAATTAAAAAGTCTATAAATTCAATTGCACTTAGGTGCAATTATTGAGTATCACAAAAAAATTCTTATTTTTTTTTGAAACAACTGAAATTGGTGTAGGGTTCTCTATTCTGAAGGTTCACTATTCCGAAGGTTCTCTATTCCGAATGTTCACTATTCCGAAAGTCTTCTATCTATTCTGGGCATATTTATCCAGAAATTCATACAAATTTACATGTCCCCCCCAGCAAAAAAAAACACATTTTTATATTGTGCACAATTAAAAACTCTATAAATTCAATTGCGCTTAGCCTTAGGTGCAATTATTGAGTATCACAAACAAATTCTTTTAAATTCTTATAGAATAATCTGCATTCAGTATAACTATCGGGTGACATTTACTAGTATATGATATTATTTTAGAAACAACAGAAATTGGTGTATGGTTCTCTATTTTGAAGGTTCTTTATTCTGAAGGTTCTCTATTCAGAATATTCGCTATTCCAAAGGTCTTCTATCTATTCTGGGCTTATTTATCCAGAAATGCATACAAATTTACATGTCCCCTCAACAAACAAAAAAACACAAATGGAATTGAATATACTATTACACTCACATAGTACATTAATACACCCAATTCTAATTTCCAAATTCTTCCAGATTTTGGTTATTAATATCAGGAAACAGAATGGAAACATGGTGACTGTATGACTGAAACAAAATAAGGGATAAAGTTCTGTCTTTGGAAGAAATATCAAATGTCAATAGTTACGTCAGCCCACACATGAGTCATAAACGCTAATACATCCATACTAAGATGGCATATGTTTGTAACGCACACCATCGAGGAGGAAAGGTCCTAGTTTAATAGAATAATAAAAGGCCGCTCGGCCACAGTGTCCCCCGAACCGGTGGCTTCATTTGGAGCGGAGGCTTTGTAGAAGTATACTATATGGATAAGACACTTGTGCATTGTCTCATTACTGTCATGCATACAAATAACCAAATCTTAAAAAAAACTCTTAAAGTCAAAATATAACCTCAAATTGGCACAAAATGAAGAAAATTACAAGAAAAATTGAACTTTCTAAGTCGAAAAGCCCATAACTCCATGAACTCTGAGCAAAATCATCGGTTCAAACTGAAATTCGTCGAACTTGATCTGTCTTTTGTGCTAGTAAACCTACATATACCAAATTTAATTTCATTCAGTACACATTTACTAAAGTTTTCATCCGGAAACCTCAAATTGGCAAAAATTCTAAGTCAAAAAGGGACATCAACCTGGTGAAAATTGGCGGGCGGAACCCGAATTCGAACTTGACCTGTGTTTTGCTGGGAGAAAGAGACATACCATATTTGATTTAAATCTGATTAACTTTACTAAAGTTATCATCCGGACACCAACTTTTGGGGTTTTATATGTCCGGTCGGCGGACAAAAAAGGGCCATAACTCTCGCAAAAATTATCGGATTAAACCGAAATTCAAACTTGAGCTGTATTTTGATATAAGTAATCCACAAAAAAACGTGTTTTGCATATAATCAATCCAAAATCAAGTTATCATCCGGAAACCAAAAAAAAGAAGTAATTGAATTTTCTATGTCGAAAAAGGGGCATAACTCTGCCAAAAATGGTCGGGCAGAACCCAAGTTCGAACTTGACCTGTGTTTTGCTGGGAGAAAGTAATATACCAAATTTGGTTTGAATCCGATTAACTCTACTAAAGTTATCATCCGGAAACCAACTTTCAGGGGTTTTCCAAGTCAAAAAAGGGGTCATCACTCTGGTGAAAATTGGCGGACGGAACCAGAATTCGAACTTGACCTGTCTTTTCTGCTAGTAAACCCACATACCAAATTTAATTTAATTTGGTTCACTCTAACTAAAGTTATCATCCGGAAACCTCGGACGCACGGACGGACGCACGCACAGACGTGCTGATTATAATAGTCCTCCGAACCCGTTGGGCCTTAAAAAAAAAGACGTGTAGTATATTATGTATGTGTCTCACTTGAATTTTATAAAATAGCCTATTATATGAATTAGAGTGATAATGGTAAGTCTCATTTCAAGCAGGATAAGCATAATCCATGGAACCAAAAAATATCTGACAATAACTTATAAGCATTTCCAATCCATACATATATAAAAATTTCCAAAGTTATGCTTGAGAAACTTGATCAAATTGACCTCTCAGTAAAATTCAAAATTCTGACTCAAGTGCCCTAGATTAGCTCTAAATGCAATGGATTTTCAAAAAAATTCCAGGGGAAGAACCCCCACCATCAGCAGGGGGTCACCCCTCCCAAACCTTCCTCCACTCAGGCCTTCAGGTTATGCCTTTGGCATATCATTGCCCAAAAACAGGTGTCCCCAAAAAATACCTAGATCCTTCACTGAATGCGGAGGAGAAGGTGGGGTTGTGAAGCCATCATTAAGAGATCGGTTCAAGACGCTTACTCCAATATGTGACAGTGCAGTGGTGCTGGACTGACTCCAATTGTAGACTAGTATATATGTACCGGTAAATATTGAAGCATATGCAAGATTGAATTGGAGTTTCTAGTTCCTCTGTCATTTGGGTTAACCCTGATTGGGGCTAAGAAGTGCATAGTTTGGGTTATTGACAAGTATTATACAGTTATTTTTAAAGATACTGAAAAAAAAAAGTTAACAAAAAAAACAACCAACTTTGGTTCAGATCAAATAATCCAAAATGGAGTTATCGGTCGAAAACCAAAAATGTTAACGGACGGACTGACGGCCGGACAGACGGACGGACAGACTGATAACATAATACAACCTTTTTTCAAAAATGGCGTATAAAAATCAAACAAAAAGCACAAACACAATATACAATACAAATATACAGAAGTCTGTGGGGGTCACCTAATCGCATTTCGACGGTCAAATTATAAATCGAAAAAGGGCTGTAACTCATGTAAAAATAATTGGACGGAACCCATATTCGAACTTGGCCTGTATCTTTAGCTGGGAAATACACATACCAACTTTGGTTCAGATCAAATAATCCAAACTGGAGTTATCGGTCGGAAACCAAAAATGTTAACAGACGGTCAAATTCTAAATCGAAAAAGGGCTGTAACTCATGTAAAAATAATTGGACGGAACCCATATTCGAACTTGGCCTGTATCTTTAGCTGGGAAATACACATACCAACTTTGGTTCAGATCAAATAATCCAAACTGGAGTTATCGATCGGAAACCAAAAATGTTAACGGACGGACTGACGGCCGGACAGACGGACGGACAGACTGATAACATAATACAACCTTTTTTCAAAAATGGCGTATAAAAATCAAACAAAAAGCACAAATACAATATACAATACAAATATACAGAAGTCTGTGGGGGTCACCCAATCGCATTTCGATTCGCCCTATGGACATAATCGAGCCCAATACTGCTGATACACACTGATTCTGTATTGATAATCTATATCTATATAACGTTTAAACACGCTGACCTTATATTACCTTTACTCACTGCATCCCAATTCCAAAATGTTATATTTGGAGGATTTACTTTGTGAAATACATACGGTACAACCCCCAGCCCTACCCAACAAACTTGTCATCTCAGGATTTTTTTTTCTTTCAGAAACAGTGGTTGTTGTTCACATGCGGTGGGTGTTATTCTGCCCTTAAAATTTTAAAGATCATGTTTTTGTGAAAAGATCGGCAACTATAGTAATACTAGTATAAATTATAGACATACCTTCGAACACACGTATCTGTTCTTTGATGCCGGTTTGTATAACAACTCCAGATTTAGCTGATCGTGTGGTCGTCCACAACATGTTATCCATCGCAAACACTTCTCAATGTCAACTTTCGGCTTTGCAAATGGAATAAAAGTCACTCCGATACATCTATCAGGGTAACGATTATCGGTGTTACACCTCCCATGGCTGCACTTTTTCACCATTTTATGAAAATCCGACTCAGCTTTGAAATATTCTGGAGCACATCGAACAAATTATCCAATTGAACTGATAACAAAACAAACGAGATCTCTCGCCGGGCATCGAAATTAATCACCAAACCAGGAATAAATGACAACATTTTCTGATTGGATGATAAGGTGATGCACGGATACTTTGTATGAAATTTAATAGTCTTGCTAATTACACAAAAAATTATGTTTAATCCGAACAAACATCTGCCGATATTACTGTTGCTACGCTAGTAAACAAACATTGATGTCTTACCGGAAATCACACTAGGCTCTCAGTGAATAGATGCCGTTATCTGATTGGATCATGCCGATATCTGCCGATATCTGCCGAAGCGTCAATTAATGAATTATACAATTTTGCAATAAATATATTTTTGAGAATTTTTTTCTGGAATTATATCAAATTTGATTGAGAATCAATACAAAATTATAAAATAAATGCACCAACATTATAATAATGGAACAAGTTCCAAGCAGACCTGCCAGATAAATACCTGTTGTTTCCAATCCCACATAAAATCACACTCAGAAGTGTGTGCAACTCGGTACTAGTACTACTAGTAACTCCCCATTCAAAATTGGTCACTTGACACTCCCCTTAACTTGGCTTAAGCCTTAAAGGGGTACTGTACGCCATTTTCATTAAATTTCCGGTGACAACAACGATCTAATATCGATAATATATAGAAACATAAGTAATTTGAGTCGAAGATGTATTCTGTAAACGCTCAGGTTAATAGGCTATCTTAAAATTTACTAATTTAAAAGTTAATAATTTGATATAAATTGAATTTATGACTGGAGCCATAAAATGGCGTCAATTAAATTACGAATTACCGTAATCAAAAATAGTAATTGAGGGATACTGGATTTTTAAACCGATCGCACACACGATTGCTTAAAATATTATGATGATACGGGGAGAACACTCAAGCCACTCACTGACTAGCGACGATACAATAACTTAAATGATTATATGGGACTAGTATGCATATAATAATTAATATAACTTTTATTTTATTCATTTGGTTGAAAACTTTACAAAAATTACTCGACAACGACAATTTGTATTTTTGCATTCCGGTAAATTTGTCATCCGTAACATGACTTCGTACTCAACAGAGTTTCAAATACTGGAAAAATTGTTACCTTATTCTCAGACTCGGAGACTATAGAAACCAACAACAACATGTGGCGTACAGTACCCCTTTAAATTAAAGTTTACTTTAAGCAGTGTTAAGGCTTAATTATTAAATATGAATGACAAATACAAATCAGTCACCTGCAAATTCAAGGACTACGGCTACGTGTCTTTAAAATTAAACTCTCCAGATAACAACTTGCATTATGCACAACTTGTCATCTCGTTCTGAGATAATGAAATTGTATTTTGTATAGACTGTTCTGCCAGCAAATCGCTGTGTTCATTAATATATTCACGAAGGTCACGGTCACATATTCTACACAGGGGAGATAATCTTGTCTGAGATTCATTCGGACGTATAACTATAGAGTTATCTCTCCTGCATCACCACGAGATGTCGGAGCTTTCTCTCTTTTTCCCTTTTTTTTTTCACCGTCAGGTCCAGCAATGGCACATGGCGATCCACGGTGGAGGCGGTGAGTTCTGATTGGCAAGATAATGGTCGAATTTCTGCGCGCTGAGGTTTATACATTTTCTGAATGTGAAACTTGATTTTAAAACAAATGTCGATTAATTAGGAAATATTAAAATATTGGAATTATATCACTCCCATTTCTGAGAATGGCATGCCCACATTAATAGGCCAAAAAAAAAGGTTAGGTATGTAGGAAAATCTTGTTTTGATTATTTTATTTTGTTATATTTGTGTATATTTTACCATCAAATTATCGGATTCAGTGGTTTGATAATATGGCAGGCTATAATAATTGTTCTTTGTTTTATGGAATTAGTATGTTGAACAATAAACAGCACGTATATAAGCCTACCTTCTTTTTCTTCTTCTTATATTGATCTAACCGCTCTCGTAGAGCAACCACACTATACAAAAGTGTGTACACAGTTAATCATTAAATGTTAAATAAACACAACCATAAAATCTTCTCTGATGGACCCAAGTATCGCAAATGTATTGTAAAATATAGCCTAGAATAAGACATTACATCCCACTCTCTTAGTGTCTGTTAAATATTCTGTCAGTATTTGATATCTCGAGAGGCATGTGTGCGGGATTGGGGCTGGTCAAAACTAAGATGTGATAGGTGTTTAGGCGTGTGCTAACTACTACAATATATATGATATCCTGAAAGTTATAATATACCAAATGCAAACTACCAAATGCTCAAAACCAATAACGTGTTAAAGATGGATTATCATATAACAATTTTGAAACAGTTTCGCAGGTATAAAATATTAAATATGAATTGAAGACCTCTGTCGGAAACGCTTCTATCAATTCATATTTATTTTATTTCGAATATTTATTATAAAATGAGATGATAAAATTGGACCGTTATTCTAATTTTACAACAGACCATTCTCAGGCTGGTGATACCATATATCGATAGAGATCAGTAGGGTGTCCCCATAGCTACAAATCGAACGTCAAATTAGGCTCCTGCGAATATTCGATTCGAAAGTAAAATTCGATTCGAATTCGATTCGAAATTTCCATCTCGAAATTTCGAACATACACTGACAAAAAAGTAGTAGGATGTTTACGGACAGGTAAACACGTCGATCTTAGCTGTTTCTGTGCCATATTATTCCCAAAAGTTATGAATATATGCAGCTTATAATTCTTATTGTACATCGCGAAAGTTCGCATGATATTAAGTATATGTATAGCCAGTAATTAGACACAATAGGACGACTAAATGCATCTGAATTCGAGCTTTGAACATGGTAGCCAAAAGCTAGGAGATCGACGATGGACCGACGGAGAATGTAAATTATAATAACGATGAAACTTAGCAACGTTGTCATTTTACTATTTCAGTTTAATTTCCAAACAGGGGCGGCAGGAAGATGGCCTATTTGGCCATGCCGCTCCTGTACAATATAATCATGTTTATTTCTGAATGTTTCATTGTCAGCATTATGTTTGTAATTATTGTGCAAAAACAATAAAAAAAACCTCTATCATTATCCACCGTCTATACGTCTCAGATTCCGCGTTATGTAATGTCGCTGAGAATGCAAACAACACGTGTTTCCGGCGTCGAAAAGTGCACGTGTGCGGTGTTTTCGTTTGAAGTTGACTTTCAGTGTTGGAGCGTTCCTTGAAACTTGACAATTTGACGTCCGTTATTCATGTTTATTTTAAACATGATACAAGCTGCATGCAACATGGTATATAAATCGCAAGCGTCTGGGACAACCACCCATCTAAGCATCCAGCACTACATAAACAGGATACCCTGCAACTGTTGTTGCATCTTCAAGTTTATAACAACAGGTGTTTCCCAGTGCCGATTTGCAACTGTGCATGTACATGCAAACTCTAAAAATTGCGCGTGATTTTAATTCCGATAATCCCTTTCGTGGTTATATATTTAATCGTCGTGACGACGCATGGACGTTTTAATGTTTGTTTTTCTCTCGACAATTCTCAATTGAAGATAATAGTATCAGGAACGATCGGTTGATCGCTACATAAGTTATGATGGAACGTCATGGAAGTTCATAGAACGTTTCACAAATCGTCTAATAATTGACATTAAATGCCTAATTGAGAATGCAACACACAGGTATGATTCGATTCGATATTCGATTCAATATTCGATTCGATTTCGTCGGCTCGATTCGATATTCGATTCGATCAAAATCTCCAATTCGTAGGACCCTACGTCAAATGTACCAGATTGATAGTTTGTATTGTTTTATTCCCTATAGTTATGAGCGATAGTGAGTCTAATTATAGTATCAGGAACGATCGGTTGATCGCCACATAAGTTATGATGGAACGTCATGGAAGTTCATAGAACGTTTCACAAATCGTCTAATAATTGACATTAAATGCCTAATTGAGAATGCAACACACAGGTACGATTCGATTCGATATTCGATTCAATATTCGATTCGATTTCGTCGGCTCGATTCGATCAAAATCTCCAATTCGCAGGACCCTACGTCAAATGTACCAGATTGATAGTTTGTATTGTTTTATTCCCTATAGTTATGAGCGATAGTGAGTCTAATAAACGTTTATCTGTGACAAAATTACACAATAAACTTTCTGGTCTCTGCAAACACTTAACCACTATTGTTCGTTAGCTAAACAACCGCACGTTTTAGACCAGAAAATATTCGAAATATAGTCAATATTAAGCGATAGAATCATTTCCGGACAGGGGTCATCGCTTCATATCTAATATTTTATACCCCGGTAACTATATATCAAATGTTTACAAAGAGATAGACCATCTTTAAATCGATTTATTTGACGCAAGTACGGTACTCACTCTAAACGGATATGACTCATTCGAGCTGCCAAAATTTGTCTACGTAATTTGGAAGGAGTATATGATAGATCGACAAATGAGCCTGAAATCAGTTCCAAGAAGCTCAATCAGCGATATTCGGCAATTTTTAAATTTCTGGTGGCCATTTTGACAGCCATCTTGAATTTGGATGAACATTCCCCAACTCAGGTAAAAGAGGAATCCCAGCCCGGGTATCCCGTGCACATATATATTCATGGGTTGAGTTATAATAGCAATAACACTCATTGATTCGAAACAGACATTGCGTTATTAGCGTCGTTTCGGCTTTGACCGGCATTTGGGAAATCGTGATATCAGACAAAAATATCCAACAAGGAATGTATTTTATGGCCCCATTGTGTTCATACAGCACCATTCTATACGATAAATGTATAATTTCACGCCAAGATGTCCACATTTTCCCACAGAGACAAACAAAATGTGGTGAAATGTAAACAAAATAGCAATTTTTCACATTTCGGGGGCCATCTTGGCCGCCATATTGGATTTTTGTGTCGGATTTTTGGCTAATTTGTAAGGGTTGTATATTAGCCTAACGAATCGAGCGGAAAACAAGACCGCGTGTGATAACATCTTTACTATAACAGCAATCAAAGAGACCTGGTGCATATACAAAAAATGGCCGCCATGATGGGCGCCATCTTGTCTGGAGTCTCTGCGTCCACCTTTTTCTCTTTTTAACAACCGAAACAAATTAGAGGAGACATTAAGAACAAAATTAGTGGGGTGAAGTTGAGTCCTGGTGGGGTGCAGAAGTCGGCCAATATCTCCTGGACTAAAACGCTCATTCGGCAAACCTCGTCAGATTCCGTCACAGTTCCTCTCCACCAGTTGCACTATTATAAGAGGCGAAAGCGCTGCATGTTATATACAAGAAAACCTTAATCAGAAATGGTAACGCCCTCAAGATCATATTATTAGCGATGAAATGGTCACTGTCGCCCCCTTTCGTTCAGTTGGGCCGGTACCCAGCTATTTAAAATTTTCAGTTGGGTACCCAGCTTTTGTAGAATTTACATTTGGGTACCCAGCTTTATGAAATCTCTCACATAACGTGATTTAATTAGTGATTGCCATCAGTTGATTGCGAAATGCACTTGTTAAATTTGTGAATTTAATACTTGTTTATATAGAAATTATGATGTATATTCGTCACTATGCTTAAAAATAATAGCGGAGAAGAATTGTATGCATAGGAAATAGCCTGTACTGTAGATCGACTGCTCATAAAGCTTGGTACCGAAATATAAATTTTATAAAAGCTGGGTATACCAACTGAAAGTTTTAAAAAGCTGGGTACCCAACTGAACGAAAGGGGGTGACAATGACCATTTCAGTATTATTAGCCATAAATATTATATATTGGTTACATGAATGCACCGACTCAGAATTCCGTTAAAACAACTAATCATTCAAATTATTACAACAAAACTACGGCTTATTACTGCAGATTTCTCAATCACCACACCAGAAAGCTTCTAAATGCGGATCAAAAATCGGAGGCATTGTGTTCCCGCCATAAAATCTTCAAGAGTGCATGGCCCAGCCATTGTTCATACCAAACATCGAACGCAATTAACGCGGTCATAATAGTTACATACTGCAACTATAAGACATCCAGCGAATACACACCCCACGAAAACCCGAAATGTGTTGTCCTGCGAGATTTACCATCGCTATAGCTCAACTTGACACGACCAGATTAGCCTTCCTACAATATCCTAAAACAATAAAGCTTCTCAAATCATCGGCATAGTCACAATAGAACGTTCACGAACTTGGACATCGATACTTTCTAATCGCTCTACATAAGCGTGGCCAGACCTATCATCGAATACTGTTACTCTGCATGGAGCCACGTCACAAATATCAAAGCATATTGTGCTAGAGCAATACAAAGAAAAGCAACGAAACTAGTTCGTCAAATCAAAACTATATGCTACCGAGACCGAGTGATAAGACTCAATCTGATGTCTTTAAAATATCGAAGATTTAGAGGAGAGCTATCGAGGTATATAAACTGTTGAATAGTCATTACAACATCAATGCCTGTGACCTATTAGAAAGACATTCATCAGGAAGAACAAGAGGGCATAATAAAAAGTTACAGATGCCCATTGTTAACAAGGCCATAGGAAAATATTTCTTCACGCAGAGGGTGGTAAATAGCTGGAACACTCTGCCAGACTTCGCTGTTGAGGCTCCAACACTCGATCAATTCAAAATATACATAGACTCATTCCTCTATTATATAAAATACGTGTTCGACGACAAGTAATATGTTCAAGTGACTCACAAGTAAATATCGAATGACGATACACAAACATTGCAAATAATGTTATTGGACGAAAAGTCGCAAGACTTGTTCCGTATTATGATGATGATGATGATATGATTGATAGAAGAAACCACTATTATGACGATCGTGTCGATATTTGTTTAAAATATATCAATTGACATATACGCACCCGTTCCCTCATTAAAATCAACATATTTCGACCATTTTAGGGGACCTCTGCGAATTCGGAGATCTCCGCAAATAGGGAGCTACTGCAAATTGTCACACGGATCAGCACCAATTAACGAACCGTGGCTGACTCGGCTGTATCCGACTAACCTCTTTAAAATACGTATCAATTGATATACGCACCCGTTCCCTCATTAAAATCAACATATTTCGACAATTCGGGAGCTTCGCAAATTTCTCTCCGCAAATAGGGGACCTACTGCAAACTCACACCGATCAGCACCTAATTACCGAACCTGTGGCTGACTCGGCTGTCTCGGACTACACTCTTTAAATCACACCGATCAGCACCTAATTAACGAACCGGTGGCTGACTCGGCTGTCTCAGACTACACTGTTTAAAACACGTATCAGTTGACATACGCATTTTACAAATTATATTTTTCATTTCTTCTATTTGTAATTGGCAAAGCTTATCACAAACGAAAATCAACGACAATAAACGAAATTGAAATTCCAACTACACCTTTTACCGGACTCGGGGTCGCACTACAACTTTTAATGCGTCCCAAAACAACCGGTAAAAACCCATTTTCTATAAATAAAACGCCCAGCGAACCATAGCTATCTAGAATTTGGAATTTAGTATACACCCGAGGACGTAATGAGCGATGAATGCGGGCCCTATACAGACGTCTATCGAAATGGACATACAATACATGTGGACTACTTTGTGAATATTTGTGTGTATAAAACTTGACTCATGTATATTACTATGTAATGATATATACTCTCCGCATATGGAGGCAATAAATAAATACTATTTGTACCATATCAGGTATAAACTAACACGAAACCCACTTTTCTGTTCCATGCTGTGCACATGGCTGTTGTTTGTTTCGAAACCAAATACCGTGTTCAAAGTTGTATGTTTTTGACTTCAATCAGCGATAGCTTCAATGTGTCTTTCTGGGACATAAATTATAATGGTAGTAAATCTATCGACATATTTGGATGGGGTGGATATACCACAACAGTTTATCAACCGATTGTAAATATCTAATATTATTTAGATCTATTTACTAATGCCTCGATAATTTAAGCCCAAGTTCTAAACTATACATACTGTGAGGTTATTGTTATATAGTAGTGCATAATTTTTATATTGTAGGTACCGTAATTATGTTTCGAATATGTCAGGTTAAATCCGCGGGTAAAATAAGTGTACTGACAAATTTTAGTACCGCCACCAACAACGTTATATAGAGTTTGGAGTCCCGGAGTGACATCCGATTTTGTTTATAAAGTCGTGGATACGAGAATAGAGTCGTGGCCACGAAAATATGAAGTCGTGTCCACGAGAATAAAGTCGTGGCCACAAGAATATGAAGTCGTGGCTACGAGAATAAAGTCGTGGCCACGAGAATATGAAATCGTGGCCACAAGAATATGAAGTCGTGGCCACGAGAAGAAAGTCGTGGTCGTATACTATAATATAAACACATCAACATCAACATCGAGACTTATATAGTAGCCAATGAAAGAGAACAACGAAAGAATGTGTACAGACAGCACTGCCGAAACGATGACTGCGAATGGGTTGGTAATATAAGGTGGTGAAGACGTCAGGGTGGGCATAATCAGATGTTGTGTTGAAATATATATATACTAGCCGATGAGCCCGACGTTGTCCGGGCTACGTTGTCCGGGCTATTCAAAAACCAAATTTCAAGTCGATAGCTCTACCCGTTTCCGAGATCTGATCTGCGCATGCGCTAAGCTGGCGTCGCACGGGCTCGGCGACCCGATAAAATTCGTATCCGGGGCAAGATACATTCACATACCAAATTTCAAGTCGATAGCTCCACCCGTTTCCGAGATCTCGTCTGCGCATGCGCGAAGCTGGCGTCGCACGGGCTCGGCGACCCGATAAAATTCGTATCCGGGGCAAGATACATTCACATAGCAAATTTCAAGTCGATAGCTCCACCCGTTTCCGAGATCTCGTCTGCGCATGCGCGAAGCTGGCGTCGCACGGGCTCGGCGACCCGATAAAATTCGTATCCGGGGCAAGATACATTCACATACCAAATTTCAAGTCGATAGCTCTACCCGTTTCCGAGATCTGGTCTGCGCATGCGCGAAGCTGGCGTCGCACGGACTCGGCGACCCGATAAAATTCGTATCCGGGGCAAGATACATTCACATAGCAAATTTCAAGTCGATAGCTCCACCCGTTTCTGAGATCTCGTCTGCGCATGCGCGAAGCTGGTGTCGCCCGGGCTCGGCGACCCGATAAAATTCGTATCCGAGGCAAGATACATTCACATAGCAAATTTCAAGTCGATAGCTCCACCCGTTTCCGAGATCTCGTCTGCGCATGCGCGAAGCGGGCGCCACACGGGCTCGCCAATACGACAACGTTCACCGCCTGGTCAAACTACACACACGTACCAAGTTTCGTCCCGATCGGTCGAGAATCGTAGATTTGTATTAATGACAGACAGACAGACAGACAGACAAACAAACATACAGACAGAGGTCTTCAAAATATATATGAGATATGTGAGGTTATATGAGTTCCCAATGGCACAGGGTGTCCATATAATCTCAAGGGCACCCAAAATGGTACCGATATAATTAATCTTGCCAGATCACCATACATGTCCATTGTATCTATTGTAGAACATACGTATACAGTTATTGTACGTTCAGACGACCACGATACAATCGTATATATATATATAAGTGGAGGAATCGGGCCCGACAAGATCGTGGATAGTTTGTTCAGACGATTGCGACCTCGTCGTACTTATGATATCGTAGGTTGTTCTAAAGCATGTGATTGACTACCCTACGACCATTTCCAGCTACGATTTTTACGTACAAACGACTGCGATTACGTCGCAAGTGGGGGTAACCAAGGATATGCCACGATTTCGCATTTAAAATCAAACAGCGCTTGATATTATTTTATGACCTACGATTTTGACATGAGCATGCGCAATCGAACTCCCGGTTACTTCCTACGACGGAAATCTTTCCACTTACGATTGTAAGTCGTCTGAACTTACACTTACCTGAAGTTAGCATAATTATGGATCTTAAGACGTGTTTGCGAACCTAAACATTTTTTATAATATTTTAGTAAAAATGCACCAAAAAATCAATTTGGGGTAAAATTTTCAAAACTAGTTAACTGATGAGTATCTTGTCCTATTTTTAGTGGAAATTGCAATTCATACATGGTGAAATGCATAACTCAAACAAATTAGGCCGAATCATGGGGTGTCCATATTCCCTGTAGTGTCCATATCACCCCGCTTTACCCTATGTGTATATGTGGATATATGTGTGTGTGTCCTTCGTGTTGCCTCGTGTGGCATGATAAAGATCATTAAAAAGTGATCTGACCCATGACCGATTTCGGATCGGGATGGGGTGTATGGAAAGGGTGTCTTCAAGTTGGGGCCTTTGTTTGACCGAATCGCTGAAGGGGTCGATATATGGCATGCATGGGTCCCATATTTACACCACTCAGAACGGCGCGGCCATTTTGAACTGGGTCGGGTGTCGAGGCACGTGTATGGACATGGTGTGTTGACTCCTGGGGTCACCCTACAACACATTTTGTTTGACTGAAATCTACCAAAGGGCCTATAAATGGCATGGTTTCACTGTTTGCACTCCTCTGGATGGCGGCTATTTTGGATCGGTGGGGTGTTTCGAAATGCTGTATTGTGGGCCCCATATATACAACATCCTTTGACCGAAATCGGTCAAGGGGCTATAAGAGATGGCATGGGACCGCTATTTGCACCCATGTATCTGGTCCGCGGCTATTTTGGATTGGGTGGGGTGTTGGAGTGTTTGGAAAGGGTGTCTTGTTGGCAACCCGACAACGCCCTTTGTTTGACCGCAATCTTTCAGGGGCGAGAAATAGCATGGATCCAATATTTGCACGTCTAGCTCAGGACGCCGGCCACTTTTGGATCGGATAGGTCTTCACAATATATATATATATATATATATATATATATATATATATATATATATATATATATATATATATATATATATATACCCTATGTTTCGCCGAAATCGATCAAGGTGTCGTAAAATTGCCGACATTGTTCCCGTATTTGCACCCATCTTAACGGCGACTATTTTGGATCGTTTTGAGGTATTGGGGTGTATGGAAATGGCGACTTAGTGGTCATCCTATACAAAACCATTTGTTTGACCGAAATCGGTCAAGGAACGAAATCGGTCAAGAAAATGGCATTGTTCTCTATTTGCACCCTCTGGATGACGGCCATTTTGGATCGGGTGGGTGTTTGCATGTATGGAAAGGGTGTTTTTGGGGGCCACCCTACAACACCCGTTGTTTGTCCGAAATATCTAAACGGGTTGAAAAATGGTATGAGTGCAATAATTCGGACCCCTCTGGACGGCGGCCATTTTGGATCGCATTGGGTGTTTGGGTGCATGGAAAGGGTGTCTTTGGGGACCACCATAGAACACCCTTTGTTTGACCGAAATCGGACAAAGGCCGATAAATGGCATGGGTACCCTATATTTGCACACATCTGGGCGGCAGCCATTTTGGACTTCGTGTCGGGGTGTTTGGAAAGGATGTCTTGGGTGCCACTGTGTACAGCTCTCCTTAATTGTTTGACCGAAATATACAATTTTCGAATAAGTAATAGGCTGGCATTAGCTGAATTGGTCATTGTCGCATGGTATCGTCCAAAAAAGACACCCAAGTGTGCAAAAGGTCACACAGCATCCCAAAGTCCCGTTCGTCTGCGATAGTCAAACCTATTATATAACGCGGGACGCGGATGGCAAACCAATTCAAATTCCGTTAAAATTTCACTCGAAAATGCTTTTAATAATTAAAGGCGTACTGTACACTAAATCCGGCCATTTTGTGGCCATCTCCTTTTATAATCAATAGAATATATGCAACAAATGAATGAATTTGAGCCAGGGATGAGTGCAAAATACACTCATGTGCTCTATGAACGATGCAAACAACATGGTAATGATAATGAAAATGAACTTATGACTACAGTCACATATTCATTTTCATTACAATTACCATGTTGTTTGTATTGTGCACAGGGAAGGATCCAGGGCTCTTTTGATATACCTGTTACAGGTTTGGGGGCCCAAACTCTGGTGGCCTAAATGTCCCTAAATTGCAAGTGGATAGTTTTATTAAAGCTGAATTTTCGAAATTTTGAAGGAAATCTTCTATTATAATTCAACAACATGCAATGCAAATCATAAATATACAGTTGATATAGAGCCTTTATTTGCTTAATCAAGTGTCCAGTGAGAACTATTTTAACCCTTTAATGACTGGGGCTTCTTGAAATTTTGCAAAAATCCTGTGCCAATGCATTCTCTTGTATAAATGAGAGTCTCCCATCTAAGGAGCCTTGCATATATAAGATAATACATTGGCCTTTATCTTGACCTTGTAAGCCAGTGCCTTTATGCGGGATCTTTAATGCTGCACATAAGGGAGGGGGCGACATACCCCATCTCATGCATACGGCCCTTGGGATATGCCTTCGGCATATCATGATCCCAAAACAGGTGTCCCCAAAAAATCGCTGGATCCATCCCTGATTGTGCATATGGTAAATAAGTGTATTTTGCACTCATACATGGCCCAAATACATTCATTTGTTGCATATATTCTGTTGGGTATAAAAGAAGATGCATGGTTCCAAAAATGGCCGGATTTAGTGTACAGTACCGCTTTAACACGCGACTAATTTAAACGCAATTATTACGTGCGCTCGCGCAACAGTATGGCGATCAGACACCCTACTCCGTTTCACTCCATGACGTCACCAAAAACGACGTAAAACCTCGTGACGTTCTGACATTTTTACTGTGCCGCGTTTTTGCTATGTTTATTATATGTGTTGTTTTCGATTATTTGTTTGTCGCCGATATCGCCATTTGTCGGGATTCCCTGTTTCTATATTTAAAACTGGCATGCTCGTAGTGAGCCTCGATTTCGATTTTTTCTCCCAGGTCAAAATATGTCAGAGTTATGACAAAAATAGATCGACCTACATTTTCTCCATCAGAACTCTACATCAAAGAGTCTATAGACTCCTTCCGGATCTACATAGACTCCTTCATTTGGGTATTTTTACTTATAATTGGGAAGTTTTATCATTTTTGGTTCGTGCGAAGACCTCTTTTTATCGTGCGGGAAAAGAGAGACATTCAAAACGCGATTTCGTAATTCGACGCAATAGGCTGAATAGCCTAACCTTCAGCCGAGTTCCGGGTCAAATACGACGAATGACGTAACACAAAACAAAACGCATTTGTTGGCACAAACACCGTTAGAAGAGTTTATTATTACATAAAATGATCGTTATTGATTAATTATTAATTAATTATTGATATTTATTGTTGCATATTGGCTGCTATCAATATTTACACAAATGGTATTCATTATTTCTTATAATTGCTCCTTTGGTCAACGTTGACTATCGGAAAATGAAAATGAAAATATGCCGCTGAAAAAAATGTAATCGATATTAAAGTCTCATCCTTTCGGCAACATGGATTTGGTTGTAATTACTTAAAATGATTAATATAGTAATTTGCCTTTTATCTGTGATATAATGAGAAATGGTAATTGTCTTTTTTTGCTAACATTAAATTAAATTAAATTAATTAAGTAAAATACAGTTAAATTATTTTTTAAATTATTGTTTATTATATTTTTGCGCACGTTGGCATCTCTCTGAGTGCATTCTAGTTTTATTAGACTTTGCTATCCTGGGCAGTGTCCTGGGTGTCATTTTGCACGAAAACATGCGGCAATGACCAATTCAGCAGTAATAAGTAATGAAAGTCACCTTCGTAGAAATATGCCCTTTTTGGATATATAATTTACTGGCTTTTCTTGTGGCTAGATAACCAAATAAAACTATATCTGTGTTAACAACATAGACAATTGAAAGCAAAGTTGGATTAAATGGGAACATGTCTCTATTCTGAGGGTTCGCTATTCCGAAGGTTCTCTATTCCGAAGGTTCACTACTCCGAAGGTTCGCTATTCCGAAGGTTCTCTATTCCGAAGGTTCGCTATTCCGAAGATTTTTTTTTTTTTAAAGGTTAATTCTATATTCAAGTATTGAGAGGGTTCTTTATCACGAAGACTCTTTTTTATGAAGGAAATAACTTAAAACATTGAAACAATAAATGTTATTTTTTATTTTTTTCGCGGTTTTCCTTGAGATTCAATGACATTACGTATGACGTTATTTTCCAATACATATTCACGTCAGGCAGCCCACACTATTGCTCTTTCCATGCGATTTAATGTCATCGCGTATGGCGTTATATCTCAATAATCTTACAGACAACAATACGCCAGCTAAAGGCGGGATTAAAACAGTGGGACTATAACTCTTAATGAATACTGCGAAGCAGAATGTCGTTGAATAGACGGGTATGAGTTGAACCTAACTGCAATTGTGAATTTGTATTAAATTGTAAAGCCCACTTAATTTTCGAGTCATCGGCTATTTTTTATAGTGCCTTGATATCAGGTTTTAAACACAATCTGTGCCATAAAATATGATTAAAACACTATATATAGTTCATCACCATTCCAAACGTCTGTATCAGAAGATGCCCCTAGAGAAATAGAAAACATCTTAAATCATAAAAAGATTCCCCCGTTATATGTCATGGCTCTCATAATGCAACAGAATTCAACCTAATGTATTTTCAATTGAAGGGGAATAACATTATCTTTAAAATATAGAGTTACCCCCCTCCATTGAAAATAATACATTTTACTCTGCGCAACAAAACCAGATGAACCTTAAGCACAAAAACAAGTCGTTAACCCTGCGTTATCTCAACAAAAACAACATGTTCACAGTATATTACACCGGATAAGCTGATAATACAGTGTTAGAGAGCTTCATATTTCAAATGGTATATATAGTGGCATACATTGTATGTATGTGATCTGGGGGTTCGAAAATTAAGTGGGCCTTGAATGTTGGTGTTGTTTTTTTTCAAATACAGATTGCCAGTTCGGAAAAAACTATATATCTTATACATGTAGTTTATTTCAGTCATCGTGTTTTTAACTTTCCATAATGAACGATAAACTGATACTCTTTTCTTGCTATTAATAACCGATATCTAGGACAATTTGGGAATTAGAAGTGGATGTATACATGCACTATATATGAATACTAGCGTAATCGTATTTTTCATTCCTCGTGTGATTTTTGTGGTGGGGTGCAAATTTTTATTCATTTCTGGTTAAATACGCCCAGAATAGAAAACCTTCGGAATAGCGAACCTTCGGAATAATGAACCTTCGGAATAGGGAACCTTCGGAATAATGAACCTTCGGAATAGCGAACATTCGGAATAATGAACCTTCGGAATAGAGAACCCTACCCGGATTAAATAATAACTGCATGTTCCCAGAATCTTATTTTTCGTTTCTAAAAAGCCACCGTCAAAAAAAAACATCTCCTTTTTCCATGGACGTGTGGCCAAGCGGCCTTTTATTTCACATTTTCTTTTCGATGTTTTAGAGGGACACCAAAATTATTATTACGTTAAATATTTAGTGACAACGTTATACTTGTAGACGATCTAGAGCTGTCTTCGCTCTGAAACGTGTATGGTAAATATAGTACTTAATTTTGATGATTAAAACGACGAGAAAGCTGTGTGTCAAGTTTTTTTTATAGTTTCATGTTAAGATACAATGCAATATACATTTACCGGACATTCGGTTTCCTATCCAGAATTCCGATGAATTAAATTGGCACTGTTTTTTACGGGGCATGCACGTCCATTATGTTCGAAGTTGTATTTTTTATGACTTCAATGCGTCTTTCTGGGACATGCAATGCTTAGTTCGGGTATCCAATGACGTATTTATATACCGGGACCAATTCAAAATCGAATATTATTATGTATATTTTGGAGCGAACCGCCATATGTGGCTTAAAGTGATGTGAAACACTCATGTTGAGTGATCAAATAAAAATGTAGAATAATCTTGTTCAAAATAGTATTGTATATAGTATATCCAAATGAACAAAACGCACCATCATTCTTATATATTAATTAAATGCTGTGACTATCGGTGGCGAAAACGTTTTCGTCAGTTTACAGCCGATAGTTGCGTCCCGAATCGAGAAGTAAATATTTCAGTTGAGCTTAGTTCAGACGATGTTTTCTATGGAGTTGTAAGGTCGATTTTCTTCAGATTCGGCTATGTTAGTAGAATGTGACATTCCTCCAGTTGGCATAGCGCCTGAATACTAACTTATCAGTTTCACACACCCAAACAAGTATAAAATATGTCTTTAAATGTTTCGTTTTGGACTAAAATTTGAATATTTTTCTACCAGGCTTCAGCAAAATAAAAATATTTAGACTGAGTTAGCCATCATGCATTGTGAGTATTCTTTCAAATGAGTGCATGCAGTTGGGACACAATGCTCGTATACAGGTATATAGCTCAGGTATTTATCGATATCGACCTATTTCGATACCGGGACAAATTCAAAACCAATATTATTAGGTGTTTGTGTGTATTTTAGAGCGCAAACCGCCATGTCTAAACTCCCCAGTTACGACGTTCCTGTTATACATGTTGCTAGGAACTCGTGACTCCTCTGGGTGATGCGATCCGGTCCCACGCCCGTTCTTATTCATAACCATGTGATATCTCTAATAAGGAGATAATATGGTGATAATCGCTTAATCTGTCTACAGTTACAACAATTACTCCCATTTATATCAAACAAAAGCGCGGGCGAATAGCGAGCCAAATTTAGACTAGAATCAAATTGACACCGGAACAAGTCAAAACAAATAGGAATTAGTTATTTCGCATTGAAGCAGTTTAGTGGGGGAATCCACCCTAATCCTCGCTAGCATTGAATTGATATTCAGCCTCGAGCGCCACAGTCGAGTTCCAACGGCGATCTATAAATTCGCTTTGAGCTTCCCCAGCAACGCGCGGCCGATCTCTCCTCTCACTCAGTGTTCGCCTTATCGTTGTGGGAAGTGTTTTCTGTTTAGCTCGGAGAACTCTTGGTTTTGGGAATTCCTTTATTTCGTTGGGTTCATTGAAGGGAGTTAATTGTTTTCAGAATGGCAGAGCAAGAGCAAGTTGTCGAACAACCGGAACAACCGGCCGTCGATCCAAAAATGGAGGAACTGGAGGCTTTGTTCAAAAAGATTCAAGATTCAGAAGATTGCAAGTCGCTTTTGAAGAAAAATTTGACGAAAGAAATTTTCGAAAAGCTGAAAAGCAAGAAGACATCACTGGGTGGAACGCTCGCTGATTGTATCAAATCAGGTAAGTTTAATCGATATTGTATAATTGTATACGTGTGTTTGGAATTGTCTATCAAAGTGCGGATCCGGGAACACCTTTTTGCAGGGGTGGCGGACGAGGGGGGATTTCGGACAGAGGAGGCAACTTTCCATCTGTCCTCCACGGGGGGGGGGGGGGGGGGGGGGGCACACAGTTCCATTCAATTCTTAATTGAATGGCACGAAATACCTCGTGCATGTATATAAAATAAAACTGCATTGTTATATTGTCCCAAGAGAAAAACAACCATATATAATACTATAGTAGCTTAATACGAGCTTGACCAGGGGAAGTTGTACGATTACCAAAATATTTTTTTTTTGCTTTTGTGCCATCTCACTGTAAAAAGTGGCCTTTTCTGGGAGTTGTGCCCCTTGTCATTGATTGCTCCCGGGGCTCGTGCACTTTTTCATATTATTACACAATTATGTGATATTTAGAGGATATTACTTGGTTTGATATTAGGCCTGATATCAGCCAGAGGTACCAGAAACACGCATATATTTTATTTTTGCCGAAGTCCGGTCCCCACGGGGTGGGGGTGCGATGGGCGGAGGAGGCATCTCTATAAACAAAGAAGAGACCCCACCCCATGCACCCGGATAAGAACAGAGGGCCGTCTATATAGCTACGTCCCTGCTGATAATATTCGGTACCCACGCTATATGCCATTCGATAATTATCCGTGCATTGGAACCGCGACATGCGGCGCACAACATCGGACTAAAGCAGACGACATTAGTGGAATGCTTGAGGTCGATTGCACTTCTGCTCCACCAAATTTATTTACACGCATATTACACAATTAAACGCCATGTTAATTAAACGTACCAGTGCGGTGTTTACATGGATCTCATTTATTGTAGGTTGTCAAACGACATCGTTTTGGATGCAGGAATCTGGTTATAATGATTTGCCGCATGGGTGACAAGGACATGTAGATTCCGCTTCGAAATCAAAGGCGCATAATGGTTTTAATCTGGAGTTTTCATGATTGCATTGAGTGGTTGTTCACCTCCGAATTTTTGGTTTTGGGCACTGTCTTGCCAAATTGTCGACCAATCTCCACACAGTGGCGTCCCTATGTTGCATGTATATGCCCGCGGTTAGAAAAATAGCAGTGCATGCATCATGGTTCGCTGGTAGAGCTTAAAGATATACATAATCTGATTCGATGCATGGTCCCCATACCATCCAGTTATACAACCACAAAAACGGAATTTCACCATAGGACGATTTATTTATCCAAATTAGTTTATTACCAATCAATACTCACAACAATTCAAATCACGATATCATATATTTTGCCGAAAAAGTCCCATAAAGACGGGGTTTCTTGCATGGTAGTATGGGCGATGAGCGAGTGTGGTTTACAACTTCCATATATGGTTATTCCTAGTTCAAATTGGAATTCCCCAAGCACGTGTTAGCACAACATGACAAATGTAAACTCATACAGTATTCCACGTATAACCAGCGTGGTGCCATATAACATGTCTATTTGCATGAATTAAACATGACTACCAATTTGCAAATAAGTATATATATATGTATCCGCGCGTAAACTATCAGAAAATACCATATTCTTGCTGGTGACGATACTTGTCTTTTAATTCTGAATTTATTTGCGATCGCCATAGGACATCGAGCAGTGACGACCTTGCAAGACCTCTCGGAATGGAGTCCGCGCATGGTTGTGCCATCAAATATTCCAGGTGGTGAAAAATAACAGATTTAAAAAATAGAAATCTGATAACTCTGAGTTTTGTTGGGTGGGTTCCTTGACTCAATTCCAATATTTTTTACGCACGAAGCCGAAGAAATAGTAATTTAGGGTTGTTAAATCGGATTATGTATCTTCAAATTGATTGTCGACATGCATGTAATTTGCAAGATCATTTTTGCACCGCATTTTAGGTGTGGAACCCAGACAGTCTTTTTTTTATTTTGGGCCACCGACATGTACTAAGAAGGGTTGGGTTGAGTAATCCACGCGGTGCATACTGTCATTATGCGTCTCTTTTAAGTATCAAACTCCACACCACACGAGTGTTAATCAAAACCGCTTCCGTAACTTATGGTATTCCGTCATCAAACAAAGGCGTTAGTCGTCGTGTTTATGATATTAGTTTTGTGTGACTGTGAAACACGGAGGCGGTGACATTTGGAATCAGATCGCATGCATCTGTCTGCTTGTTGTCACATCACACGTATAAGTACAACATTCGCTGCTTCATAATCAATTGAATTCAATGCGAATATGATAAGTCTGGTAATTCGAGAATATTATGTTTAAATACGATCGGCGTACAAAATAGTTCCAAAGCAATTCACATCTGTCACCATTCTAGAGTACACACACGTGGGCGTACATGTATATACATGCATCCTCGGGTATAGTCATGATTCACAACATACATTGTTGTATATATACAGGTCCCCTGATGATGTGGTTGTCATTTCTTAGTTAATATATGTTCCTTAATAAAAAGAAATACATTGCACTATATATATAGGTGAAGGTTCCAAATTTCAACTCAAAATTGCACGATTTAAGTGACATTTTGTGCGATTTTGCTTTGCGTTACTTACAATTATGGAATTTCTCCCGGGTAAATAGGTGTATTTAAATGTGTATTGCAATGTCGCCTCACACAAAAAAAACATGCAATCTCGAACTGGGACAAACCCTACACTGTCAAGAAACATGTGTTAAAAATATATATATATGGCTGGCGACTTAATATATATACGCCCGTTTTAAAAACGGGACGTGCCATGTTATGTTTTTGGTATATATACTGTCCGACCGTCTAGCCATCCGTCCGTTCATATTTCATTTTCTTGTGACTGTGTGATAGCTTTTGTAGTACTCGACTAAATGGAATTGAATTTGGTATATGTATAGGTTCATGACAACAAAATACAGGTTAAGTTCAATTTTTGGATGCGGCCGCTCAAGGTACCAGAATTACGACCCTTGGTTGAAATTTGGGCTCAATTTTCGTTTTACTGATGATAACTTAAAGGGGTACTGTACGCCATTTTCAATAAATTTCCGGTGATAACAACGATCTATTATCGATAATATATAGAAACTTAAGTAATTTGAGTCGAAGATGTATTCTGTAAACGCTCAGGTTAATAGGCTATCTTAAAATTTAATAATTTGAAAGTTAATAATTTAATATAAATTTAATTTATGGCTGAAGCCATAAAATGGCGTAAATTAAAATACGAATTTCCGTGTACAAGACGTAATCAAATTATAATTGAGGGATACTGGATTAGTAAACCCATTGCACACACGATCGTTTGAAACATTATGCTGATACGGGGAGAAAACTCAAGCAACTCACTGACTAGTGACGATACAATAACATAAATGAGTATATGGGACTAGTATGCATATATAATATAACTTTTATTCGATACATTTGGTTGAAAACTGTACAAAAATTACTCGACAACAACAATTTGTATTTTTGCATTCCGGTAAATTTGCCATCCGTAACACTACTTCGTACTCAACAGACTTTCAAATAATGGATTTTTTTTTACCTTATTCTCCGACTCAGAGACTATAGAAACCAACAAGAACATTTGGGTACAGTATCCCTTTAAACCATATACAAAATACAGTATTTGAGAAAATATAATAAAGGTGAACAGTTTTGAATATTTGCTACTACCACCTAGATCTGCACATGTTAGGTATAGCTCGAGGCGCATGGTGATTTTTTTTCTTCATTGGGCTGCATAACGTTATCCATATTATAAATTTGAAGAGACTGTCAAGGTGACACATCAGACCATGCAGTCTTGGATTGTGGCTGACTTGTCTCAAACTGTGCTTGAATCTTAGATTTATCGAATTATTCTCGCCAGACTGATCTGGACTGATGGGCCCTTTTTTATTTTTAAATTGTATTGCTTTTCGGCTATGGCGTCCACCGTTGCGGTACTCCAAGCTTGTTCAACTGTTGGCCTTGGTGGTCTCAAATTTGACCTAGAATAGGAAAATGCTCATTTCTTTACAAGCCTGAAACTGATACGTTACATTAATTGTTTGTTGTGGCTTATAAATCTCCTACATGTTTTTCAGTCTTGAAAAGTTCCAACTAATTGTTGTTTCGGGTATGAAATTGTTAAGTTGCTAAAATGAATCCGAATTAGCACTGCATGGGTGAGACATGTAACTCCCAGTAATGTAAATCGGTTTGCCACAGGACCTGCATGTCTGTCACAATATCAACCTCAGACTTGTTTGGGTGTATTCAAATCCTGGTTTGTTGGCGCTTGCGAACGATGCACGGGGCAGCAAGACATGCACATGCCGATTTGAACACAGAGAACAGACCAACATTGTTTACACCATTCAAATTAAAAAAAAACAATGTTTGTCTATTTTATCATGTTTGTCTGTAGGTTGTTTGTGACATTAACGATTTTAACCACCAGGACCACCAGACTCTTATTTCACTCTTCTTTGTCTGATTACTTCTGTATCCACAGCCTATATTTTTTACAATTATACAGGGACGTGGCCATATGGTCTTCGTCGGGGGGGGGGGTGTCCACATTGGAATATCCAACTGCACCACCCCCCCCCCCCCTGGTTGGACATTGGACCAGGTTAACATTCCAAGTTGTTGTAATACCAATTGAACCCCCCGTTTGGTTGAAATTTCTGGCATCTCACAGCTTTTATTTTTAGTTATGGTCGGCCCAGGTGGAGAAAAAAATTTAATCTGAACCTGAAAACTGTAAAATCTGAACATATAGAGGTCTACCTCCAGGCAAATTCAGGCCTCGATTTTATTTAATTGATTGATTGTTTTAACTGGCCACCGGGGAGGAACCAGGACTACTCAGCCCAGTGGGAGAAAAATTTGAAATCTGAATTTGAAAACTGTAAAATCCTATCATCTGGAGATGTAACTGCAGGCAATTATCAAGCTCTTCAATTGTTGGAGGCACCCCACCCCCACTTGTCGCCACGTCCCTGCATTCAGCTATAAAGGCATACCTTGGTTGCACCACCCTCCTTGATTAAAAGGGATATTTTTATACAGTATACCCTGCATGCATGTAATGACCGGCAGATTGAAAAACACATCGATGATTCATTTCGACGGCTGTTATTCGAACATATATTAGATATTATCTGAACAATCGTGTACAAACGAGCAACTGCATATGAGAATTAAGTAACTAATCATCAGGAATCAGAAACCTGGCGACTGGGGGTGTATGGGGATGCCTCACCCCCAACTTTGGTCAAATTTTTCAACAGTTGGAAATTTCACGCTCGACACAACATTAGTCGGAAATGTTACACCACATATACATGTATAGGTTGAAATTATTCCCATTGTTTTATTTTATAACCGTAATTATTATATTTTTCTACCTTTGACTTTTGGTTAAAATTCTGTTGTGAAATAGAATATCAATTGGAATTTTTCCAACCTTATAGGGGGTGTTAGTTTGGAAAGTTTGGGTCGCGGAGTTTGGTGTATTAGGGTGGGGGTGGAAAATTCAAGGTGGACACCCCAACGAAGACTCTCTATAGCTACGTCCCTGTCAGCAAGTATTCGGTTATCAAAGGGTTAGCTGAGACGGGTGATTCGCCCAAACTTTATTTACTCCGTTAACATATTGCAGCCCGGGTTAATTTGTCGGATCGATCGTACGCGCAATGTTGTAATACTGTCATGCAATGTGTGACCCTCAATCTGGGATCTATATTATTTGAAAAGACAACCAATACTCGATTGTCTTGGGCTCTTGTTTATCTCAGTTGTGGCTACCACCATGGATTTAAATGGAATGTCATCGCTCTATTGTTTGCTTTAACCATGGTCCTAAAAAGCTATATTGCGGTACAACAGTGGCTAATATTATTCGTCAATACCGAACAGGATAAAGGGTGAGCGGATGCTCCTATAGTCTGTTTATAAATCTGGACCACAGCAACCGGTACCAGGGGCGTGACGACGGGGACGTTCTCACCCCCACAACTTTGATCACAATTTTGAATCGTTGGAAATTTCTTGCCTGACACAGAATCAGTTGGACATTTCACACAAAAACATACAGGTTGAAATTTTTATCATATATATAGTTCGATTTTCCAAGTACTTATTTTTAGTGGGAAATTAGTTTTTTAGATCCATATTTTCCTACGTCAAAATGTTATGATCTGAACACTTCCCGAAGGAACTGACAATCAATGGGTAGTTATAGTATAGAAAGGGTTGAGAATGAACAAAGTCGTCGATTCTCAAGGAAGCGAAACAACTCTGTCTTATGAACATTTCACGACACGCAATGCATTCTGCGAGAGAAGGGGTGGACATCTCCCCGCGATTTTCTACCACTTCTACTATACTTGCATTGTGAAATGTGGATATATATAGTCCCAATATATAGGCCGAATATGTTTCGTATCAATATAAGGAATATATTTTGTTCATAGTTTATGCAATTTATGGCACGGGTCTGATCCTTGAATTGTATTTTAATTACTCTTTATATATAATCGGGGGACTCGGTCGTTATATGGGCCTTTAATGTACACTTTTTTTCTTCTTCTAAATATATTCGAAATAGATCGGCGGCAATTGGGTGCTTCTAATAAGGGAGAGTCAAATCACGCGCGATTCAGTGAGGGGTACCGTATATAGCAATTGGCAATTTCACTTATGACAACCGGACGTACGTTGCATTAATCACTTGTTTTGTTGTTTTTGGTGTAGTTGTACTTAGTGATAAAGATTATAAACAATTAAGAGCACCCACGTGTATTATACATGAAGCAAATGAACAGAACGGCTACCACGTTGTTTGTGACAGAAGGAGACAGAAAGTAAAACTGAGGAATCGATTTATGAATGAATGCATTATCGCATATGGGGAATTGTCTCTGTTGGTATTTGCCTGATAGATTCTGCGACTGCACATTGTATGCCGATCGGAATCCAGGTCTAAGGCGATTATGAAAACAGAGCACGTGATCCATCATCAGATAATGTTTTATTCAGGTCAACGACATAAAGAGTCTATAACAGCTTCCAACGTTCTTACTGATATATCGTCGAACATATCTCGTAATAAATGACCCGATCAGGGTGCATGTAGGTCATATATATACAAACACATAGGAATGTAGGAATATATCTCAATCACGGGCATATACATCGTGGCGACCATCTTTATATGTTCAAAACAGGATGTTGACATTCGGTATCTACATCCGATTTAAAAGCCCACTTAATTGTCGAATCACCATATCACATTTTATCACATAATTTGGCCATAAAAGCAGTTTCATAATTATCGGTAATAGACACGTTTAATATCAGCGCGTGCGATGACGTCACGGCGTTCTTCAAATAACTTGCGATCGCTGTAGTTTATGATTGTTGTTTTCGATGAATATTTCGCGTTGCTTCGGGTTTATTTGATCATGTGATAAAAGGTATCTCACACTCGTCCTATTTTATACGTTATTTATCAACCTCGTCCTCTAAATTCAATTTGAGCCTCGGTAAACCTCGTCTCAAATCGAATTTAGTGAACTCGGTTGATAAATTCAGTGTAAAATAGAAACTCATGTGAGATCCTCTATATATACAACACATTTCATATTATAGATACCATTTGAAAGAGGAAGCTCTAAAACATTGTATTAGCAACTGATCCGGTCGAATAAACTGTGAACATGTTGATTTTGTCGAGGTATCGAAGTCTGTTCTGTGCTTAATTTTGATCGGAACTGTATATTATAAAGTCTATCATTCTAAATGGAAGGGGAATAACTCTATCTCTTATTTTGAATTCTGATGTATTATGGGTTGACAACGGGGGAAGTCTTGGAATAAATCCGAGAATCTATCACCTGGTGGACACTCATAGCTAGGCCACAGCTCTTCCGTATTCTGGTAGAATATATATATATTTGGTTCCTCTCCTCTTCCAAATGGTATATAATATGGAATATGTTGTGTTATCTGGGCATTCGAAAATTAAGTGGGCCTTTAAATAACATTTGTGCATTTGGGGGAAGGGTGCAAATGGCGTACATTAATATTTAGATTATTTATGGGGGTGGGTATATAGTTGTATATATATTGTTCTTGTAAAAAGTTCCGGGTGACGTTATGGGACGACTATGCACTAGTTGAACAGCGCGATAGTCGAAATAACAATCAATCATGTTTATTTGTACGTTGCACACAATATATGGTCAATGAACATGGACACAGAATAACAAGACAAAATGGACGTATCACTCTAAACAAAGTTAAGAAGTAATAACAATCGTATACTATATGTGGGTATACGATAATATATTATAGTATATACAGCCTATGCCCACAATAAGTGGTGATAATATATATGATTGGCAAAAACTAGTACATGTATATATATACCATTCAGACCCGCAAGGTTTCAAGTCGAAGAGTCTTTGGTTCTTTTTAGTTGGGACTCGATTTAAGAGTTCGTCACTTGGTTGCTAAACCCATTTCTTTTTTATTTCACATGCAGTTGACGAAGTGTTCCAGTGCCCGTATAGAGTATTTGAGTCTGTACTGGTCATTATTTGTTTAAATGGTCTCTCGTTTTGGGGATGTTTAATAAATTAGGTGGTATAGTTTCACGTAAAATAGTGCGCGCTCTCTGACATAATTACTGTAAATAAGAAATAACCCCACATGCAGTATGTGCCTATGCAGGATCAAATTTATGCTGGATTTATGATGCCCAAGGTTGACAAATGAGTGACTTTCGATCGTCTTTAATCGACAAATTGTTTACCAATCGACAGGATTATAACCGGCAGTATTGTTCATCTGGGAATAACATATTTAATGACATACCTCTCTAGGACGAGTCAACATGCACTCATGTGAAGTACGACGCTCGCCGCGGCTTATAAATTGCCCTCATATGCGTTTAATTGTTGACGAACAGGTATAAAATATACGATATGTTGTCGTTTGTTTGCTCTCACTCGCCTTTGATCGTGCATTTGCACCCAGCTGTGATTTCGGGAGAAGAATCATAATAATGTATAACATTTGTCAGCACTTTATCCCGTGAGGCGCAAAGCGATGGGTATAATGCAATAACAATGACAATTGATGTGATAGAAATAGTATACTATCATAGATGACAAAGTTCCTATATGTACACACATCCAAACACATGCAGATGCGTGCACACATAAACGATAACTTCTATGAAATAAATCAAGCAATTCATATAATAATCAGGATTGAGTATATCAAGCTCATGATATATAAAACGTACGCAAATGCAAGAAAGATGTGGTTAGCTTTGACCATCGTTGCCATTGTGAAGCTTAAGCAGATAAGTTTAGAGTTTTGTTTTGAAAGATTCCAAAGAAGAATTTCTAAGTGTAGCGGGAGTGACCTCCAAAGGCTTTGGCCATATTAAAAATTAAAAAGACCGACGACCATAATAAACAAGGTCGCATTTGGGGACAGCGTGCAAGTATAATATTTGATCAGCAGCTAGACCTCAAGCCAATAGTTTATCGGATACATATATAGCACGAACGAAGAGATTCGATAATGCAGACAGGCGAGAGACATTCAAATTTATAATAACACAAAATAGCAATTGTATAGTCAACAGGCTTGATTTGGTAGCCAGTGCAGTTCTTTGAATGTTTATGTCAGGTCAGAAAATTTAGGCTTAAGAATCATCCGGGAAGCAATGTTCTTCAAGAGTAGAAAGTTTATCAGTTTCCGACTTTGGTATGCAGTTTAATCATATGCCCACAGGAAGTGCCGGGAGGGAGGATTTGTTGGGGGGGGGGGGTTGTCTCACCACCTATAACTTCCCTGACTAGTAAATTTGTGTCTGCATGGTTCGAGTGACAGCAGTTGGAAATACTGAGGTGGACACAACCCGAACGGAGACCATATAGCCACGTCCCTGTGTAACAATTTGATACCTTGATCTGGGAGCATAACATGCTATAAGTCATTGCAAGGTCACTATATATATGCACACGTCATGGACGCAGGTGTGTGGAGAACAATTACATCACATCGTCATTATCTGTCATCATATTTCGTAGTTATTGGACGGTTCTCTGGGAAATTGGTAACAGAATATATGCATGGTTTCGATATTGCGCTAATTATTATTGCGAACATGTGTGTTATGTGAAGCCGATATTGTGGTATCCACCTGCGTGGTATAACATGGCATTTATTCCAGAGTAATAACCCGTAATTATAGTCCATACGGATATGTCACGATGAACACGGCGGCCAGTCGTTTACACAGATACAATACTGTATGCCGTGATATATATGATAATATAAAGCAACTTACCGTGATGTCACATTGATTGCATTTCCACCCCACCCCCACGCGAAGTTTGAAAACAGTCGGGGATGAAATGGCAGCGTTCTGCTATCCCAAATGATGTGTCATTTAGTTCTGATGTTTATCATTCTGTGGAGATATTGGTTTGATAGTCAATCAAATCCTCGTTATTACATATATATATATATATAGGTGGGGCTGCCAATTCCGTCTCTATGGTCTATAACTCCTTATTTTGTGCATTATGAATGTTGCATGTACAGTTTGCGTATTATCAGTTGAACAACTTTCTTTTGAAAAATGTGATTTAAATTTTGTTAATGATCATGCAAAGACTCAAACATACTTCCCCACGAGATAACATCTCTGTCACAAGAGTCATTGAATAAGAAAATGGAAATATATCTCGATTTCGTGTTTGATTTCTTTTTCGAAAGCTATATTACTGGACTACATATATATATGAATGTTCTTCAAATCGTGTTGAAAATAACCTGTATATATACGATAAATAACATGATTTTGCTAATAATGTTGCCCAGCATTGCCAACATCATTCATTTTTTTCGAACGAAGTCTCATTTATCCACCACAGAGGTGCACTACATGTTGCATACTTCTCCAAATGAATTGACTTTAGAGATTTAATAGGAATTCCGATTTGATGTAAATTGATGAATCAGCGCGGCCTTAAGAGCTACATCGAGTATAATTCAGGGGGATAGAAATCAATCCACTGAATCACTCTGCGCAGACCCACTTCATATCATTATGCATCAGTCTGCGAATTCCCGCTGATTATGCATCGACCAGTAAATTTGATACCACCGAAACAAGGCGATGTGTCGTCCCCAAAGGCGGTGGGGAGACGAGGAAAATGGAGGAACGCATACATCTCCATAATAGAGTCGCGTGTGTGGAGTCCATCAAGGCGAATATCATTTTAGAATTCATTCAAAACGATGGCGTTCGATAAAGTACTAAAGGTTATGAGGCTATCCCTAAAATACACAACAAGGCACGACGACGGCTGCAGGGGCATATATTATATCGCCGATTGCTATATTATGTCCCTGCCGTCGTGCCTTGTTTTGCTTACCAATCGGGTTTCATTAATTAACTCTTAACTTTTAAAGATGATCAGTATATCAGTGTGCATACAATTCGTCTGGTAACAAACACATAAACATTATTCAGTCGAAACTAAACGTCACCGTTTCAACTAGTCATCACCGAATGCCAACTTTTAGCGATGACAGGACACTATAGAACATCTCCTGCTGGTGTGTGTATGTTTCTTGCTTTGTACATATAGTTAGGCATTGAATGAACTACCATGCACTCATGACAAGGTTATATCATGTATGGACGGACAGCTTACCAGTAGAAGAAGCTAGAGAGAAAGTCTGGAATGAGTCACAATCCCATATTATGTTTATTCAAATATTATCAATGGACGCAGATTTTTAATATTTTTTAATTTGTTATACCCGAGTCAAATCGTACCAATAATCCACCGGCGTTTGTGGATGATGGGAACTCTTATACAATTTTCTGAAACTAAGTCATCTCGTACCCCGAGTCACTGATTTTACAATTTCATATAATACACCCAAAATAAGTCAACTCGTACCCAGTCACTGATTTTACAATTTCATTGACTATAAGTCAAGTCACCGACTTTTACCCCGAGTCAAATCGTACCATAAGCCACCGCCGTGTGTGGGTGATGGGAACTCTTGTACAATTTTCGGAAACTAAGTAAAATAGCTCGTACCCGGAGTCACTGATTTTACAATTTCAGACACTAAGTCAATTCACCGACTTGATATACTGCGTCATCTCGTATCTGTTTCTACACAAGCCGGCATGGGGTCTGTAGCCTAAATAAAATCAGATGGTACGAAATGACTCTGGAGGTTACGAGTTGACTCAGCTGGAGGTCACAAGCGGGTACGACTGGACTTTATTCGAAGGGTACAGGCTGGTCAGGGTACGAAATGGCTTGCTCCCACTTTTATATATATGTAGTTGCTATCAAAATTCCCATTGTTTGGAATCATATTTCCAAATTTACCGGCGACATATAATATAGATGATAACCGTGATATATATTAGATTTATAGGAGTATATTTTTGTAACAGAAGGTATATATGGGGCCCTCAGGCTGATTGTAACCGAATGGCTACCTCAAGGGGACTTGACCACGTGATATACATTTCTAATGAAATAACACAGGATATAATTTGGTCCATTTCATGCAGTCATTCAAATTGGGCATGCTTCTTAATTTAAAAAATCAAGGACGGTGAACCTAACACTCTATTGGCCAGCTACTGATATTCAGCATGCAAGCTCAGGGACAGTTAATGCCTATTTCTTGACCCTCAAATAGCTATTTATTTTTTCTAACGGTATTATAATTGTTTGCATTGTCGACAATGTTAACGCCGTAGAACAATTCTCCAGGTTAAAACAAACATTTATGTTGACACCAAGGCGGTGTGGTCGCTTAGTGAATTGTAAATGATGTCTTGTTCGTCAACTAGGAAACAAATCACAAACACAAACACCACCACTAGCTAATGGACCGATGGCAGTCGAATTGTCGTCTGCTTTGTTTATGGAGCATGCCGACGACGCGCTTCGGTCCATCCCAGGAATCGACCTGGTGGACGACCTTGTCCAAAATGGACCGAAATGTTTCTAATAGAAACACGTGGGTGATGGATTCTAGTATTCTAGTATGCCTGCATGTTGGGTATATGTGAAATAATGAGGTGCATGGGGGTGGTTGTATATATACATCTTGTTGATAGGGGATCCTATATAGAGAGCCATTATAACTTAAATCTAGGTGGCACTATAAGTTGATTGCTTTTTCCACTCTGATAAAAATCTCATGCAGTTGTTTACAGTTGGAAATTCAAAAGATTTTGTGTTGTTAATTTGCATTCATAGTGAAATAATCACACATCATCTACATTCCCACATTAAATTTTGGCGCCCGTATAAGAATCATGCAGAAAAAATCACGATAATCTTTTCACGAATGTTTCCAATGTTGGTCAAAAATAACTGAAATCTCCACTTCACAAAATCCAATGCACCCATCTGCGTCACTTCAAGTCGATCACGCCTTCGCCACGTGTTATAGTAGGTGCACGTTCAACTCCAGTTTAGTTGTCGGGTTTTCCAATGGGCTGTTTTGACGCCGGTTTGTTTATATTTGTGCGCGATTATAATTATGTTGGGCTCATTTGTGTTGTGATATCAATTATCTCTTTTAATACTGGCAAAAATCATAGAGATATTTCAGTTGATCGATCGGGGTCTTTAGGTTTTAACCGGCAGAGTAATTAAATAAAGTTCGTGTGAATCATATTTTCTGAAATACTGAAGCTATAGTTATATAGAATTTCAGAGGGAGTTAATTAATAAAAATTATGCAAATGACATATTTTGGCCAGACAAAAATGTTTCTAAAAACTAAATTTATCTTAAAGTGTATCTATATATAGTTCAATCCTTAAAAAATCACAAAACATAGAGCTGATATCGTATACACTCATTTTGTTTAAAAGTTCAAATATATTCATTTTGGAAGCAACATTGTTTTGTCTTCAAAGCCATGCAGGAAACGTAGTTTTGCAAGAAATACCGTGCCAAATACACAGACAATGACTGAATTAATCCACTATATACAGATCAAATGTGTATATGCTTGTTTTTGGGGAGATTTAGTTCTGAATATTGTTTCTAGTGCTGAAATGAAATATCTTATTGTGATTACGCCATTAGATGTGCCCGTTAAAATGACAGTCTCTTTTATTTGAAATTTAATAATTTAGTTATATGAGCTGCTATATATACAATGCGTGACTAGATTATTTTAGAAGTTGCATAATAATATTATATTATACTGGCTGTATATATCTACTATGACCTCGATCTTGCAATACGTCGATCCTGTATACCACATTACATTCCGATATATAACGCAACCAAAAATTCTAGTTCACGAATAACTCCAACAGGTTGTTTATCGCCACACGCAAAAACGAGAAATGCATGGAAGCTATGCTGAAGACGATAATTTCGTATTTTGTGTTCTTTATTTTTATCAGACCGTTGTTGGAATAGAATGCAGTTGTTGATTGGTAAATACCTACAAGCGATTATCGAGATTCTGTTTCATATCTAGAAATTAGCATTGCACAAACTTAGCAAATCGACGCTGATGTTATGTGCAGTATTCACGGAATCTGTTGTTAACATATTTCCGTTCCGGCGTAGTTGGTGGCCGTGCCCCATACATGCTATGTGATTTCTTCTGAAGTCACTGGAAATGTGGTGTGGGGTTTAAGTTTATTTGACGATTTAATGTCATCAGGAAATGACTCATCTGCGCGTAGAAACTACCGAACACCCGTAAATCAACTTTCTGCATACCAATATCACGACATTGTCATGTATAGTTTTACGGTAAAGGAAAGTGGGTTAATTTTATCAGAGAATCACTCCTCTGCTCGTAGAAACCACCGACTATCGGAAATCAACTGACAAACTTGTCCAGATACACGAATTGGCTTATACCCTTGGATTTATCGTCGTTTCTGCATGACAATATCACGACATTGTCATGCAGTTTTACGGCAAAGGAAAGTGGGTTAAATTTATCAGGGAATAACTCATCTGCGCGTAGAAATCACCGGCCTCCGGAAGACAACTGACAAGTTTGCCAAGATACACTAATTGGGTTATACCAGTCTGGTCCATCCCTTTATGTGGATTACAAATCCGCTCCTGTCGGGATTTGAACCATTTTCGCCAACTGGACGCTTATATATGTTGCATGGCCTACTGCACCATGTACCATATGGTGCATATCTGAAGAAAAAAAAACACTTGTTCTTGCAGAACATACATTTCCCACGTTTGGAAAATTACTTTGCACCATACATGTGGACATGTTGCAGGTGCTTACCACCTTGCATTCGATCAATTGTGAAATAATTCAAACTTCCGGTGTTGCGGAGTCACGTAATCTCTCGTTTGCACATGGTGTTTATGTCTGTTTTGATTAGATTTATAGTTTTACTATATCACTGTTATATGTGACCCGCCATATCAAATCCAATCGTAAGTCGGGATTTTTTTTACCCTGTCGCCTCGCATATATAAGAGAATGCATTGGCCTAACAATTTTTTATCATTTTTTTAAATAAATGTTTCTTACAATTTTTAGGACATAAAATAAAATGCATCCATTACCCTGCAGGGAGCCCCACACATATATAGAAGCATATAGAAGAGTGTCGTCTGCTCATGCTTGTCTGGTGCTCTGTATGGGTGAAATTATAAAATTGTTAAAGAATACAAGAAAAAATTATTAAAATCATAGTGTCAAAAATTGTTAGGCCAAAGCATTCTATTATATATGCGAGGCGATCTATGGTCGACTCACATATATAAGAGAATGCATTGGCACAGGGTAAACAAAATCCCGACTTACAACTGGATTTGATATGGCGGGTCACATATGATTACAAAGAAACTACTACCAAATCCACGTACTTGATAGCATTAATTGAAAAGGCATCGTTTAACTTATATACTTGACCTATAATTGAGTGGACTGTAGCAGATTAGCCGGGCTTATCTACATCAACTCAGCGCAGGCTGTTATGCTATCTTACTATCAGAAGTGTGGGGAAATATCAATGGTTCAATCTGTAGAGGAAGTTATGGCCTGCACAACTTCAAACATAATTGACATTGACCTTATGACGCGATAGCCACTCAAATAGCTCGCTCTGAGATGTTGGCCAGTAAAGTTGGGACAAATTCTATTGATGACCCTGATAGGTATAGGGATTGCCCATTTTATTGTGCCTGCATGGAACAAAATTCAGGTCAGGGTCGTGCCACCGGGGCTTTGGGGTTGTCCCCTAACAACATTGGTCAAAGTGTTCAATAGTTGGACATTTAATTCCTGACAGCATCAGTTGGAAATTTCATACAAAAACCATTTCGTAATTATTCTGATAGTTTGATTTTCCAACTATTTAAAGTGAAATTTGTAAAAACCCAATTTTAGACCAAAAGTCGAAAATTTTGCTATAGTCGTCATTTGGAAAATTTCCATTCATAGTGGGTATTCGGTTTGTAATATCCAACACTGAGTTAGAAATCTTGATGTATCAGTTGTAAAAGTTTTAACCCAGGGGGTACAATTGGAATATCCCGAACTTCGTAATTTGGATCTGGAAATTCCGCTAAAAGGTTTTGCCAATATTATTTTTATGTCTTATTTTACTTTTTTTCTGCTATGATGTGCCCACAAGTGCAAACATGTGCATTCTTTATTCCGAGTCAGTCTTTTGAATATGTCTGCGCCACATGTGAACAGGTTTCAACTCATATGCCCAGGACAAAATCGTAAACCACATGCTAATGTGTGATCATGCCGACGACAAACTGATTTTGTTTCTTCGTGGTTTGCCTTGGAGCATATATTACATACCTCACGTGGATACAGCTCCACACGCCTGCTTTAACTCAAAGCTGTCAGAAGCCGTGAATGTTTACCATAAGTGCTACCTTCCTCCAACTTATACAAATAAGCATCTGTTGGTCTAATTTGCGTTTTACATGTATGAGTTGGCACGCGGCATGGCGGGAATCTTGAGTCGATTTATGATAGCAAAACACTATTCAACTTCAGAATGATATACACAACCACGAGGCGAATGGAGATAGAAATAGCGTTTGTTCAGCCGTTACTGTGAGAGACTGAACGTCGCGCTTCGCTATTAACAGGCCTCCTTCCCTCCTCATTTAAATGATTTAAGTTTTCTTCTTTGAGTTCAGCCAGAGTTATTCACAAGATACGTCGGCGCGACATTCTTAGACGCCCCATGGCTGTCTGGTATTTACAACTGGGGCGCTGAAGCGACCAAGGGCGAGGGACACACTTTCCAGAAAATGGTCCAGACAAAATGTATTATTCATCAACAGATAATGTCACCAAATGTATCAGGTTTTAGCTCACCTGAGACGAAGTATCCGGTGGAGCTATAGTCATCACTCCTCGTCCGTCCGTCCGTCCGTCAATAATCATGTTCTCCTCCCGAACCGTAAGACCGAATGGGTTCATATTTGGTGTGGATGTTTCCTATGTGACTCACATTCAGATTTGTTCAAATCAGGTCACCAGGTCAATTAGTTGCGAAACCAGGGCCACAACTCTATTCCTCCCTAGTAATTCTTAGAACTTCTTCTCAAGAACCATTGGGCCGATTTAGCTAATATTTTGTATGGAGGGTCCGTGTGTGACTGGGTTTCAGATTTGTTCAAATAGGTGCCGAGCCAGGGCCATAACTCTATTCCTCCCTAGTAATTCGTAGAACGTCTTCTTCTCAAGAACCATTGGGCCGATTTAGCTAATATTTTGTACGGTGGGTCCTTGGGTGACTGCGGTTCAGATTTGTTCAAATGGGATCACTGGGTCAAATAGGGGCAGAGCCAGGGACATAACTCTAAAAACAAAAAAATAACATTTTTGCATTTTGACCTTTAATTTATTTTTAGACAGATCACAGCTACAGCAATCCCCCCGATCCCACCCCACCCCACCTCACCCCTGTCCCTGCCACACCATGCTGTACCATACCTCTGCCTATTCACCCCATTAAAATCCTTGTTTTGATCACAGCTGTAGGAATAACAATACCCTGGCCTTGCTCCGCAGAGTCATTATAAACTAATTATTTCAATGTCCAAATCACTCCTCACTCAAGTTCACTGCTTCTGCCACCCTGGTCCCAAAATAAAACTTACTCAAATTCTTGACAGAGAATCATTAATAAGAAGCATTTACTTTGGCTCTAACTGTATGCGGGGTATGCCTATACATGTCAAGTGAAATCTGACATTGTTATAAACATTCCCTGGAGATCTGCTAGAAGTAATTAATTCCCAATTACAGCAATCTATCATGTATTGTTAAAATCTTTCAACAGGGCAAATAGCATGCCTGTCATTTGCAGAATGAGGTCCCCAGAGGGTGAATTTAGTGATGCTATCCCGCACAGCGGGCTATCATCACCAAATTCACCCTCTGGAGACCTCACTCTGCTTAGGCCTCATCTTCTGGGAAGTATCTATAGTATCAAATTAACATTGTTGTTAGTTACATTTCCCTTCTAGGAAGTTTCTATATCCCCTAATTTGCAGAAGATAAAATTCATAATTGAGGTGCCCAATGGGTGAACATCACCAACATCAACTGGGAAACTTCAATCTTATCCTAGGTCTGCCATAGCAGTTGATGGCCTTAGCAGAATTAGGTCCCCAGAGGGTGAATTAGCAATGCTAGCCCACTGTGCGGGATAGCGTCACTAAATTCACCCTCTAGTGACCTCATTCTGCAAATGACAGACACACTATCACACTATTTCAAGGCTTGATTGTATACTACATTGTGTTGCTTGAGGCCAGGCACGTACAATGTAGGAACAGACAGCTATTTGCAGGATTGCTCCTTTGGTGATTGTGATTCAGATTTGTTCAATCAGGGTCACCAGGTCAAGTAGGTGCAAGGCCAGCTACATTATTCTTTCTCTCCATAGTAATTCATGATATGTCTTCTATTCAAGAATCAAATGGCATATTTTGCTTATATTTGGTATGAAATTACCTTGGGTGACAGATTTGTGAAAATGGGATCACAAAGTCAAATAAGGGCAGAGCCAGAGACTTGACTATTTCACTACATAGTAATTCTTAAAATATGTTTGCAAGAACTAGTTGGCATGGAATGTTCTTCCTTGACTGCAATTCAGATTTTTGTTAATGGGGTCACCTGGTCAAATAGGGGCCAAGCGAAGGACATTTTCCCTCTTAATATGCTTCCTTCACAAGGACCATCAGGTCTATTTACTGATATTTATGATATGTATGAAGGATTCTTTGGTGTCTGTGATTCAAATTTATTCAGATGGGGTCACCAGGTTAAATAGGGTGGAACCAGGGACATAACTATATGTCTCTATAGTAATTCTTAAAATGTCTTGTCAAGAGAGGTTGGACTATTTAGCTTACATATAGTATGGAGGAATCAGGACGTCCTTCGGTGACTGAGATTCAGATTTGTTAAAATGAGGTCAACCTGTCAATAAATGGCGGGGCTATGGGGGAGTTAACACTTTTGGTCTAATAAAATCATTGAAATACCAAATTCATTAAAACATCTACCTTGGAACCACCTGACTGATTAATCTGACAAACATGTATTGTGTTTTGGGTCCATGGATAATTGGGCTTCAAACATGTCTAAATGGTTTTAGAAAAAGGCGCTTGTGAGATTGGAAATTTCAAACAATTGAGAAAGTTTGAGGTGTCGGTTGTGAAATTCCAACCTAAGACTTGGGAGTCTGGAGCCCGGTCGGAAGGGGACTTGTTGAGCTGGAGGAGGCGGGTGATCAGTAGTGTAAAGTTGGTAATTTCAAGGTGGATTTTCACCAATCTACATACGTGAAGTCTCTCTAGCCACATATTTTTATCAAGCGTGTTTGTATGTTATTCAGAAATTCGAAGCATACTCGTATTTGCACTACCATTTTTAGCTCAACTTACTTTTGTAAGTTTGAGCTATTGCCATGGTTTGGCGTCCGTCGTCCGTGTGTCCATCAACACTTTCCTTTGGCGCGGGCTACAGGTCGTACCTTTGTTCTGATCTTTTTGAAATTTGTCATGAATTTTGACATTGACATGTATATGGGAACGAGTCATTTTGGGGTCATTTCGCCAAAAAACATGGCCGCTGGCAGCCATCTTGGATTTCAAGATTCAATCCATTGGCGCGGGCTACAGGTCGTACTATTCGTCTGATCATCATGAAATTTGTCATGGATGTTAATATTGAGTCATTTTGGGGTCGTTCGGACAAAAAACATGGCCGCCAGCAGCCATCTTGGATTTTACTCTTTGCATGACTAAATCGTTTGGCGCGGGCTACAGGTCGTTGCGTTAGTCGGAAGTTTATGAAATTTGTCTTGGATGTTAACACTGACATGTAGATGGGAACGAGTGATTTTGGAATCGTTTGGCCAAAAAACATGGCCGCCATCAGCCATCTTGGATTTTACTCTTTGCATGAGTAAATCCTTTGGCGCGGGCTACAGGTCGTACTATTCGTCTGATCATCATGAAATTTGTCATGGATGTTAATATTGACATGTAGATGGGAACGAATCATTTTGGGGTCGTTCGGACAAAAAACATGGCCGCCAGCAGCCATCTTGGATTTTACTCTTTGCATGACTAAATCGTTTGGCGCGGGCTACAGGTCGTTGCGTTAGTCGGAAGTTTATGAAATTTGTCTTGGATGTTAACACTGACATGTAGATGGGAACGAATCATTTTGGAATCGTTTGGCCAAAAAACATGGCCGCCATCAGCCATCTTGGATTTTACTCTTTGCATGAGTAAATCCTTTGGCGCGGGCTACAGGTCGTACCTTTGGTCTAATATTTATGAAATTTGTCATGAATGTTGACATTGACATGTAGATGGGAACGAATCATTTTGGGGTCATTTGGCCAAAAAACATGGACGCTGGCGGCCATCTTAGATTTCAAAATTATTATGGCTGGAGTCATAAATTCAATTTCATTATAATTACCATGCTGTTTGAATCTTTCACAGAGCACATGAGTGTATTTTGCACTAACCCATGGCTAAAATTCATTAATCTTTGCATATATTCTGTTGAGTATAAAAGGAGATTGTCCATAAATAGCCGGATTTAGGGTACAGTCCCCCTTTAAATGCCCACTTAATTTTCGAACCCCCATATCACATATCAAATATATGCCATATTATATGCCATTTGAAAGAGGAAGCTCGAAAATATTCTATTATCAAGTCATTCGGTGTAAAAAAAACTGTGAACATGTTTTTGTTGAGGTACCGACGTGTTTTTGTGCTTAAGTTTCATCTGGAATGTACTTCAAAGTCTAATATTTTCAATGGAAGGGGAATAACTGTATATCTTTGTTTGAATTATGTTGTATTCTGGGAGCCAGACGGGGGGAATGTTTCTATGATTTCAGCTATTTTCTATTACTCTATGGGCACCTTCCGAGACACAGATGTTCCAAATGTGATGAATTATAGTATTTTAATCATATTGTATGTCATAGATTGTTATTAAAACCGTATATCAAGGCGCTATAAAAAAAGTAAGTGGTGACTCAAAAATTAAAATGGGCGTTTAACCAGCTTTAACTGTAATTTTACAAATCTTTATAGTAGGTAGGTTATCAAACTTCTATCATATGATCAGTGCCTAATCTGTAATCACGAATTTGCCAAACAACTCTATTGTCGGATTCCAAGAACAAAGATGATCGCTGATGGTGGCCCAGAACATTGGAATATTAAATGCATGTTGGGGTTTATGTGGATATGCATAGCCGGTTAAATTTAAGCATCAGTGAAATTCGAGAATCAGTGACACACTGATCACAAGATATCTTCCTGCTTTGATCTCGACTTGTAATCTCTAACACACGCTACACTGCTATCTCCGTTTGAAGATTCCCGATTGCGATGCTATGATGAATTTGCCAGCCAATTTCATTTTACAAACGAGCTGAGAAATGATCTAGCATCTGTTGAACCAGGCCTGATGATATGGTGCCGGACATTTGGAGAATGAGATCCCCAGCGGGGTAGCATCTCCAAATTCATCATATGGATCGAACCCCATTCTGCATGACCTCATCGGCTATGAGAAACCTAGACCAGAGCAGAATGTTTTGGAAGTTTATGACTATGACTATGATTATTTATTCATAACTCATTATAACATTTTGCTTATACAAACAATGAGTTATTGGGGACGTCATAACCAGAAAAGGCTGTCTTCCTGCTGTCACCAAAACCGGAGGATATAAAGAAATCATAGAATTATTTTAATTATTTAAATAAATATAGAATGTTTACATTCGTTTCCATAAAGAAGAAACATACTAGTAATATTCGTACCAAGCCTTGAAATAGGGTGTCTGTCATTTGCAGAATGAGGTCCACAGAGGGTGAATTTAGTGATGCTACCCCGCATAGCGGGCTAGCATCACCAAATTCACCCTCTGGGAATCTCATTCTGCTGAAGTGTATAAGCAGAATGAGGTCACCAGAGGTGAATTTGGTGATGCTAGCCCGCTATGCGGGGTAGCATCACTAAATTCACCCTCTGGGGACCTCATTCTGCAAATGACAGACACCCTATTTCAAGGCTTGATTCGTACATCGCTCAGCTAAGAACATAGAATGTATAATATATTATCTGTGCAATGTTTGGAGGAGATGAGGTGAGGTCATATTTCTAAATAACAAACAAAAGATGTTTCAACACGAGGAAGCAATTTTGTTGATATGTTGGCATCCTTTACGTGTAGCTGGAATTTTAGGAGTTATATAGTCACCCAAAAAAATGGTGCTATTGTATGGGAGGCCTTTTTCACATTTATTCCTTATGAATGTGAAAAGGGCCTCCCATACTCCAGTTGGTCCCGTTTCCCCATTAGCATGCACCTTAAAATATGGAACATGAAATAGTTCTCATGTGACAAACGCACAAGCTGGGATGCGCCGATGCGGGCAATTCAAGCACGGTTATTACCATTATCATCGCATGTTTAGATGATATTTATCCGGGGCAATGTGAACCATCTGTTTCAAATGTAAATCGCACGAGTTGTATCTTCTTGCTAAAACATTATGTAAACTATTGCTTAACGCGTCGTTGCACAACGTGTGAGTGAATGCAATGCGCAGACGTTATTGTGAGATATCTAAAACCCGGTGTTCTCTCAAGTGCATTTGTACTATACGTTGTACTCTTGCTGAAATTATTGCAACTCTAATTTTCCATTTCTATAAATCATTGAAGAGGCTTTTAGAATGGGCCAAACATACTGTTCCCGTACACCACACCCATCGTCTGTAGACTTCTAAAATGTCGTATACTATATAATTATGAATGTGCTGTTTTGGCGCGATTTTTGTGTGGATATAAATTTGGATTATGTACGGTTTCGATTACATATTCAGATAAGAGACTTTCCGACTATAAATGCTCTTTTCTATGAAATTTCATCAAATTGGGTTCCAAAATTTCGTTAAATCTAAAACACCGTACATGCGCATAGAGTATATATCATATTTTCGAAATTGCTCCGATATGATTGGATAATTTGATTGGGTTGTTTTGAAAGGGCGTGGTCAGAGGATACATCCTATACTCATACTGAGTGACAACGACTGGACTTGAACCTCTATGCAAGCTGAAAATAATTTCGTATCTCATATTTTTCACTTCTAAAGCGTCGTAAAATACCATGCAATAAATGTTCTCATCAATCACGAGAAATGTGTCTTATATCAAAACACTGTGGTATAAAAGGTCATCATGCCAATATTTTAATATGCACAGCAATAACTATGGGGAACCATGCAAATTTATGCCTTATTTGGTTCCTCATTTTCCCCTGTGTAGCGGAACCAATTAATTTGGTTCTTTATTGTCAATTAAGGAACCATTTGATTCTCTGTGGATAGCATGTTGAACCTGATCCATAACCACATGTCCCTGACAAATTTTGGCCGCAATACCATATAAATAGTACTTTGGTTATTGCGGCCACAGTTGCCATGGGGCTTTGTCTATAGAACCAAATGGTTCTACACTCAATCAACCAATAAAACAAATGATTGGGAACGACTGGTTATAAATTAATCCATAAAGAAAAGAACCAAAATATAACAGCTCAGTTCCGGAATGTGTCGTTATACAGAACCAAATGAAGAACCTAACACAGATACCAATGGCAGAAATTGTTTTTTGTGTCTCCTGTATAATTTGATTTCTATTTGATTTTTTTAGAAGCCAACCGACGCCATGTCTTCAGTCCATTTCGTTTAGAGAATTCGGCATTGATCATGTTTGATCTAATCTATTGCATTACGTCTTGTCAACATTTTCCTTCTAAGGGCAAGATATTTGAATTTGAAAAGTTTGGAGTTTTTCTACAGATATAGAAAAAAACAAGGGCAATAACTATGTTGGGCAATTCCGAACATCGCCTATATTCTTTGGATCACGTGACACACAAAGTAGTTTGCAACCAAACTTACTTCAAATTTAACGTCCCTAATCAGCTGTTGGCATCGGTGGCTCAGTTTGTAAGGTGCATGGTGCATTGGGCCAGCATAAGTCGTCCAGCGTGGAGAAACTTGTTTGATTCCCAATAGACGCGGATGTGATCCACGCATGCACATGCAAAGGGAGTGTAATACTGCAGATTCGTGTATTTGGACAAATTTGTCTCTTGCATTCCAATATCGGTGGTTTCTACGTGCAATAGAGTGATTTCACGATGAAATTAACCCTCTGCGTGGTCTTTTCTCCACCTGACACCGTCGTGATATGGTCTATATCGATTGAAACGACAATAAATCTCGAATAAACTAAACCCTAATCAGCGAATATTACTATAGTCACTTTTCTCCTTCACCAAATGATAGAATAGTCTAGACTGTATACAGGTGCGTTAAGAGATCAACTTGGTCGCGATAAACCATCTCACAACAGTACTACACCCGTGAATCAAATCAACACTGATAGAAGATATAGTGAAAATATATCCTAACATAATCTCAGGGTTCGGAACGATTAAATAGCTTGGCAAGACATCGATGCATTCCAAGAAAGCGTAAAGTCTGGGCTATATGGCTGAAATCCACACATTCTTTATCACGCATTTTCGCAACTGTACGTTTTGCAATGCACATATTGATATAGTGGTCCAGGAACGATGCCACTTGTATATATGTGGCCATGCATGTCACGGCCCATGTGACATATCATTGTAGGCAGAGTGATTGCGACGACATTATATATAGCTGTGATCGCCTTGACTTGGTGGATGTTACATGTATAGGGAAGCTTATATTTTATGGCGAGGTGGCAACTACAAATAATGTTTCTGAAAATTGGAGATCGATGGTCTTGTTCAAAGGTCTATTTCAAAGGTTTATAGTTAGTATTTTTTAGTAAGGCGAACCATACAGTTCTTTGAACAATTACGCTTTGGACTGAACTTTGATGTAAATTCAGTGATGAGCAAAACAAGGATACGAAAATTTAATAATTTTAGTCTGTACTTCCAACTTTGGAAACTGAGAGTTAGATTTTAAAGGTACTCAACCCGTAAAGAGGGTCCCCATCTCAACAGATTCCAACAACAACAATCCGATCAGAGGGTCCTATATTACTATTTCTTTGGCTTTGGGGGTAAAAAATATTTGATTCAAGTCGAGGAACCCATCAAACAAAGCTCAGAGTTATTAGATATTGATTTTTGAAATTTGTTATAAACTCGAGATGAGTACTAACAACTGCCGTAATCTGCTCTGGATGTGTACTCCAAATCTATTCAAACAGACAAGGATGGATAACTCTAAAATCAAGTGGTAATTTTAACGCAATTTTGACTGAGTTCTGGGCCAGATATATAGTATTCCCGATAATGAAAAATAATAGATTTCTAAAATCGATATCTAACAAATCTGAGCTTTGATGGGTGACTTCCTCGACTCGAATCAAATATTTTTGACCCCCGAAGCCATTGAAATAGTAATTGAGAGGAGTTTTATCGGGTTGAGTACCTTTAACATAATATGTATTACCCCGGATGCCCATTTTAATAGTTATTACCCGGATGCCAGATTTGAACATAGTATTATCCCGGATGGCTTTTATTATAAGTGAATTTTCATTAGCGCGGGGTCCCACTCATAAAGTTCCAAGTAAAAAAAAGGATACATGTTTTGACCCTTTCTTTACTGAATAGATTGTGCCAAAAGTATACATTGGAATGGTCTACACAATCTACATGCAACAGTCTTCATTTGGAGGGTGTTCAGGATATATGAACAGAGGACAGACAGACGAGCAGATACTATATACGTGCATAATGATTCCTATATTCATGGGTGGGTAAATGTTCACATAATACGTTCACGGCCGTTCGTTGAACTTGTTATCGGAATATAGAGACTGACTACGCGTCAAAGCGTTTATATACTAAAGAAAATTAGGCTATACGAATTGTACCCGCGGGAAAGTGCATGTGCTGTTAATATCGGAGGCGGAATCTCTACCCAATAGAAACCTCACAGCTACAGTAATGCTCTTAATAATCGACTCCTTAACCAAGGCAGAATTATGGGTAATTTGTTCAGGATTTAGTCGGAAATATGGCTTTCCGATGAATGGCAAGCCTTATTTCCAACTAAATCCTGAAAAGGTAACCCATAATTCTGTTGTGGTTAAGGAGTCGATTATTTAGGGCATTACTGTATATACGTGTATATATATACACATATGCACCATTGATAGTATTAACATGATCATTAATACCCTGCATCCCCTCTATCGCTATATATACGTCTCTGCACAGAAGCATCCTTGCATCTTTAAAATGATCATAGTTTCATGCCTTGGTATATTCAAATAACACATATATCTTGTGTGAAACGCTTCCTGTGGAGAAAATTTGGTATGATTTGCTGATAATGGGGAATAGTTTCCCGCAGTGAACATGATAAATGTCCCGATTTAGTGGCAATTAACGGCAAATTTCTTCGATATCCCTGACACAGAAGTCGCGAGTTATCGCCCATTTGAACCCACGCAAATTTATAAAAGATAATGTGGATCTCAAATCTATGAGATGAAATATGATCTTCGGGCGGATCGTGTTCACCAGCATGCAGACATTGATTGCTTCGTTCAGGTCTCATTTTAAAGTGGTAGCATAATTTTAGGAGGCGCACTGAGGCGCATGACTTATATTTACTCTTGGTTTTTCGTGCACTTCGTTCCTGCTGTAATCGCCATATTCTACCTGATGTATAAATTGTGCAATAAACATCATAGCATGATATACATCAGATCATGCAATGAATCTTTACTCTGGCTAACGCCCGTAGAGATCATATTCCACCTGTACAAAACCTTGGAAGTTTTTGAAGTTTTTACAGGGAACCTTATAAAGTGGACAACATTACATAACACGGGGAATATATTTCTTAATTATTATCTGTTCCTTAATATATAATGTACTTCACTGTTATGTAGGTGAAGGTCCCAACTCGAAATTGCATGCATATCTGTCACTTTTGTGAACAAATATCACAATAAACATTCAATTAATTACCCAGGAGAAATTCCATAATTGCAAAAAACGCAAAGCAAAATCGCTCACAATGTCACTTAAATCGTGAAATTTCGAGTTGGGACCTTCACCTACAGTGAAGTACATTATTAAGAAACAGATAATAAGTAAGAAATATATTCCCAATTCAATTCGTTTAATCTTGTTGACCCATAATACATAGGTATTAAGATATTATTTTGTCGACTTTATAAGGTTCCCTGTCAAAACATCAAAAGGTTCCAAGGTTTTGTACTGGTGGAATATGATCTCTACGGGCGTTAGCCAGAGTAGAGATTCATTGCATGATCTACATATACATAACCCCGACAATTCCTCGACATGATGGTTGCATGCTCTGTGAGTGAATGTTCAGTGTATATATAGAACGGCCTTGACTGCTCTGTTCAGGTTTAATTTTAATGTGGTAGCAATAGCATGTGGACTTGATTTAAAACAGGTTTAGTGTGCATTTAAAGATCCCACATGCTGTCGTATTTTGATTTATATCTCCCTTCTAGGATTTGTTTCACTTAATTCTCGCTAACACGCAGACGAATAACAGCAACAACATAGCTGGCTTGCGGGGGTGTATGACGGGAACAAGATCACCCGGTAGGGTATAAGGTTGCTATTTTGTTACCTACTTCTTCGAACGAAAACAAACAAGTAGAACTCAAAAAGTGAGGTGGATAGAGCTACAGTAATGCCCTAATAAATCGACTCCATAACCACAGCAGAATTATGGGTAACTTTTCAGGATTTAGTCGGAAATATGGCTTGTTGCCATTCATCGGAATCCTGAAAAGTTACCCATAATTCTGCTGTGGTTATGGAGTTGATTAATGTGGGCATTACTGTATATAGGTTAATCGACGTTCCGGAGTGTGGTGTTTCACGTCGAATTTACAACTGTAGACCGGACCAAACCACATTTTCATGCAATTCTCCTGGGAAATTCATATTTGCGCCCTACCCCGGGTAGAATAGTTTTCTAATTGCATACTGTATAAGAGTCTCGTTGGAAAATTTCATAAGACAATAAAATGTAATTATGCGTTCCGTCCGTCCGTAACTTGACAACTTTTGAGCTATCTATATCGGTCATCTATATATAGAGGATCTCACATGAGTTTCTATTTTATACGGAATTTATCAACCGAGTTCACTAAATTCGATTTGAGCCGAGGTTTACCGAGGCTCAAATAGAATTTAGAGGACGAGGTTGATAAATTACGTATAAAATAGGACGAGTGTGAGATACCTTTTATCACATGATCAAATAAACTCGAAGCAACGCGAAATATTCATCGAAAACAACATATCAGCGCGTGCGATGACGTCACGGCGTTCTTCAAATAACTTGCGATCCCAGTAGTTTATGATTGTTGTTTTCGATGAATATTTCGCGTTGCTTCGAGTTTATTTGATCATGTGATAAAAGGTATCTCACACTCGTCCTATTTTATACGTAATTTATCAACCTCGTCCTCTAAATTCTATTTGAGCCTCGGTAAACCTCGATCGGCTCAAATCGAATTTAGTGAACTCTGTTTATAAATTCCGTATAAAATAGAAACTCATGTGAGATCCTCGATATATATAAACATGTAGGTCGGATTTGAATTATCCTATAATTGGTGTGCCTTTGAACCTCCATGCTATGGGCTCCCACGGGGGAAGTGAAATCCACATGGAACTAGTTTCGTCCAGTAATTTGTTGCAGAGCTATTGCCCTTAGATACGATCACAAAAAAACTCGTCTCAAAGCTCTGCATTAGTTACGTTATCCCCGGTGTACAGATATACGATAATTCCATAATATTATGTCATGCCATGAAGATGTTCCGATAGAATATAGTGACATGCGCTATATAACACCCCATATCTGAAGATGTGATCATTCGATAAGCGGATCACGAGAATGCTATAGGATGCATTTCTAAACAATTATTGACCTGAGTACTAAGATTGTAAATTGGAAATCATGATTTCACTAACAGGATTTATCGACCGGGGAATTATTGCCGAAAACTATCAGGTCTATATGATGATACAAAATTGGAAATTTCTGACAGACTTCGATGGATTAGACAGACGTTATGCGACGCATGTCGAAAACGTCTGCATGGGATAATGGATTAATGGGCCCATTTACTCAAAACATATATCAGGGGGCGTATAACCTCTGTGTGTGTGGAAGCCAAGACCGCTATAATGACTGTGATTATTGCAATAATCTTCCTTCAAGATAACTTGCAGACGCAGACTGAGAATGCACGTGGCCTTGCAATGGTATAAATTATGCTGTCTTCGTCATATCTGCACCCCCCCCCCCCTTGCAATGGAAGCAGAGTCTTGGTAGAGAGGCGACTTGGAACCAGAGTCTGGGTAGAGAGGCGTCGTTTGTATTTTCATGTATATATACGGGCATTCCAATTGCCCTCCATTATGAACTAGACTGATTTTCCATTTGCACCCACCCATAATTGTGTCAGAATTCACCGATTGTTATATCAAGTGTTGGAAACTTTCAACGATCACAATGATTGGGACCGGTACTGTACTAATTTAGCCAAGTAAACAATGTCACTGTCTCCGTCACGGTCATACCCGCGCTCCCCCGTTTGACAGTCATACGGTATGGCCCACTTTCTTGGCATCCATGGAGTTTCTGAACTTTTCAACTGTAATTCAGCGTGGACAATGTTCAGGTCAGTGCCATATACAACGCCCAATTGGTATACCTCAAATGTCGGAAATTTCAACAAACACTTGTTATATGGTCGGCCATGCCTTAACTGCATGGATAGATTATAAGAATATATATAATTCGTTTATTGGAATCTAACATAAAAAACAAATCTCATTGGTGCAACAACATCTGGCTTTAGAAGAAAGTATTGCTGAGGTCCTGAGGATAATTGACTACGGGAATGTGGCAATATGAGAGTGGGGGGGGGGGGGGGGGGTGTTAAAATGTTCTAAAGAACATTGGAATTTCATGACTCTGACAACAGCAGAGGAACATGTGAAACCAGAACCAGACCAACCACAGTGTGTGTTTTGTTGGAATTTTGGATAGTTGGAAAGTTTAAGATATCAGTGGAAAATTCCCATTTGATGAGTGCATCTAAAGTGTGAACTTCATTTATAAATTTTCTTCACTACATTGTTATATATTATGTATCAATACATTTGATGTAAAATTACAATAAATTGATTGATTTATTAATAGTCATCTGCTTGCCTGTGCTGTTTGAATTGGCTGAGTGTGCGAATACTAAATATCAGTTCGTTAACTGGCAGGAGCTCAGAATCTTTTTGAGAATGGAGTTTATAATGGAGAGTAACATTTGCTTCTTAAATGAGCGACTATCTTTTAGAGTAAAGCTTGTATCTGGGAATTTGAGACTAGACAGATTTAATTACATCGGTGAATTAAAACACACTAAATGATAACGTGTAAAGCCAACGTATTATGCAGACCGGCTACGACTTGTTTTTCCGAAGTGTTTCTGGCAGGCCGCTTATCTGTATTGTCCCTACTACTGTGTCTGAGTCAGAAAATAAGGTGGTAGTTAGTTTGAGATTTAAATAAATACATAAATTCCCTCCCTGCAGGGGTAAAATGTGTTATACTGCAGCGAAATTAATGTACAATGAATGGTATTTCAATTTTTTGGGGTAAAATTAATCACACTCTACTTGTGCATGTAGTTGAATCGTGAGAATCACTAATACGGGTTGATTGGTCCACGGACTATATAATAACCCTTGCCATCGCTCTGCTTTGAGTCTCGTTATTATAGAGGAGGGCACGCGTTACATGGCAACAGCGCCGTAGTGTTTCGCCTATGAGCTAGGGGCGATTCTATAATTAAGATGGGAAACTAATTTGTGATCTAGTCATTTTCCACGTACACAACACAACACTTCCTGGTTTTCAAGAGAAAAATATTTCAATCTGTCAAATGGTATTCCGGCAGAATTCAAAGAGGGCTACCAGGAAACAACTTCGCACGTGACTATACATTTCCATTGCGATCAAACTGAAGTTACAGGCCTATTCATACAATATCCATGTCAGATCAAGACGGGTAGTAAAACAACATAGAGGGCCTGTTGCCCATACGGCAGACTTTACGCTCCGTAAAATATATCCTCTCTAATCCACTCGACAGGTGTGGGGTACTTGGAGTCCTACCGCTTAACCTTGCAGATGAACCACCATTAATCTCAGGTTAAATATCTGCCATGTTGTAATAAAACAATTACTAACCCAAATCATTGAGATTGTTGTGTGCCATGTTATGATGTAGGATTGTCGAACATCTGTTTGCCAACAAATTGGTTTCATCAATCTTTAAATCGCCAGTACATATTGGTGATGTCTGACGTCCAGTATATAGAACTAGGTTTTGGAATAGGAAAACAAAACATTTCGTCTTCAACCAGCGAACTCGTCGATGTAGACGGTAATAATGACGATTCACATGGGCGCCAGAATTAACCAGGGGCAAGGGGCATAACTCCCAGACAAGGGTTCTGTTTTATAGTAAGAAGTATAGCATGATTGTTGGAAAGGCAGTCCAAAGATCAAGCTTACCTTAAGCTACCAGAATGAATATACTTGTCCCTTATATAGGATAACATAAAATGGGTAGGGTTCTCTATTCCGAAGGTTCATTATTACGAAGGTTCGCTATTCCGAAGGTTCATTATTCCGAAGGTTCGCTATTCCGAATGTTTTCTATTCTGGGCGTATTTAAACCAGAAATGAATGAAAATTTGCACCCCCACCACAAAAAACACACGAGGAATGAAAAATACTAGTATTCACATATAGTACATATACACACCCACTTCTAATTCCCAAATTGTTCCAGATGTCCGTTATTAATAGCAAGAAGACAGTATCAGTTTATCGTTTATTATGGAAAGTTGAAAACACGATGACTGAAATAAACTACATCTAAGAGATATAGTTTTTCCGAACTGGCTATCTGTATTTGAACATCAACATTAAAGGCCCACTTAATTTTCGAACACCCAGATCACATATATAACATATATGCCAGTATATATATATACCATTGGGAATATGAAGCTCTCTAACACTGTATTATCAGCTTATCCGGTGTAATAAACTGTGAACATGTTGTTTTTGTTGAGTTAACGACGTGTTTTTGTGCTTAAGGTTCATCTGGTTTTGTTGCGCAAAGTGTATTATTTTCAATGGAGGGGGAATAACTATATTTTAAAGATAGTGTTATTCCCCTACAATTGAAAATACATTAGGTTGGATTATGTTGCATTCTAGGTGCCATAACGGGGGGATCTTTTTATGATTTAAGCTGTTTTATATTTCTCTATGAACATTTTCTGATACAGGCGTTTCAAATGGTGATGAACTATAGTGTTTTAATTATATTTTATGGCACAGATTGTTATTAAAACCTGATATCAAGGCACTATAAAAAAAATAGTATGTGACTAGAAAATTAGCCTTATAGCTGGCGTATTCTTGCCTCTAAGATTATTGAGATATAACGTCATACGTGATGACATTAAATCGTATGGAAACATAGCAATTGTGTGGGCTGCCTGACGTGAATATGTTTTGGGAAATAACGTCACACGTAATAACATTTAATATCAAGGAAACCCGCGAAGAAAAAAGTCGATCACATTTATTGTTTGAATGTTTTAAGTTATTTCCTTCATAAAAAGAGTCTTCGTGATAAAGAACCCTCTCAATACTTTAGAATATAGAATTCACCTTTAAAATAACAAAAATCTTCGGAATAGCGAACCTTCGGAATAGAGAACCTTCGGAATAGCGAACCTTCGGAATAGTGAACCTTCGGAATAGTGAACATTCGGAATAGAGACATGTTCCCACATAAAATTACTGCATGTTTTAGCTGACATTTGAGGTCATTTCTGATCATTTTATGAGGAAAATGACAGGTATGTGGACTCGCGGAGGGCAGGAGGGGCAAGTACACCGCCCCTGGCGCTCCTAACGATGCCCCAACCTTATATACCCCAGACTCTTTATAGATGCAGCCTACATATATTGAGTGTGGAGATTCGTCCGCTAGTTGATGGAGGTTGTGACTATGGGCCCGATCCACATCTCCACGCAGTTACAACAACAAAATAATGTTTCTCGGAGATAATGTTACAACATTCTGGATTCGCCCCATTTGTTAAAAACGACACATGGGTCGGTGCCTAATGTATGAAACAAGATAATTTTTGTTGTAAATTTAATGCTTTAGTTGCTATTGTACGTCTAAAACCACGTGGACATGTTTAAAATAGATGGTTAGACAATTCTAAATCTAACAATATATTCTCGCTTCTTAAAATTGAATGTGACATATGTACTATATATACTCAGCTCAACAAGTCGCTTTGTTTTATTAACTAATGGCGAAGTTAGATTTTCTGCACAAAAATAAAAATTTACCCTGTAACACTATGACCATGCATATACCGTCAAGTGTTTATTTAAATTATGATGTCGAACTTGATGGTTTATCCGTTGAACCCACTGCGTGTTATTCGTTGGCCAATGTGATGCTGATGATATATAGGATTCGGTATCGGCAGAATTTTTTCACAGCTTTATAAGAATCCGGCTCTCAATAATCCAGTTTGCCAGTTATTCCGATGCTTTTGTTGGCACATCTTGCCAAATGATATTCGTATTTCCGAGGAATGTTTCATTCTGTTCCCATTGATTTGATAAACTGATTCCGTCAAGAAGTTTTTTTGCAGCAACTCGCGAAATGATAAAGAGAAATATATTGCGCGCGCATTCAATTGAATTATCCTGTGAATCTCGGCATTGAATCTTCCATCGGTGCACATGGCCGCAACAGACACAATCTAGAGTTGTCTTTATAGCCGGAAACCTATATAAATGGCACAACCATGGTTATCAGATCTGGCTCTTGTGTGTATTTAATCTGACTAAATATCTAGTCAGACTTGTACACAATGTGCAAACCGAGTTATATATTGGTTTATCTTCTCATTTAGTTTCACTCATAATATATGTACAAACTTTGGCATATCGATCGGCATTTCAGTGTGAATTCAGTGTATTTACGATAAAATTCCGTCAACAATGTACGAATGACACACAAAGGGTTATTTAGACGTTATATATGTAGCTACCCTCAAGTCTCAGCTATCGGCGTACATTGTTCATCTTCGACGTTTTTGACAATGGAACGATAAGGATACAATAAATCTTCCTTAATTGGCAGCAAAAATAAAACTTTGCTGCCACATGAAATTATCGACTAAGTATAGCTAGAAGTCTCATGACATATAATTTTGCAGACAAGTAATTTAGTATAGAAGTCACAGGGCGGTTAGCATGACCCATCCTGCTTCAGTGCATGCATGTGGTATTTCTGCGTGTTTATCTAGATTCTATAACAATATCACTGATATGGTGCACGTAGTTTATTAGTCCAACGCCGAATTTTCAATTGCAGCCATGCAGATGGAACACGCTTCTTGTGCCAGATACACATTTTCAACTCAAACGTTAAGTCGATATCCATTAACCACGCACCTCGTGCCTTATAATTGTTCTTAAAGATATATATAGTGTATATATCTCTTCCTAACGAGTTTTATATAATATAGTTGTCCGGGTATAACATAACATATATGAATCGACGACACATGTCTGGAAACGCTTCTATAAATTGGTATCGATTTTATTTCGATTTTACTGGTATAATGCATACAACCTTCTTTTTTTTGGGACAGTTTTACGGGCCATTTTTAGAACATAAACCTCAGGCAATATCGCGGAATCGCGAGGGAGAGCTCTACAATGTTAACACCCGCCATCAAAGCCATGTAGAATCGAAGAAAATTCGTCGCCAACGCACATCTACATAAGAAATAAACGACTTTATTAAATTCCTTTACAGACAAATAGTTTACTCAATCTTCAGTTGTGTCTGTTTTATTTACAAGTAAGCTATGTGCAGGTTTTATAAAAAATTATAATTTGTTGTTGTTGTTATAATTGTGGCCCAGAAGAGATACCCCATCTTTAAAGTGTTCTAATTTCCACCCGGTGTTGTCTCTTTCTATGTAATGTTTCAGGGACATTAAGAAAATATCACTCTCTTGATTTAAAATTAGACATGATATTCAATGTGTGTTGGATTATTTAGCGTTGCTGTGAGATAAACATGTGTCTTAAGGGTGGTTGAACAAATTTGTCAACATTAAAAGACACCTTTAAAATTGAATCTTTGGTTGTGATAAGGAAATCAATATTAATTTTTTCTTTTTATCCCCAGCTGTTTCGAGATCATTTTTTTCTTGCTACAATGAATCTTTGGTTGTGATAAGGAAATCAATATTAATTTTTTCTTTTTATCCCCAGCTGTTTCGAGATCATTTTTTTCTTGCTACAATGTGATAAAACGGATATCAAATTCGTCGAAATTCTATACGAAATTTATTAACTTCGTCCACTAAATTAGATATTTCAGTCAGAATTATATGCATGGAATTTCTAACTCTTGACGGGCGGGGGCTGTCAACCCCCATGCACTCCATACCAGTACTCCACACCTTATACATATCGTGACATCACTGGTACATCGTGGCTTATTGTTGACTGATATGTACCGTGCGATCCCGTCAAACGCGAAAGTTCCCGACTGTCGTAAACAGCTGACCTCGCCTTTATGTACTTTTTATTTACAATTTCATCATAAAGCGGGCATTCAGCAGAATATTCACTGGTCGGCTGCCAGGATATAAATCCGTATAAACCGCTCTGTTAATCACTAACGCACACTCTAGAAGTATATATGTACAGTAATGCTCAGTAATCGACTTCTTAACCACAGCAGAATTATGGGTGACTTTTCAGGATTTAGTCGGAAATATGGCTTGTTGCCATTCATCGGAAAGCTCTCGCCGAGAGCTTTCCGATGAATGGCAACAAGCCATATTTCCGACTAAATCCTGAAAAGTTACCCATAATTATGCTGTGGTTAAGAAGTCGATTACTTAGAGCAGAGACGTGGCGACAGGGGGGGGGGGGGTTGGGGGGTGTCTCACCCCCGCCCAACTTTGGTCAAAATTTTCAACAGTGGGAAATTTCATACTTGCCAAAACATTAGTTGGAAATTTCACACCAACAATAGGTTGAAAATGTTCTTGTAGTTTGATTGTAGAACAATTTATTGGGGGAATTTATTGGTTTTGGACCAATATTTGCATATGTTCCTATTTTTGGTCAAAAATTTGGACAGAAATGGTCTGACATCAGTTGGAAATTTTCCAACCTTTATAGGGGGGGGGGGTGACAGGTTGGAAATTTCCAACACTTGAAAAGCTTTTGTCCTGGTCCCTCCCCCGTGGCCAGTCAAAAACTTCTAATTAATTTAAGAAAACATATATTGTCATACATTTGGTCAACATTGACATTGGAATTTTCATCAGTTGGAAATTTTCCAACAGTAGGAAGGCTTGAGGCTAGTCTAGATGTTAGGATTTTGCGATTTTCTTGTTCAGATTTCAAAATTTTCGCACACCGGGCCGAACCATGGTCGGCCGAACCATGGTCGGCCCGGTGTGTCATTGCCCCATCCCCATGGCCAAAACAAAACTGCTAATTAGTTTAGCAAAACAATATTTTACTACATTTGGTCAAACTTGTGGACAGAAATGGTCAACAGTTGAAGAATTTTCCAACCTGAGGGGGAGTATGAGGTTTGAAATTTCCAACACTAAGAAAGTTTCAGTTGAGGTCAGTCTAGATGCTAGGATTTGCGATTTTCTTGTATATAGTTTTCAAATTTTTCTCACACCGGGCCGACCATGGTTGTCCTGGTCTCTTGTCCGTAGCTGTGTGCACATGTCTGGAATTAGGCCACTAGTGTTTTGTTGTTGCAATTTTCAGGTTAAAATATCTGAATGTTCTCATACCGGGAATATAGAACCATGGCTTACGAATATATAGGAAATTAGGCCTGACTGAGGTGCAAGGGGGTGTGTGCAAATGGAATCACGCAAAAACTTGTGTTGGTTTGATGCTGACTCAAGGGGGGGGGGGGGGGGGGTGCAGTTGGAATTTCCCAAGGTGGACACCCCCCAACGGAGACCCTCTAGCCGCGTCCCTGACTTAGAGCATTACTGTACTCATCATAATTTATGTTAAATCGGGACAGTGGCTAATACACTGTGAAACTAAAAGAAGCGTGAACCCGTCTGCAGTTTGTGTTGATGGTAGATCATCCCATATATATCTACTCAGGCCACGCCCCGTTCTTGAGTCGAGATTCGTGGGATTATTTAGTGCTTAGGTCAAAACAAAAACACAATATATATATATGTGCAGGGATTCGTGCAATGAACTTCAATGAACGGTGATAACTAATCATGCATGCAGCTTTCTGGCTAAATGGTATACTCTCCTCGTGTCATGCATGTGGTAAACTTTGCCTGGTGATTTCGTTCTCGATTATTACAGAAAATCAAAGAGAGAAGTATATATATGCCTATCTTCCACATATCTGTTCATACTTGTATAATTCGCGGATCTATAGAGCTTTTGGATCTATAGACGTTTTAATTGGTTAATTGATGGACGCATACAGCTAATTCCAGACGAAAGAGACCCAACTCATAATATTTCGCGGGCTAGTTACATTACACCAAACCGTGAAATAGAATGATTATTGCAAGCATCGTGGAAGACCAAACGTCGATAATGACGTCATGATTTTAAGGCCTGCACAAATTAGCTGTGGATGACAGCTACAGCACCTAGAAGTATAGCCGCACATCCGCCATTTTACGGCGCTCCATACATTTTACTTGATGCGGGAGTCCGGTGTACACTCACTATATATCGATATCAACCCCAAATAAACTGCTTTGCATTCCACACAGTAACCCACAGGGGCGTGGTTACGGGGATGGGGTGGATGAGGGGTTGGGAAAAAAACTTAGTCAAACGTTGTACCTATTAGTTATTTCATGTCTGAATCAAATGTTGACAATAAAGACTGGAATAAATTTATTGGTTGTTCTGATATTTAAAATTCCAAACCAATATTTTATGTAAAGTATGTGGTTTTAAACCTTAAATTTTTTGTTGTTTCTGTATACAGTCGCAGATTATCGATATAGTTTGTTACTTGGGAAATTTTCGTTCCTACATACTCTTGACTGGAGGGGTTAACATATTAAATAATCTAACAGTCAGAAAACGCACATGTTTTAGACTTTGGGCTACCTTTATTGTATGACAGGATGTGGATCATGTGATGCGTGAGATGACTTGGGAGCCCTGGAACTAACATGTCGCATGCATTGCAGGTTCAACCCCTGACCCCTGCATTGGTAGATGCTACTCAACCGAGCTACAATCTTGACAATACTGTTGGAGTGCATGCATGCTTATACCTTACATGATACCACACGCTGCCAATTCGCACTGCCCTTATACCCGCAGGCAATTATGTACATAGCCTGCTATGCGTCGTCGTAGTTCTACCCTTATGCGCGATCCCTGTATACATGCCTGCTATAGCCCACACCCCTTGTCAGGAATGGTTAGCACCCCCCCCCCCCCAATCGAGGAGATATGCAATGGTAAGCCCGGTAGCTATAGCTTCCCTGTCGGTGGATCGAATCCCAGCCATGCGTCGGGGGAAATACTGACGCCACCCCTGGATATAACAGACGCATACACTTATTGGGACAGCACATATAGGGAGAGTGTGTTTGTGGAGGAGAAGCGAAGCGCGCGTAACAAGCCCCCGTGATATAGAGTATATGTCCTGAATTGTATGTGGTCTGAGTCGTGGCAATGGCGCTGATTAGTTGTGCGGGTACGTTGTCCTTGCTTAGAGTTACTCATCTTGTTTTGTAGGATGCGAGAATCTAGACAGCGGCGTTGGACTATACGCATGTGACACGGAAGCTTACTCAACGTTCTTGGAGCTGTTTGATGGAGTTATTAAGGATTACCACAGTATACCTGCCAACAAACAAATCAAACACCCAGCATTCGACATGGGTGGTCCCAAAGTGAACTTTGAAAATCTTGACCCAGATGCGAAATACATTGTATCCACACGAATCCGAGTTGGCAGATCACACAAAGCCACGGCCTTACCACCATGCATCACAACAGAGGTAAGACTGCTAATACAGTACCAAGCTTATATGCATGATGTCTTGAACACGGATTTCGTAAATTTCTCTGAAGCCATGCGCTAGTCCCATTGACTCTTATTTGCTTATGATTTAGGTTTGTTTGAATGTAGATCATGACACGATAGTATATGATGGCACGCTATGCCCGTATATTTCATATTCCACTAGTGCAAATTTAGCACAGGATCTTTAATACTGCACCAGCGCAGTTCCATTCGTGAAAGAGTTAAGTGTCTGTAAATACAGTACGTCCAGACACTCACCGAGAGGATGTATCAATGTTGTCAAATTGATTCATTTCCCCCCTTGATTTGGATGCATCTATTGAAGAGCATGATATCATGTGCAATGCAATGTGTAGATTACAATAAAGAGCTGTGTTGTGAATGGAATTGTTATTGTGGTCTTATGATCTTTTAAAAAATTGACATTATGGCTTAAAGAAAAGAATATACATTTCAATTGACAATATCAATTAGGTATGGATGAAATTGATTGACTAGTTTAGAATGTTAGATAAAGCATTTTGAAGTAATTTTGATTCACAAAGTCTGCTGTCAATGACTTTTCTTTCTGTGTCTCAACTGTTATTGACTGTCTTGTTCATAATGTAGAACATGAATTAGTTTAATAGGAATCAAATTACCACTCATCAACATTATTGTCAAAGGGTTGAAATAGTAGATAATATAAAGTAATTGGGATTGGGAAATATATTGTGGTGGGTGCCAGAACAGGTGAATCAATCAGATATATAGTTACTGGGTACAAAGGGATATATGTGGATTCGGTGCATTAAAGTTCAAACTTAAAATTTATGCAAGGGCATGCATGCATACAGATCTGTTGAATGCATACCAGAAGGACCACAAAATCAAGGATGAATTAACAAATTAATGGATGAATGAATTAATGGATGAATGAATATTGCTTAGGTAGTATGATATTTAGATTAAAGGGACTCAACAATCATCGCCACCGTGTTGTTGTTGTTGAAACAGCTGTTCACTGCCTGTTCCTAACGCTTCTGAAAACTGCATGCATGGTTTATCTCCCCTGATTTCTATAAATAGATTGGGGGTATTCCTATGTTTTCAGTGACAGCAAGCATGGTTTCAGGATATCGTTAGAAAAAGACGATATTTATTGAGCTTAAATTGGCAAAATGCGATCAAATAAGACGTTTTTGTCAGCGCGAAGATGCCGAAAAATTGGAAAGAGCAGCGAATGGGGTGTCTTCCGCCATGGATTTTGGGAAGTTCACGAATGTCAGTGGATTTCCATGCAAATCTGCGGAGCAAAATTCTGAAAGTTACGGAGTTGCACATACCTGCATACTTCTCAGTCTTCTGAGTGTGACTTGATGCGGTACTATAGTATAAGAAACAGCAGGTATTTATCTGGTGGGTCCGCTTTGTAAATTATAAAATTTAGCAATAAATATATTTTTGATAATTTTTTTCTGGATTTACATCACTTGACCTACATATTAATTTGTCAGATTTGAAATATCAATATTGAATATAAAATTCAAAAATAAATACACTAACATCTATACAAGTTCCAATCGGACCTGCCAGATAAATACCTGTTGTTTTCAAATATACCACATCAAGGCACACTCGGAAGTATGTGCAACTCTAGTCCAAAATTGACTATCTTTAGTATCCCGTAGATTTTCGACTAGTGCAACTCTAGTTCAGTCATGATCAACGTAGTGCGTATCCTTCCTTGCTGGAAGCAGCAATCTGCGAAAGCGGTCATGTTGACTTAAAGAACAAATACAGAAAAGAACAAATACAGACGAGATGATGGATCAGTCACAGGCATGCTGTTTGAGGTAAAGCTACCACCCCTCGAAGAATGAAGGAAAGAACAGTGACTGGTTCAATACCACAAAATAGTCAAGGGGTTGGTTTCAGCCCTGCCTAAAGCCTGATTATCTAGAACACGAGAAGAAAGACACAAGGGAAATACAGCCAACAAAATTTTAGGACTGTGTCAGTCAAAATCCGGTGGAGAAGGAGGTGTGTAACAACACAGAATCGTTCCAACTTCTGCGTACCAGCAGCTCACAATACGAACACTCCTTATTTGTTAAAACAACTGTGGAATTGAACTACCTGGAACAGACTTCAGTCGGTTGTTGATGTCAGTGATATTGACGGTTTTCTATCTGCTCTGCGAGGGGAACAACAGTATGGAGTGTTTTCAACAATGCTAACAAGGAGCTATTGCTTAACCCTTTGAGTGCCAGGGGCCGATCTCATCGGCCCTAAACCTACAAAATAAGTCTGTTTAAGAATATAAGAATAAATTATTAAAATTGTAAAAAAAATTGTAAAAAAAAAAACTTGTTAGGCCAATGCATTCTCTTATATATGCGAGGCGACCTATGGTCGACTCGCATATATAAGAGAATGCATTGGCACAGGGTATATGGGTTGATACAAAAATCGACCTGGCACTCAAAGGGTTAAATATTTAAAAATTATGCTTGTTTATCATATATAATAAATTATTTTTCAATTATTTCGCTTGCTGCTTATATTTATACTCCAAAATAATTTTGGATGGCTCAAACAACAACATTATCATTGCATATATTAAGTACTATATGGGAGATTAATCTAACATTTAATGGCTGATTTAAACGCTTAAGCGTAACTCCATTACGCTTAAGCATAATTGGTTTGTATTGCCTTGCAACGTTATATGTAATGGTAGGCCTACATGTATCTAACTTAGTAAGGTTTAATGTTCTGGGCGGATGGTAAGATTACTAGCATCGTAATTGACTGCATCAATTTCAGCTTCAGGGGAGTTTTTCCAATTCTATTACGCTTTACTTTAGCGTGAATGCATTATGTGTGATCGTAAATGAATTACGCATAAGCATAATGTAATACGCTTAAGTATGGTATAATGGAAATCTAAATTACACTTAGGCATTGCGAATTAAGCTTAAATTCATGCTTAAGCATAATGAATTACACTTAAGCGTGATTGGCAATTAAATGTGAATTTTGCCTCCCATATGTGTACTATTGTTGTTTCATACACTTTGCCCCACGTGTTTGGTTGTTTCGCACCATATATTTGGCCATTTCTCACCACATGTTTTGTCGTTTCCCACAACTGTCATGCGTTGCTTTTGAAAAAAATCCTTTGAAAAAGAACATACAGTAATACCCAAAGTAATGACCCCTTAACCACACCAGGATTATGGAAAATAATTCAGGATTTAGTTGGAAATATGGCTTGTTGCTATTCGTTGGAAAGCTCTCGTCGAGAGCTTTCCGATGAATGGCAACAAGCCATATTTCCAACTAAATCCTGAAAAATTACCCATAATTCTGCTGTGGTTAAGTGGTCAATTACTTAATTACTTTGGGCATTACTGTATTAAGTTATCTGATGACAACGCGCCAATTGGACACATTTTATTTTTTTTTAAATCCCAAATTGTGACAAAGTTCACGTTATTTAAAAAAAAACATATCAATAGACCCAGTCTAAATAAAATTAGACCGTGTTTCATTTCTTTCTTTAATACGAGTCTGGATATCTATCAGACTGCAATATACCTTATACTAAATGATACGATTCATCCAGATTATACCGGTATGAAACTGGCCACTTGGAAGGAAACATTTATTTATGGGGGGGGAGACAACCCCACTGTGACATCGTCGCCACCTCGCTGACAGTCTGAAGTTAAAATGAACCTGGTTCTCTATGGATGAGTGATTCACCGATAATTGTTACTTTTGGCCTCTCATAACAAAATGCATATATACACAAGCGTATGGTAATAGCATATATGAAGACTGGAGAAAATTTCATACTAAAATAGGTTATCAGTACATACAGTAATGCTCTAATTAATCGACCTCTTAACCAAAGCAGAATTATGGGTAACTTTTCAGGATTTAGTCGGAAATATATTTCCGACTAAATCCTGAAATGTTACCCATAATTCTGCTTTGGTTAAGAGGTCGATTAATTAGAGCATTACTGTACATGTGTATATTACTGTACATGTGTAAATCCTGAAATGTTACCCATAATTCTGCTTTGGTTAAGAGGTCGATTAATTAGAGCATTACTGTACATGTGTATATACCAATCACATGTATATTGAGTTTTAAAAAAAAGTTTCTGAACCCCTTCGGTTGTAAATAGAATGCACTCAGTGATTCTGACTTCAAACTTGTGCCTCCTAATTATATAGGTTGATTGAGTTGAAAGGTTAGAAAATCAGTGCCCTCTCTTGAAATTATTTCTTAAGGAATAATCTCTGTTTCATATTTTGATTACAGTTTAAAGATGGTCTATATATTCTTATTACAAGTTTTATATATTTTCCTGGGTATAAAATAATGTCCGGAAATGCTTCAATCAATTACTGTTCATTCTATTTTGAATTTTCTGGTATATATACTAGTATACCTACAAATAATTTGTGACATTTTACTGCTTGAGGAAACGTTCGGAGCATAGCAAGCAGGAAAATAGTAAAAAAAAGATTGTCCCAACTAATTATCAATCAGTTGTAATATTAAATGATAGAAGCGTTTCTGGACTGGTGTCTTTGACAACTTGACTTATCATTATTATTTTATACCCTAGAAATTATAGAAAACAATTTAGGAAGAGATGATCCATCTTTAAGCCAATCGAGCAAAGTTGATCTATTTCTCCATGTTCTTCTAATAGGTGATGTTTTTATCGAATATATTTGCACATTTTACCCACTGCCGCACTGCGAGTGCATTGGTCCCTTTAATATTTCATGTAAAAGTGGTGAAAACTGTAATATTAAACAAGAACAATAGCTTTAGTTAACACAAAATTCACTGAAATATTTTCACAGTGGGGTTTCTGTGAGGAAAAAAATATTTGTTTTCCTCATAGAATCTCCACATATATATTCAGACAGACAGATGAGGAGGGGTGTTGAAAAATGCTTGGGGAAAACAGTTGTAAAGAGGGAAAGAAATTGGTTGCGGCCAACTTGCGGGGCTGGGTGAATTGCAGAAATGGTCAAAGGTAAAAAAGTAACATACGTGTCTGAATATATATTAACACCCCCCCCTCCAGAGCAAATTGAAATAATTTAAATCCATATACCCTGCTTTTCTCATGGCATTTGTTTTGGTGTTTTTGGTGATTAAAATTAACTTATGACTGAGATTAATCCTTCAGTCATGATACTTTTCCAAAAATGACATTTTTTGTATTTTTGTCTGTTTAACAAATGTTGGGGCATAAATAGAAAAAAACAATCAGTAGAGAGTGCACTGGCTTAGAAGTTCAATACAAGTATTGTAAGCTTAATGCATTCTCTTATATATGCAAGGCATCCTATGGGAGACTCGCATATATAAGAGAATGCATTGGCACAGGTTTTCAAAAAAATTCATGAAGCTCCAGTTATGGAAGGATTAATCATAAATAATGGTCTCCCATATGGCACCTTGTATATATAAAAGAATGCACTGGCTTGCATAGTCAAGATAAATGTTGTTAGGTCAATGAATTCTCTTAAATATGTGAGTCTGCCAATGGGAGACTGGCATATATAAGAGAATGCATTGGTATAGTGTTTTTGCAAAATTTCAGGAAGCTCCAGTCATGAAATGTGCAAAATTATTTGAACTTTCCTCTTAGAACACTTTAAATTGTAAAAATATAGCATCGCAAGGTGTTTGGAAATCCCTTCAGTTTGTAAGTCTAACACACAATTTGTTCAAAAATAGTTTTGTCTTCATCATAGACTAATAAAGAAATCATGTTTTGTACACAATCTACATTGTAGTCAGAAAATTACTAAAACAATGAAAAGGCTGTACAAAAAATTTCTAGTTTTTGAAATATCTGACCATCATATATTGAATTTGGCTCAGTGTGATACACTCCCATTCTTGAAAACACACAACTTGAAAAATCCTTACTCTAACAGATGGATTAATAATTATCTCTTTCTGTAACAATTATTTTATAGTTTCCTGTGTATAACATAATAAATATGAATCGAAGACCCTTGCCTGGAAATACTTCTATCAATTAGTATTATAATAGTATACAATCAATTTCCAGTATTTTAATGGTATCTCCGGCTTATTTTTATAATTTTATAACCAGTAAACTATACAACACATGTTAGAGGAAGAGATAATCCATCTTTAGTGAATCCTGGAAATTTGTAAATGATTAAATTTCTTCTGTAAAGCAGGAAAATAAAATCTACAAAACATGCAGTTGGAAGGACTTGGGAGACTCGAATATATAATATAACCATTTCTTGATGGGAACTGCGCTGGTGGAGCAATGAATCATGTGCCAGTGCATTCCCTTATATTTGCAGATACCATACTAGGTAGCCTCACATATATAAGAGAATGCACTGGCTTACAAGGTCAAGGTAAATATTGTTAGGCCAATGTACATGTAATGTATTCTCTTACATATTCTAGGATCCCTACTGGTAACTACCATATATAAGAGAATGCATTAGCACATGGTTTTTTCGCAATATTTCCAATGCTCCAATCATGGAAGGGTGAATGCTGCTCCCATAATGAATGGGTTAATTGATTTTATTCCAAATAGACATTTTTTGTTTTAGTTTTAGTTCCGACCCTCCAGGTTTGGTATTTTGTCTCATAAATGAACCACATACAGTAATGCCCTAATTAATCGACTGCTTAACCACAGCAGCATTATGGGTAACTTTTCAGGATTTAGTTGGAAATATGGCTTGTTGCCATTCATCGGAAAGCCATATTTTCGACTAAATGCTCAAAAGTTACCCATAATTCTGCTGTGGTTAAGGAGTCAATTATTTAGGGCATTACTGTACTATGATGGTGGTGGTTCTGCTGAGTTTAGTAAGGCCAAATCAAATTAATGTTCTGTTTCTGAGACACTGCCACTTCATTATTATATGGGAGAGATTTCCGATGAATGGCAACAAGCCATATTTCCGACTAAATCCGGAAAAGTTACCCATAATTCTGCTGTGGTATTGGAGTCGACTAATTAGGGCATTACTGTAGTTTTGATTACTCTGACTACTGATGGTATACATGTACTAGCACCTGCTATAAATCATGAATAACAGAGGTGAATCATGAGTACCGGATACAAAAAATATAGGATAGAAGCCATGGTTATTTCACACTGTTATAAATATGAAAATAATTACATTTTTGCTGCTGAAGTATTGTCCATAACTCCAGCTCATCAAGAAGTATGAGACTGAATTATATCAAAATATGTCATTTTGACAAAAAATAATCAATTTGATGCTCAATGACAATTATTCTCAGTGAGATATATCATACAGTTCCAGGAGATTTCACTCCATTGTCACTATCCATATTTTCTTATCTGGTACCTGCTGGTACACAGAAAAATCACCTATTTGTTATTAGTATTCAGAATAGGAGTCTGGGGTCCGCCATGGGAGGGAGGGACATCATCAATATCATGAAGAGATATATTTAAGAAGACTTATTTTAAATGATTTATTAATAAGGTACTTAACACAATAACACATGTATGAATTTTCACTAATGAATTAAATTTAATATAATTAAAAAGTCTGTTAATAACTGAATATCACAATTGACTGTCACTAGCTGTGATAGACTTGCAATTGAATTTATTAATTGAGTAATTGGCAATCATGAATATTTTTGTGGGACAAACCCCAGCTTCTGGCATGATTTAGTCCTTGTTTAAATTATTGTTGAATGTTGGGTCAACAGCCTGGAGCTATCTAGTTGAAATTGAAGAAACCCCCTCCCCTAGATCATGCCATGAATCTTTACTCTGCTTATCGCCTGTAGAGATCTTATTCCATCAGTACAAAACTTGGGAACTTTTTTATGTTTTGATAGGGAACTTTATAACATTGAAAAAACAAGGCAGGGAACATATTTATTTGTTTATAATTGTTCCTCGATAATCAACTTCAAATTATGGGGGAAATTCCATGATTGTAAGTACGCATAGCAAACTCACCCGTCAAGTCTGTTAAATAATGTCATCTCGAGCTGGCACTTTCGCCTACTTATGAATAAACTGTTAAGCGACAGGTATTAACAAAGAAATATATTCCCGTGTTATTTTTTCAGCTTTATAAGGTTCCCTATCAAAACCTCAAAAAGTTCCCAGGTTTTTCATTGGTACAATATGATTTCTACGGGCATTAGCCTTTGGGAGGCCAAATTGCCATTTAGTAATGAAGTGTGATTAAGCGCAATTAATTGCACTTGAGCGCAATTAATTGCACTTAAGCACAAATAATTACACTTAAGCAGAATTACTTGAACTTATCATTGTTCTTAAGCGCAATCATTGATCTTAAGTGCAGTCGATTGCGCTTAAGCATAGTAATTTGTTCTTGAAAACATAATTATTTGTGCTTAAGCGCAATCAATCTTGCTGTGCGCAATCAATTGGCTAATCTTAAGCGCATTTCATGGTTATATGTAACTATTATATAAAACACCCCTGGTGAATAAATAGGTTTATCCATAACTCAACCTTATAGTTCTTACTGACATATCACCTCTTGTTTTCATTAGTTTGGATGGGTAGGGAGCAAGTCTAAGTTCTTTATTGATATGGTAGACTCGCGATAGCATTACCTTCTGTTTTAGTTCAGGCAATTCGTGATAGCATTGACTTCTGTATTAGTTGGTGCAACTTTGATTTTCGAGTATATACCGGTATACATGTGCACCATATGAGGGAAGCAGGTCCTCAGTGACACCATATTCGCGCTACAGTTTATGACATGGACATACTACAAGAGACGCTGATTTAATAAAACTACCAGAGCTCGAGGAGTGAGACACCAAAGCTCCCAGAATGAAACACATATTTTTGGGACAGGGATGCTGATAATATGACAATATTTAGGGTTTTTCACACGATTTAAGTAAATAAGTAAACCCTCATACAGTGACACCACATTATTGCTATATGACCATAGCTATGGCCCAAATCTGTGCAAAAATTCTTTAAAAAAAATATATTAAAACATACTAGAGGAGACATCCATTTTTTGGATATAAGGGATGCTGATAATTATATGACATTATGGATTATCTTTGAATGTTGCACACATACAGTTAGAGGTAACTGTACTAGGCTTATTTAAAAAGGTTAAAATTAGCACATGCTCTTCTTGTGATGCTAGGCGATACTCCAGGTTATGACAATTAATATTTTATGGGTAGGCTAGATAGTAGTTACAATTAATTGCACTTGAGCGCAATTAATCATGCTTAAGTGCAACTCATAATGCTTAAGCATGAATGCCCTATTTGTACTTAAGCACAATATTTTATCGCACTTATGCACAATCGTTTGCCCTTAAGTGCAATAAATTTTGCTTAAGCGCATTCAATTGCACTTAAGCGCAATTCAATGTGAATGTGGCCTCTCATAATCATATTACCCAGAGTAGAGATCATTCATGGCATGATCTACACTTCCCCCAACAAAAAAATATATCTAATATTGGGCCACACATTTTGAAATTAGTCATTTTAATACTATACGGGTCACTGTTGAGACTTGTTGAATTTGAATCTGCAGGGTCTGTATGTAGTCAGTGTAGGCATAATGCAGCCAGTCCAATCCAAAGCCATACATGTACATGCATATTAGTACATTTCAGTGTCAAATTGCACTTGCTACATGTACATTTGTCTGACGCTATCTACCCACACTGTTTTTTTTAAATCGTTTGAACGATTGGTTCTCCAACAGGTCCCATTGAGACCCGAGTCACTCGGCTCCTTGGTCATCAGGCTGAGAATTCCCGCTGTTGACAATATTCAATTACAATGTCAACAACACACGAACTTAATTATTCGAAACGAGTTTTGACCAGTTTTCCAGGCAATAATCGTTGAATTCATATGTGACGACCCAACACTCAACGCACCATACACCGAGTTAAAACTCCGATAATCTAATTCAAATATACGTTCTAACTAGGTTTTAATTAATTTACTTCGTCTTGAGAATGAGAGTGATTTATTATTCCAAAGTCGTAAAAACAATCGTATCAAATTGGTGACGAAAGGTCGCCGACCAATCGGATCGTGCGGATGGAATTGTGGCTATAAATAGATATCTGCGGGATTCCGCCTTATCATTGCTTCAGTCAATGGGGGTATATTGGTGAAGATTGTTGTGTCACTTTAAACATTGAGGGATGAAGCTATATTCAGCTTACATTGAGTAAATTGCCGCTAACACCATAAGTACCCTCCTTATGTTGTATGTTTTGCACCAGACTAAAAGCATGTTGCTTTCATCTGTGTCGTCAGGATGACTGGACATGTAAATTAGTATGCACATTGCATCCATTGATCCTCTTTGTGATATTTCATTGACTGGAATAATGTAAGTACAAGTGCACCTCATGGAATGAAGCTATGAATATTGAAGTACCCAATTTTATACTGATATGGCTTGTCTCAGTGTCATCCATCAGAATTAAATGTACATGTCATTAAATCGAGAACCCAACAGATGTTGAGATAATTAGTACAGCTAGAGTAATGCCCGAAGTACACAGGGGCGCCGGAAGAGGGGGAGAGGGCCAGGGGCGCCGGAAGAGGGGGGCAGATGGGGCAGCTGACCCCCCTGTCCGTGACCAAGGGGGCGAGCGGGGGCAGGACTTGCCCTTTTTCTGGAGACAGAAAATGCTTTTTGTGTGTTTAATATCGTGTTTTTATAGCAAGAATTTATGGTTATTTTCCCGAGTTTGCGGAGAAAATGCCCTTTTTTGCGGAAAAGTGCCTTTTTTGTAGGCTCTGCCCTTGGATGCTTCTGGCGCCCCTGGAAGTATATGACCACTGAAGAATTATGGGAAATTTTTCACGATTTAGTCGGAAATATGGCTTGTTGTCATTCATCGGAAAGCTCTCACCGAGAAATATGGCTTGTTGCCATTCATAGGAAAGCTCTCAACGAGAGCTTTCCGATGAATGGCAACAAGCCATATTTCCGACTAAATCCTGAAATTTTTTCCATAATTCTGCTGTGGTTTAGGGATCGATTATTTAGGACACTACTGTATAGACCCATTTCATTATTGAATGGATTATCCCAATCAGATATAACCAAGTCTGGATATATAGTGTGTCTGACATTTGAAGAATGAGGTACCTTCTCAGAGGGATAATTTAGTGATGCTGTATACCATGCACTGTCGGCTAGCATAACTAAATTCACCTTCTGGGGACCTCATTCTGCTTAGGCCTCATCTTCTGAGAAGTATATATATAGTCTCAAATTAACTTTGTTATTAGTTATTTTTCATTTCTGTTCAGTTTCTATATCCCCTAATTTGCAGAAAATACATTTTTAGAATGCATTATCGAGGTGACTAATGGGTGAACATCACCAACTTCAACTGGGGAACTTCAATCTGATCCTAGGTCTCCAACAACAGTTGAGGCCTAAGCAGAATGAGGTCCCCAGAGGGTGAGTTTTGTGATGATTGCCTGCTGTGTGAGATAGCTTTACTAAATTCACATTCTGCAAATGTCAATCACACTATATCCAGCCATGGATATGATAACATGGTCTTATTATTAATTTGAAAGGTTTACTAAATTCACATTCTGCAAATGTCAATCACACTATATCCAGCCATGGATATGATAACATGGTCTTATTATTAATTTGAAAGGTTGTTTTGATGATACAAGTGAAGAAAACATAGGATTCCTATTCAGTCATTTGGGGGGAATGTTCAGATAATAAGTTCACAAACAGCATGAGGCTTGTCTGTTGAACGTATCTGAACACTCCCAAGATGTACTACTCCTCAATGGGCATTTAGTCATCAAAGGTTTAACAGGTATTCGGAATTCATTTGTCCAATAGACCAGCACCAGCGGTTTGACATTTTTAATGAAATGACTCTTGATGACTTTATGGGCATACTAGCTGGGGTACCCGGCGTTGCTCAGGAAAAGAAGTTTAAGTTACCTCGATCTTTTAAGTTGATAATAAAGTTAATAAACGCTCTTTATCACATAATTAAACCACAAAACCAGCTTCATAATTATTGGTAAGACACACGTGTAATATCAGCACGTGCGATGACATCACACCATTATTTAATTGACTTGCGATCGCTGACATACAAATAGTCCGACATACAAAGAAACAAACACAATTGAGTTTAATTAGTATAGATAATACTTCAGCAAAGCATAAGCATATGATATTAATATGAAATCTACAGCATGTATCAATTCATCCCCTGATACAGTAATGCCCTAAGTAACTGAGAGCTTTCCGATGAATGGCAACAAGCCATATTTCCGACTAAATCCTGAAAAGTTACCCATAATTCTACTATGGTTAAGGGGTCGATTACTTAGGGCATTACTGTAGCCTCACAAGTGTATGAGTCAGAGGTAAAAAACTTTAGAAGTAGACTAGCAGCCATTTTTTTACAAAAAGCTATTGAAATGATCACTCAAGCACACATTTTGAGGTCTCCTATTTAAAGAAGTGACCGGGTGACGTCAATCTATTCCTTGCTGTAGATGGGTGGTTGCGTGTTTTCATCAGTGAAGGTCATAAATAGTTCGAGTCAGGACCGCAACATTTAAAATTGGCCTTCAATGATCTATTATATGTTATTTTTACCACGCAAAGAACCATTTGTAATCCTCTTAGAAATAATAAGCAATTTTTATTCTTCCACCCGATCTGATATTGGGGTCACTGTGGCTAAATTGGTAATGTTCATGGTGCATTAGGGCGACACTCTGCATACTCCATCTGTCAAACTGAAAGAGTCGATCCTGATATTGCCTGGCAACTGCAACAATGCTAAACCCCAAATAAACTAAACCAAATCCACACTGTTATACAGTGTTTATTCTCTGTTTTGGAATAGACATATTATGGAGTAGCAGAAAAAAGCACCACTTCATGACAAAAAGACTTGCTGCATCATGCGCCATATACATACAGGAAGAAGAAATCTCCCATATCTCCCTCTGAGCTTATCATGGTCACTGGTGAGAGGTTCCTCCGACCTTCCATCCAGGTGTTCAATGCCCAGCCAGTTGGTTCAGTGCATGATCAATCTAAAAGTTTCTGGGGATCTGCTTTAGACTTCCCAGCACAGGGGCGTGTTGTTAAAGGTGGATTATCTCTTTGTAAACATGTAATATATAGTTACCGGGGTATAAAATATTAGATTTGAATCGAAGACTCCTGTCCGGAAATGCTTCTATCGATTAATATTAATTTTATTTCGAATATTTTCTGGTCTAAAAAGCTGTGTTTGTTCAGCTAACGAACAATAGTTGTTACTGTTAACAGAGACCAGAAATTATATTGTGCAATTTTGTCACAAATAAACGTTAATTATACTCATTATCGCTTATATCTGTGGAACAAAACAGTACAAACAACCAATCTGTGACATTTGAAATTCGTTGCGTAGCCGTAGGAACAGCCCAGTGCTCTATATCGCAATACGGTCTCATCCGAATGGTCGGTTCTAAAAATAGTAACATAAATGGGCCCGATTTAATATTCGAAATAAAATCAATATTAATTGATAGAAGCTTTTCCGGACATAGGTCTTCAGTTCATATCTATTATTTTATACCCACGCAACTATTTAAAATTTGTTATTTAAAGAGATAATCCATCTTTAAAACGAGTAAAATAAAAACTAAAAAATTTACTCGTTTAAATGACACACCCCTGTGCTTCTTAGAAACCAAATACAGTCCAGTTACTTCTCCATACCAATATTAAATAAATATATCCAATGTATTTCTTTAGGTTAATTGGTATCCACACTATAGTTGCATGGTCCAAAGCTGTTCAGAGCTTTAGTTCTATATGTATATATATATGTTGATTATGCCTCTGACATGAAATTGATCTTATGTTATCTTATGTTTCTCTTGGTTATGATTCCAGCAAAGAGCCGAAATTGAGAAAAAAAGCAAGGAAGCTCTGGAGGCACTGGGTGATGATTTGAAAGGAACATACCACTCTCTGGAAACCATGACCAAAGAAACACAACAACAGCTTGTAGATGATCACTTCTTGTTCAACGATCATGACAGGTAATAATTTTAATAATCAATTCATATAATAGAGTAATATTATACTATAAGTTATTTCCGGGAACATCGGGTGTTGAAGGGGGCATGGAGATTTCATACCTGGATGTTGATTTTGAAGGTCAAAGAGAGACATCCAGGTATTAAATCTCCATGTACCCAGTAATGTTGCCGGAGATAAAAAAATTGTCCCCACAATAATGCACCTAAATTTAAGACCTTAAGTTTGGTGTGCTATTCGTCACGTTCCCAAACAACCATTGCCTGTCTTACCCACACAAGTTAGTATTGCTTATCCAATGCTTATATAATGGGGTAATGCAATGTCTGGACCTTCACATCAAGTCAATCTATCTCAAGAACTCCAGTAATTGCACATTCATATCAAAGACAGTAATAACAGGGAAGAGTTATGTAATGCAATGTCTCAGCTAAAGGAATGTAGAGTTGGTCTATTTATCCAACTGTAATGATGCCAATCAGAGCTCATGTGCAGTAGACATTTTAATTACTGAATGTTGGTATAACTTCAGCTGTAAACCTTTATACTGGGGTTATCCAATTTCTAAAAACTGACTATATGTGAAGCCCATCAATCTTGCAGACTCCTGAGATTCATGCAAGCACTGAATTGGGATGTTTTATGGTCTCGGAATCAGTCTGATTAACCCTTTACCCAACAGAAGGGCCCTGTGCCAATGCATTCTCTTATATATGCGAGTCGACCATAGGTCGCCTCGCATATATAAGAGAATGCATTGGTTTAACACATTAAAAATTATAAAATTGTTAAAGAATGTAAGAAAAAATGGTAGAAAGTGTTAAAAAAAGATTTTTTTTAGGCCAATGCATTCTCTTATATATGCGAGGCGACCTATGGTCGACTCGCATATATAAGAGAATGCATTGGCACAGGGCATAACTGTAACTATCACAATGTGGTCAAGGAGCCGATTCCAATGATATCCATATTTGTATGGTTCTATTGAGACAGACCGAAGATATTTTAGGCTGTTGAAGCTTTATTTGGCCGGTTTTGGCCGGTTTGTTGGGTAAAGGGTTAACCCAGCCAGAAATTTAATGCAGCCAATGGCTGCATGTGCCTGAAAAATGGCATGGCCTCTGTGGATTATTTGCACAATGGGTCTTTAGCATGGGTTCCATGTCATGGTGAACTATATTTAACATGATTATTACAGAGGAACTATATAAAATATATTTATCTAAACCATGAGACTAATTAGCATCACTTAGTATTTGTTTAGTCAAAACCTGAATATTTCTATATGAAGAACTTTACTTCAATTTCTGTTATGAACATGGGCTAGTGTGGTCAATCAAAGAAGTTCAAAACTCGACCCTATAATTTGGCAAGGTCAGTTCTTGGGTGGGTGCATGATGGGTATCTTCAGATTGCCGATAGCATGATAACTTGAACAATTTAGCAAGGTCGGTTGCAGGGGAATATTTGGTATTCAGACTTCCTCAACAGTGTTGTGTATGATAGGGTCGTGCAGTTACAATTAACCCTTCCATGACTGGAGCTTCCTGATATTTTGCGAAAACCCTATGCCAATGCATTCTCTTATATATATGCAAGTATATAAGAAAATACATTGGCCTAACACTATTTACCTTGACCTTGTAAGCCAGTGCATTATCTTATATATGTGAGACTCCCTATGGGAGACTCGCATAGATAAGAGAATGCATGGCACAGGATCTTCATTGCTGCACCAGTGCAGCTCCGGTCATGAAAGGGTTAAAGGTCCTTACAGAAGACAACACAATATATTCTTGTGGAAATTCCTCATACTATGTTGGGGTTCCTCTTGGTTGTTTTGCATTTGCAAATTGCAACTAATGGCAGCAAGCCATCACATATGATATATATGGTAGTTTTCCCCAAGGGCCTGTGGGCTCATTTGCCCAACACACTAGTCAATTGCACTGAAATAGTCTTTTTAATGCCTTCTGAGAAAAATAAAATGCCAACTTAATTATACCATTCACTTGTAGGCAGAACGCATGCAGTGTCCATCCATATTCAATACATCTCTTTGGGTGTTTTGTATATTAATTCAGAGCCTTGTTATATAATACATCATGAATTTGCACTGTTATTATAATTTCTCCTATAGATATTGGATTTGAATAGCCATTCTGTATAGCTCGAATGAACTTGACAATGTGGATGGAATCCACATCTGGTGACATCGTCTATCTCCATCATTAAAAAACCCGAAAACACTGGAGTAAACGCTCTGATCATGTCGCTCAATTAGAACAACTCATATTCTTGCAACTGATGCTTAAGCCATATGATGCTTGTCTTTATTGAGCGTTGATGCATAAGGTCGCATCACTCGCGGCGACGAATAGGCCTCAATTAATGTATTCTCAATCCAAGCCCATTTTTAGCATAGCTACTGCAACTCGACCCCGCATCTCTGATGTGATTATTGTATATAAAACAATGGAATGAGAGCAGAATAGATCAGATTATAACAATCTTGAGTAATTTTAGTATCTCTTCATCTGCCATGTGCTCGGAATATTTCATAACAATAAATTCAGTTTTATTAGGGGAATGAACTTTGAAGATAGTCCAATGAGGATTCATTTCACTTTGATTTGATTCCCTTGCATGAAACATAAATCCACACTCATTGGGCCAGATAGACATACAGTAATGCCCTAATTAATCGACTCCATAACCACGGCAGAATTATGGGTAATTTTTCAGGATTTAGTCGGAAATATGGCTTGTTGCCATTCATCGGAAAGCTCTCGGGGAGAGCTTTCCGATGAATGGCAACAAGCCATATTTCCGACGCTTTCCGATGAATGGCAACAAGCCATATTTCCGACTAAATCCTGAAAATTACCCATAATTCTGCTGTGGTTATGGAGTCGATTAATTAGAGCATTAGTTTACTGAACCAAATTCGCCAGTCTGGGACAGCTTTATGACAGCCAGATTCATTATATCCCATACCAAATGGACCACCAGGCCCCCCTCTCAGTAGTAACGATTAGTTATATCTTATGGTGCATGCATGCAGTATAATTGCTTATGATAATAGAAGCAATCTCACAGACATATTACTCGTTATAATAGCAAATCATGTTCCAATATGAGCACTCGACTCAACCTCTTTGAGGTTAATCAATTTGGGAAACTAAAAATGCCAATCAGGTGTCTCGTATAATGTTGACATTTCAATTACTATAAGTTGGATCATGTAAGAACTGCAATAATTGTAAAGCCTTATGTAGCGTAGTGTCTGCTCTTAGTCTTATGTGAAAACACTTACATGATTATTTCCAGCACCTATTTGTACGTGATTGCAGACACATTAAATCTAATTATGATAATCTCTGGAAAGAAAATCAAAATGGCATTGATATATTAACATAAAATTTAGATTATACATCATTATGACTGTTAGATATCACTCTTTCCTATATACAGTAAAGTCAGTAATGCCCTAAATAATCGACTCCTTACCCACAGCATAATTATGGGTAACTTTTCAGGATTTAGTCGGAAATGCTTTCCAATGAATGGCAACAAGCCATATTTCTGACTAAATCATGAAAAGTTACCCATAATTTTGCAATGGTTCAGGAGTCAATTATTTAGGGCATTACTGTATATATAACATTTTGTTTTGGTATGTGTGATAAAATTGAAGAAAAAATCCGACCACTGGATCTGGCGTAAACAAGTCTGGATACAGTATGTCTGACATTTGCAGAATGTGGTCCTAAGAGGGTGAATTTAGTGACGCTATCACGCACAGTGGGCAAGCATCACGAAATTCACCCTCTCTGGGACCTCATTCTGCCAATATAAGACACACTGTAACCAGGCATGGGCCTGAAGTCTGCTGAAGAACAGTAAGGCAACTGTACTTCGAGATAAACCAACTTAATAAACTTGGACTAGTGATGTGCCAAATAATATATAATAAATTAGGTTACAGATGAAGGGATTAGAACAATCAACCAAATTAAGAGGCTGATCACAATCATCACATGATCACCTTTAAACTATATTTTACTCTTAAAATTGATTGGTCGAAATTCATACAAGTTGCATGATCATGTTAATTACTTCATTTTACATAAACCCATCAATGGATACCAGCTGACCTAACAGTGATAGTATCTTAATTCCCATTTATTCATTTGTGGGGACGTTCAGATATGTTTAGCAAACAAACGTTTACTGATTGTTGAACATATCTGAACATGCGTACAGTTGATTGAAGGGGATACAAAGGACATTTCTGTGCTTGCCATCTGTTTATTTTACATGAACATCCATGCTGTCTAAGAATTTCATCCCAATGTATATTTTTAGCACTGAATTGGAGAATCCATTTAGATGTGAGTGGGATAATTCTTTCTATACTAAATAGATTCTCCCATTCATTTGGAGAGGATTTCCGGTAATAAAAGCAGACAGCAGACAGAAAAACAGATAATACAAAAGCAGAATGATTCATATTCATTGGTGGGAAATGTTCAGATAATAAGTTCTACAAATGGCGATATGTTGTTTGTTGAATGTATTATCTGAACATTTCCTAAGGGAACTACTCATCAATGAGTATTTAGTATTGAAAAGTTTAATCTCGTTCATTGCCTGCTTTCATTGTACAGATGAGAATTTTATCAACATATTTTTTCTGGAATCAGGAAACATCACACTAGCACAACAATGGTTTGACACATTGGGACATTAACTCTTTCTATATTAAATACTCATTGATGAGTAGTTACCTTAGCATGTTCTGATAATAAGTTCAATAACGTTTGTTTAACTTATTTTCTGAACTTATCGACCAATTAATAGAAATCCATCAGCAATTGTATTATCTTTTCATCTATCAGTTGTCTGCTTTTATTACCTGAACATCCCTCCAAATGAATAATAAATAATTCCAATGCATACATTTATAACAGAATGTGAGAATAGATTCAGCATAGAAAGGGTTAACAAGTTACCTGAGCTGGGACAACTATATTCTTTATTTTATGATTGATTTTATTGACATTCTGAAGTTAATGTTGTTTCCAGCTATAAGTGACATATGATATTCTCGGCCATTATATTATACTAGGCAATAATTATTCACCACATGAAAAAGAGAGACAAGTGCTCCAATACATATGTTTATCATCAAATTGGTAAATGAAACATAAGGTAATGATGTATCATAATAATATTTTCACTGATATGAAACATTCTTATGGGTGTAATAATCTATTGTACCGCTGTGAGGCTGTCCTTGCCCAAAATACGGAATGCGATTGCTTTTACTTATACTTATATATTTGAGTCTCCCATTGGGAGCCTCACATATATGAGAATACATTGGACTTATAACATTTACCTTGTAAGCTGAATGCATTCTATTATATATGCGAGACTTGCATATATAAGAGAATGCACTGGCACAGGATCTTTAAACCTGCACCAGCATACAGTAATGCCCTAAATAATCGACTCCTTAACCACAGCAGAATTATGGGTAATTTTTCAGGATTCAGTCGGAGATAGGGCTTGTTGCCATTCATCGGTAAGCTCTCAGTGAGAGCTTTCCAATGAATGGCAACAAGCCATATTTCCGACTAAATCCTGAAAAATTACCCATAATTCTGCTGTGGTTAAGGAGTCGATTATTTAGGGCATTACTGTACCTTGACCTTGTAAGCCAATGCATTCTTTTATATATGCGAGACTTGCATATATAAGAGAATGCACTGGCACAGGATCGTTAAAGCTGCACCAGCATAGCTCCCGTCATGAAAGGGTTAATTTTCTGAATAGAATGAGCAGCTGATGGCGTCTGCAGATGATAACAGACTGTCTGTGGTGCATGCATTAATAAACCCACTGACCTCGGCTGCTCCCATCAGTACTTTGCCTTCATTTGTGATTCCACCAGATGCCAAGATAATATTTTCATGGCATTTTTTTTCATCATTTCCCCTTGAGCTTTGCAAATAAAAACGGGAGCCTCATCAGACATAATTACCACACAAGGTGTGATGTCACTTTTCTTTCTAACGGGTAGACTGTTCATCTTGTTGTGAAATTGAATGTGCTACATGCTCCCATATGTTGCAATAAAAAATATGCACTACCAGGTGCCGGTTATATAAAACATAAGGTTTTTTAATTCATTGGTTATAGGATCCGACCAACCCCCAAGAATTTGATTCTGGAAAAACAAAATACCAAATATTCTGTGTATTTTTTCATTGTTCTTGGATTTTTTTTTATTGAAATCCCATGTGACAACCATGAAATTGTATTATTTATTGGCCAATAATGGATTACAGGGACTGAAAGTACAGGTCATATAACTCATAAGGTTTGTTTTTAATACTTTAGAGGAACCGACCATTACAAATTGCCAAATATCCTGTTTATTTCTTCGTTGTTTCTTGGCAATGTTTTTATTGAAATCCCATGTGACGACCATGAAATTGCATTATTTTCTCTTATTTGTTGGCCAATAATGTAGCAGACTCAGACTTTGAAGTAATTATTAATTGCATGTGTTTTGAAAGATCATTATTTTCCATTCTTGGGACTCACTCAGCCAGCAGCTCTTGTGTACTTAATATCTTCTGCAGGGTTTACATGCACCATAAGTTAGGACTTTTGTCATTTGCATCTCATGCTAGATCTGATTCATTTTGAATTTCAGATTTCTTCGTGCGGCTGATGGATACAAGGACTGGCCATCTTCCAGGGGGATCTTCTTCAATGAGGCGAAGACGTGTTTGGTGTGGGTCAATGAAGAGGATCATCTCCGTCTCATCTCCATGGAGAAAGGTGGTGACATTGGAGAAGTCTACAAGAGGCTTGTGAAGGTGGGTCGATGGAGAAACTAGAGCACGTAGATTGCCTTTATATGACAAAATGCACTCCCACTTCCTTTCTTAGTGATCTGAGATATAGGTATGATTGCGAAAAATACACTGCCAAATGTGGCATGACCTGTCAAGAGGTTTGAAAATAAATAGTCCCTTCTTCAAAATGCCCTGAATATATAACAGTGATAATGAGTGATCTAAACCTATCTCTAATGTCGCCCTACACCAGAGCAAATTGCATATTAACTTATATGTAAATATATCCGATTGACATGTCAAGTTAATTCTACTGCTTATTATTATGGAGACACCCACATACGAGTATGACATGACCAGCACATTGATTAGAAATTGAACAAACACAATGCCAAACTATTGCTACATATACAGTAATGTCCTAAATAATCGACTACTTAACCACAGCAGAATTATGGGTAACTTTTCAGGATTAAGTCGGAAATATGGCTTGTTGCCATTCATCGGAAAGCTCTCAGTCTGCTGTGATTAAGGAGTCGATTATTTAGGGCTTTACTTTAACATAAAACACGGGATCCTAACAATCTGACCTGCTAATAAATATGAGCTTCCTATAACACCCCTAACATGGTGGAACGGATTAGATCACTGTATTCTAGATAAACAGAGAATGATACCACTCATAACAATTGAGATTGTTTTATTATTTTATTATGCAACATCAGATTTGACTCCTGACAAATATCGATGTAGCAAATATGAGAGAGGTCTAGATAGAGCAGGGGCCACCTCTACTCTGTCTGGGATAGTGAAAATGGACTTGTGAAAGGATACTTTTTCCTTTGTTTTTCTTTCTTCAATAAAACAAAGGAAACAAATCATGTTGCCTCCATACAGGCTCGCAGCGAGGCGACAGGTGGGAAATGGAGGGAGTGTCTCATCACTGTCACACCCCCAATTGGAAAAATAAGGTTGAAATTTCACGCCTAAATTAATAGCTGGAAATTATGATACTTTAAATTCCAACCAATATTTTAGTGTAAAAATTGTAATTGTTAGTCAAGGATTAAAATATTTTAAATTTTTGAGTCAGAATTTTATAATGAAATAGGCATCATAATATATAGTGGTTGGAAAATGTCCTTTGATGGGAAGGAGTGTTTGGTCAGAACATTCAACTGTTGAAATATTTGAGGTACACTTATCAATGCAGAAGCTGATGCAATTGAAGTTTGCACGAGTTGGAAATTTTGGTTTGCTTGTGATGGGGTGGGTTGTGGATTGAAGTTAGACACACCGCCATCAGAGACCTCCAGTCATGTCCATACCTTCGACCACCCCATCCTGAAACAGATGCCAGTAAGAGGACGAACTTATATCATGTGCTAATCATATGGCAATATTTTCTGAACAGATGACAACTTTTCTAGGTGTACTAATCACCATGGCATGGGCATTTCCATAGATATAATAAGATTTTGGATAAATATGCATTAAGATAATCAGTTCATCATATTATATCAGTTTCCATGATACAGTGTGAACTTCTCTGCATGGGAGGTCTAGAATTCTTGGTCACAGTCCTTGGACGCTTTGTGTGATCACCAAAGTTAAAGACATATTATGGACTTAATTGTTCGGGTGTGAGAAACTGATAAGTTAGTACTCAGTCACTATGCCAACTATGGGAATGTAGCATTCTACTAGCATCACTGAAAATATCAAAGAAATCGACCATACCACTCCAAAGATATCATCGTCTGAACTGCATTTAATTGTAAATATTTACATCTCGATTCGGGACACAACAATCGGCGATCAACTAATGCAATTTATTTTGCCCTTGAGAGTCATTGCATCTAATTAATATGTAAGAATGACAGTGTGTGTACTGTAACTTTGGATTAATATTCGTAAAAATAGCAACTTTGAGCAAGAATAATCTCCATTTCTATTTATCACCCAACCGGAGTGTTTCACATAACTTTTAAGCAAAATCGAGCTCAGTTAGTCCTTGGATGGGTGACCGATTTGAGATTCTGGGTGCTGCCAACTTTCAGTGCGACTCCTGCACTTTTCTCTCTCGTTCTGTTAAATGCGTATTGATTATTCTAAAAATCTATACTTCTTGTCCACAAATGAGGTCACAATTATGCCCGAAAATAATTTTAATTTGTATAGTAACCTGGTATTTATCTAATAATTAGCTTGGAGATATGTACTATAGCGTCTGGTAATATCTCAATATATTGAAAATACTCCTTTTGTCTCTTGAACAACTATGTGATGTTCACTTCATTTAATATTGATGCTGTCTCGAAGCTGAGTTTTAACCACATTGATCTTGTACTGCAGGCGCTAACTATGCACTAGAATTATATGGATTATACTAAAAATATATGTTTCCTGTCCACAAATGAGGTCACAATTATGCCCGAAAATAATAGAATTTGTATTTGTATAGTAACCTGGAACCTGCTATTTATCTCATAATTAGCTTGGAGATAATGTACTACAGCTCTGGGAAATTCTCAATACATTGAAAATACTCATTTTGTCTCTTGAACAATTATTGTGTGCTGTTCGCCTCATGTAATATTAATGCTGTCTCCAAGCAGACTTTTAACCACATTGATCGTGTACTGCACACTATACGCAGCTCTTTGTTCCATCTTTGTTCCCCCATTCTGATGCAGAAACATCAATATTGAACTGCTTGTTGAGTCTCCAAGACCTGAATTACAATAACAATACCATGAATAACATCTTAAGTATGCTGTGTTTGAGGGGGTTAGTTGAATTGTTTGTGCAGATTTACGGTAGTCAAGTACAGTAATGCTCTAAGTAATCGACTTCTTAACCACAGCAGAATTATGGGTAACTTTTCAGGATTTAGTCGGAAATATGGCTTGTTGCCATTCATTGGAAAGCTCTCGGGGAGTGCTTTCCGATGAATAGCAACAAGCCATATTTCCGACTAAATCCTGAAAAGTTACCCATAATTCTGCTGCGGTTAAGAAGTCGATTACTTGGAGCATTACTGTATTTGATTTAACCACAGGGAGATTCTCCTTTAAGTAAAATAGTATCACATTGATTTGCTCAATAGTGTTCTACTTAAAGGGGTACTGTAGGGGGGTGCGCCCCTCTAGTTTGTGTCTTATGTTTGTTTGTTTGTTGAGTGAGTTAGTTCAATTGTTTGCAGATGCTCCAGGAAATAAAATAGTGTTACATTGATTTTCCCTGTAGTGCCATACATACAGTAATGCCCTGAATAATTATACTCCTTTGAGTGGTTAAGGAGTCGATTATTTAGGGCATTACTGTACTCAATCCCATTAAATTAACCCTTTCTATACTAAATGCATTCATCCAGTCAGTTAAAAAGTGTAGATCAGAATGGTCTATTATTGATGTGCAGAGATGTACAGGTAATATAAGCAGACAACAGATAAATAAAAGGACAAAAGGAGTCCTATTTATTGAGGGAAATGTTTAGATAGTATGTTCAACAAACGACCTATGGGATAACTACTCATCAATGATGTTTTAATATTGAAAGGGTTAAATTAAGTCAGATATAGTGTCTGAAACATTAATAGACCAATTTATAGTCAATCTCGATATCATATCTCATTAATTTTAACATATAAATATATAGTGACAGTAAGGACATAGAGGAAATTTGTAGTGAAAAAAGTTCACCCTTCTTACATTTACCTTCATACTGATATTTTATAAGTTCCAGTGTGGTATATTTTTCTGAAAAGGTATATAAGTTCCAGTGTGGTATATTTTTCTGAAAAGGTATATATTTGGTTATTTTATCAGGGTAAAGACATGTTGCGAGCTTATTTTAGTGAACAGCCTAACAAATAAGTGACCGGCCACTGTGCCAACTAGAAGAATGTGGCAATAAACTTCATAACTGATTGCACCATTTCAAAAAACGCAATGAGTAGAGTATGCACAATAGTAAATATTTGATAATTAATTTGGGAAGAATTAATCAAAGCAAACAGGCGGAAATTATTTTGCCAACAAGAGCCACTGCATATATTCCATGTTTAAGAATGACTTTGTGCGCTCCCAATTTGGATATAAAATTTATGAAGAATAAATAAATGTGAGTAAAATTATCCCGGGTACCCATCCTATTATTACCCCGCGCTGAGTGTTCCACATCAAAGTAATTTATCAGCTCATTAACCCACTTACTTGTGAATTAATTATCCCATTCCCTTTGGGAGCAGGGGATGTCTTTAAAACATTTGCAGACACTTGGTATTAATAAATTATTTCTGCACCTGACCACCCTACCCTCCTTGCAAATTTAAATTTTTTTCCGAGGCTAACTTTTTTTCAACCATAGGGGGGTTTTGATTTGGAAATTTCTAACTAGTTGGAAATTTAGTTTGAGGTATGAGGTATCTCATGGAAAATCCAATTGAAGTGTGGTAAATTCCATTTGAATGGTTGTAAATCCTAACTGAAGGGAATACAAGGCGAGTAACTGCTACCCCCTTCCCTCTAACAATGACGCTCCTGACTGTATCAGTACAGGCTGTTTATTATCTGGGTTTCTTATGCAGTGGGTCAAAGCCAGATTGTTTGTAAATGCTTTCCTGACTTATGAATATCATCAGCATATTATTTGATGGAATAGTTTTGTGTTGAATCATATTACTAATCAGCAACTGATCCTCATCTTGAAAACTGTCTGCTGCTAGGCCACAGGGGAGGTAATTATGTGATTCATGGACCATCTAGCTGGATATTCTTATTGATGTTGATAAAAGCATGAATCACCCTCAGACAAGGATATGTTTACTCAACTCTGTGATAACTGAAGACTTGATAATGAGTATTATAGTTAATTGAATCATATTGATTCATTTTGTAGGGATGTTCAGCTAATAAATTCAACAAACCAACTTTTAACCCTTTCATGATGGGAGTGGTGCTGGTGCAGCATTAAGGATCATGTGCCAGTGCATTCTCTTATGCATGCGAGTCTCGTTCTATCCCATAGGAAACCTTGCACAGGGCTCAAAATATGTTTAATTTTGCAAGAATCAAATGCTGAATCAAGTTAGTCATAAAACACTGAAAATTTAAAAGTTTCGTGAGAATCATTACGAGAATTGATTCGGTGATTCTCGTCGAATCTTAAGGCCTTCTTACATATATAAGAGAATGCACTGGCATACAAGGTCATTGTCAAGGCAAATATTGTTAGGCCAATGTATTCTCTTATATATGTGAGGCTCCCTATAGGAGCCTCGCTTATATAAGAGAATGCATTGGCTCATGGTTTTCACAAAATAGGTCACCTCGCATATATAAGAGAATTGGCCTAACAAATTTTACATTATTTTTTATAATGTTAAAGAATGTATGAAAAAACGAAAAACAATTATAACAAAATTGTTAAAGAATGTAAGAAATAATGATAAAAAACGAACAAATAAAAAGGATAAAAATTGTTAAAGAATGTAAGAAAAAAATAATAAAAAATGATAGAAATTGTTAAAGAATGTAAACAAAAATTATAAAAGTTTATTAAAAATGTAAGAAAAATTAGTAAAACATTGTTAGGCCAATGCATACTCTTATATATACGAGGCGACCTATGGTCGACTCACATATACAAGAGAATGCATGGGCACAGGGTCTTTAATGTTGTGCCAGCGGAGCTCCCATCATGAAAGGGTTAAATAGAGTGACTATTGTAGGCGAAATCATTCTCGTTTGTTTATCAGTGATTTGTTCCGGATGAATGACTGTTGTTTACATGTTTGCATACAGTAATGCCCTAATTAATCGACTGTTTAACCACAGTAGAATTATGGGTAACTTTTCAGGATTTAGTCGGAAATATGGCTTGTTGCCATTCATCTGAAAGCTCTCGGGGAGAGCTTTCCGATGAATGGCAACAAGCCATATTTCCGACTAAATCCTGAAAAGTTACCCATAATTCTGCTGTGGTTAAGCAGTCGATTAATTAGGGCATTACTGTAGTTCAGGCCTTTTGTTTTATAGAATATCAGTTTGATGCAGTGAAATAAACATGTAATATGTCTTTATCCCTTCCATGGCTGGAGCTTCCTGAAAATTTGCGAAAGCCCTGTTCCAATGCATTCTCTTATGATACATGCAAGTCTTCCATAGGGAGTCTCGTATATATGAGGGTATCACCCCCCCTTTTCGGTCTGCGGGATTCAGGGTGTTTTGAAGCCATACGCAGGATTCATACCCCCGAATTAACTGGTATTCAGGTTCAAGCAAAACATCTTGGACGCAGGTTTTGATGGCGCAAAATAATATTTTTGTGCTAGTTATCTGTATGAATGAGTGGGTAGAATAGCTTCTTGGGCATATTCGACCACTATGCCATCATAAAGTATCATTAATCGTATCATAACGGCCTCATAACGCCCATAACGTGACCGGCGTCAATTTGTATGTCATTTATCGCATATTATTTCTTAACATGTATTCAGGATTCACCCCCCGAAATTAACTGGTATTCAGGATTCACCCCCCAAAATTAACTGGTATTCAGGATTCAGGGGGAGGGGGGTGATACCCTCATATATAAGAGAACACATTGGCCTAACAATGTTTACATTGACATTGTAAGCCAGTGCATTCTCTTGTGTATGAGAGGCTACATATGCGAGACTTGCATATATAAGGGAATGCATGGAACAGGATCTTTAATGTTGTGCCTGTGCAACTCCGATCATGATAGGGTTAAAACACTAAGTGGAATATATGAAAACAGAAGATGTTTCTCTAGATCATGCCATGAATTTCCCAGTTCACAAGTTTTGTACTGGTGGAATATGATCTATACAGGCGTTAGACAGAGTAGAGATTCATGGCATGATCTAATGTTTTTCATGTTTTTTCGTGAATAATAATGAATATGTGTCTTCTTGATGTCTGGAACCCTGAGTAAAATCAATATGCCAAAATAAATGTCAAATATTTTACATATTGGTGTGGCCTTTTATGATTTCTAATACACATTTAACTCGTCTGTCAGGTGGGCAGATTAGCATGCATCAGTTGTAGAAGCTGTTTGAAACTCCTATCAAATGAATGGAATGTGAAAAACTCCCGTCTTAGCAAGGGTCAGTAGAGCAGATAAATATGTAAATCCTAACTGGAGCTATGTCATAATTAATATAAAGAGTGCATATAGGTGAAAAATGCTATCACAGCAACAGATCTGGGAGTCAGATATGCACAGATTAATATGTCTGTAGCAATTAAAGCCAGAGCTGTAGAAGGGAAATGTTGGAGGGGGGATATTTATATTGTGAGTTTATGAGGGGGTGGGGAAGAAAATAATCAAATGGAAATAATTAAACTGTAAAATATGGCAGAAATCTCTATTGCCTGTACTCTCAGCTAGGTGTCTACTGTACGGGCGTTAGCCTTAGTAGAGGTTCATGGTATGACCTAAAAGAACACATGCATCTGAAGGATAAATTTGTTCTACTGTAAGGTTTTACAGTAATGTCCTAAATAGTCGACTCCTTAACTACAGCAGAATTATGGGTAATTTTTCAGGATTTAGTCGGAAATATGGCTTGTTGCCATTCATCGGAAAGCTGGGTAATTTTTCATGATTTAGTCGGAAATATGACTTGTTGCCATTCGTCGGAAAGCTCTCACTGTACTGTAGTTACTTGATGCACAAGTGGCCAGATAATGTATAACCAAGGTGCCAAATCAAACCCACAGAAGATCCCTTTCAGCGGAACTGATTGATGGATACCCTAGGTATTAGGTAATACTGCAATTGTATCCCACTGGGGTAGTGTTCTGTGGAATTAAGAAGGGAATAATTAGTGATTTATTGCCCTCTCTTTTTAATACCCATAGGTAACACATGTGCTGTGGACCCTAGTATATCTACCCCATATGGCAATGCATGGATACCTCATCAGGTATTGTAAAATTGAGTGGTATACTCTTTAGGGAACTGAATGTTTGAGTCACAGTTTGACCCAAGCTGATTTAACTCTGAATATCTATCCTTGGGCACTTGCCCCCCCCCCATTTCCCCTCCTGTATGAGGGCAGGGAGGGGGTACTGCATCTGCTTGCCATCCCCTGCTCTGGCATCCCTAGACATACCCCTCCCCATGGCCACCAGTTCATACAAACCACTAAATCTATTACACTTGACAGATGCATTTAAAAGAATTTGTATAATTATGCTGTTGAGCAGGGCCAGCTGCTGATTTTAGTAATGAGTAGCAGATTGTTTCTTTGGTTGTGCTCCACATGTGTGTTCTGTCTCAGAGGTCCTGTGTCAGACAGGCCATTTATTCCTGACATTTTGTCATACCTAATAATTTTCACAGTTTCATATTAATTTGTAATGTTTCTGGAAAGGTCTGCTTTCTTCTAACAATGGTTATCCTTGTGTGAATATGGTGATTTTTTTTTGGTGGGGATGCATCAACGGATGCGGGAGGAAATTATAAGGGAGAATAAAACTGAGACTGGGATCTGATTGGTCAATAGTCTAAATTGTCTGCTTTTTACTTTATAAAAATCTGAATAAATAAAAAAAATACAGCCTCTCCTCTATAAATTCATACGGGTTACAATAGCCATTAAATCAGCACAGAAAATAATCATTTTAAGGGAAGTTTAAATTTTGTGGTATTCGTTATGGTATGCAAAATTGCATTATTATTGTTATTAATGCAGTTCTGGCCATAGTTTCGCAAACACAAGATTTAAAGGCAGATTCCAAATGATAATAGGGCCCAACTGTCAATCTTTCAGATTAAAAAAAATATCAGGACCTAGCATTATACTGAAAACAATATACAGTAATGTCCTAAATAATCACTACTTAACCACAGCAGAATTATGGGTAATTTTTAACCCATAATTCTGCTGTGGTTAAGGAGTCGATTAATTAGGGCATTACTGTAGCATCCCAGCCTAAAGGTTATTAAAATGTAAATTCCAATAATTTACTATGAGGCAATCTCCAGTTTAAAGTCAGCCCAGACAGTTATAAAAACCATCAATTCTCAACAGAAAACATGACACTTCCAATAAATTTCTCACCAAACAAATTAATGTAGAGGACTGAAGTCTGGTTGAATTAGGGGTTTTCTCTTAAAAAAACAAATCTATCTCATTCACCAGTCTGTTGGAATTCTATAACAAAACATCTAGTTTACAGCTTTACATGCATAACTTTGTTGGCATTCTTACATGATTGAAATCCTATACAACTAATATCTAACAGTGGATTTCACTAGAGCCCATGTATTTATTTTCTAGCTATGTGAAGCTCTGTGGATACGTTTTCAGACTTTGAAGAATATTGGTGCCAATTTTATGTCTGATGAATTTTTTTTTCATGAATTTTTATCACCTTCTGCATGGCTGGATGCCACTTAAATAACAGCAATCAAGCTCTATGGCACTCAGGGCCAGAACAGTTACCTCCAAAACTAATTGGTAAATGAGAGACAGGCAGGCTGGGGCATGGTCATGGTCCTTAAAGACATATTATGTACTTGTTGGGGTGCATGAAACTGATAAGTTAGTATTCAGGCACTATGCCAATTGGAGGAATGCAACATTCTACTAACACCATTGAAAATCTGAAGCAAATCGACCACACCACTCCATAGAAAACATCATCTGAACTATGCTCAATTATAAATATTTACTATGTGATTGCTGATAAACTAATGAAAACGATTTCACCATCCAGAGTCACTGCATTTAATTAATAAATAAGAATGACGGTGTGTGTTGTCAATTTAGATATAATATTTGTAAAAATAACTACTTTGAACAAGATTATTCTCTATTTCTATTTAATCACCCTACTGGAGTGTTTCACATCACTTTAAGTGATGTGAAACACTCTGGTGGGGTGATCAAATAGAAATGGAGAATAATCTTGTTCAAAGTAGTAATTTTTACAAATATTCTATCCAAATTGACAACACACACTGTCATTCTTATATATAAATTAAATGCAGCGACTATCGATGGCAAAATGGGTTTCGTTAGTTTATCGCCGATAGATGCGTCCCCAATCGTGTAGTAAATATTTACAATTGAGCATAGTTCAGACGATGTTTTCTATGGAGTGGTGTGGTCGATTTGCTTGAGATTTCGGCGATGTTGGTAGAATGCTAAATTCCTCCAGTTGGCATAGCACCTGAGCACTAACTTAACAGTTTCACGCACCCGAACAAGTACATAATATGTCTTTAATAGTTTGGGAATGTCTCTCATAATTATACCTGGGATGCAGCTGGAGGGTCTCCCTTGAACCAAACCAAATCACGACTAGAGGAAATTTCATTCGTAGGCCTACCCCTCCTGGATTAAATTTTCTATTTTCCGACTGATATCACAAGCTTTCCAACTGCTGGAAATTTCCAATCTAACAATCATTTGGTTGTAAATTTTCCAGATGATGGTTTTTTCAGTCCAAACTCACGGAAATCAGGAAAATATCTTCCTTTTGGTCTTAAAGCAATACACTTCATACTATTATAAATACTGATCAGAAAATCAAACTATGAGAAATATTTAAAGTATTAAACTTCTATTTGGTATGAGAATTCCAACTTGCTATGACCAAAGTTGGTAGATGACCCCCCTCCACCAAGCCTGAGTTTAGTGTGCCTGTCATTTGCAGAATGAGGTCCCCAGAAGGTGAATTTAGTGATGCTATCCTGAATAGCAGGCTAGCATCACCAAATTCACCCTCTGGGGACCTCATTCTGCATGGCCTCATCTGCTATGGGAGACATAGACTCAGATTGAAGTTCCCAAATGGTGAATATTGTGATGTACACCCTTCGGGAACCTCGATAATGCAATATGTCGTCTGCCAATTTGGGGATATAGAGAAACTAAACTAAAAAAGAGCTTGAATCTACTAGTACATGTATGTGAAGACGTTTAATAGAAATTTTATAATAAAGAAACTTTTCAGAGAAGATGAGGTCTAAGCAGAATGAGGTCTAAGCAGAATGAGGGTGAATTTGCTCACTAAATTCACCCTCTGGGGACCTCATTGCAAATGACAGACAATCTATAATGAGGCTTGCCCCCCCCCCCCCACTCCATGTTGCCACATCCCTGAATTGATGTAAGGAATTTAGTTGTTTACTTAAATGCCCTTGAGAATGAAGTCATGCACCAATTTACTTTAAACATTTTGTTGTTGACTTGAATGCACTTGGGAACAAAGTGGACTTAGTATTTATGTAAGGAATATGCTTGTTGACTTTGATTCCCATGAGAGTTACTTAACCCTATTTTTGTCCCAAGGAGAAGTGACATCTCCCTGATATTTCAGCATGTATATGTCCAAACAGCGTAATTAAATTGTTTTTCTGGTTATAATGGTGTACTGACTCATTATAATGGTTTTATATTATTGTGCTCTTGTATTGCATAATAATAATAATAATTGAATCATAGAAGGGTGATGTTTGGATGAACATCAGCCTTTATGACTTCTCCCTAAATAGCATCCCACTTCTCCCTAATAATAGTCCACTTCTCCCTAATAATAGTCCACTTCTCCCCAAATAACATTCCACTTCTCCCTAATAATAGTCCACTTCTCCCTAAATAACATTCCACTTCTCCCTAATAATAGTCCACTTCTCCCTAATAATAGTCCACTTCTCCCTAATAATAGTCTACTTCTCCCCAAATAACATCCCACTTCTCCCTAATAATAGTCAACTTCTCCCCAAATAACATCCCACTTCTCCCTAATAATAGTCTACTTCTCCCCAAATAACATCCCACTTCTCCCTAATAATAGTCTACTTCTCCCCAAATAACATTCCACTTCTCCCTAATAATCAAATATGTAGAAGTGACTTCTCTGTGGGCTGCTCCCTGGTTTCCCCTTATGCAGTACAATGACAGATTATGTATCGCGCAGCATTGTAGAATAAATGGATATTGACAAGCCTTAAAATAGTGTGTCTGTCATTTGCAGAATGAGGTCCCCAGAGGGTGAATTTAGTTATGCTACCCCACACATCAGGCTAGCATCACTAAATTCATGCTCTGAGGACCTCATTCTGCTTAGGCCTCATCTTCTGGGAAGTATCTATAGTCTCAAATTAACATTGTTTTTAGTGATTTTTCTCCAATAAATTTCTCTTTCCTATAATTTGCAGAAGATAAAATGCATAATGGATGTGACTAATGTGTGAACACCAACTTTAACTGGGGAACTTTAATCTGATCCTTGGTCTCCCATAGCAGTTGAGGCCTCATCAGAATGAGGTTCCCAGAGGGTGAATTTGGTGATGCAAGCCTGCCAGGCGGGATAGTGCACTAAATTCACCCTCTGGGTACCTCATTCTGTGAATGACAGACACACTATTTCAAGGATTGGATATCCGGAAGATAGAAACACGGATATAGATATCTTCCTGACTGGGAGGTAATAGATATCTTCCTGAATGGGAGGTAATAGATATCTTCCTGGCAACAATAACAGCAACAACAATAACATTAGGTGAAACCCGAGAATTCAACTAGGATTATTAACCCTTTGTATGCTAAATAAATACTCATTGATGAGTAGTTCCCCCAGGAAATGTTCAGATAATAAGTTCAACAAACGACCATGGAACTTATTATCTGAACATTTCTCACCAATGATTATGAATTCTTCTGCACTTTAAAAATCTATTTTTCTGTCTGCCATTTGCTTTTATATCATGAACACTCCTCCAAATTAATAATAGACCATTCCAATACTCACTGTCAGACCTGTGTGAGAGAATCCATTTAGTATAGAAAGGGTTTAAGCACCTTAAAATCAAATTTAATAATTTAATATAACTTTAATTTATGGCACTAGTCACCTTCTGGGGACCTCATTCTGCAAATGTCCAGGACCATACTGCAATTGCAACTTGTTTTTTCAGCTTGTATCATCCTTGGGAGAGAAGTTGGAGTATGCGAGAGATGACCGACTGGGATTTTTAACCTTCTGTCCATCTAACCTCGGCACAACGCTAAGAGCTAGTGTGCACATAAAGGTTCCACTTCTAGCTGCACAGAAAAACTTCAAGGAAATCTGCGACAAACTGAACTTGCAAGCCCGAGGTAAGGTAGTCTAGAACAAACTGAACTGCTATACTGTGGTGCACGGTGGAAGCAACCAAGCTAGGACAAACTTAAGGGGGCATAATTCCCAGAAAAGGAAAGTGATAAATCATAAGTGACGAGAATAAAAAGATTTTCCATTCAAACACTGGTTACACTGGCAAACATCATTTTTATATGCCAGTTTTAAAAACGGGAGTATTAATATGATAATTTTGGTAGACCTCTGTCCCTTTATATTTCGTTTTCCAGATGATAACTTTAATTCTACTGAACTAAATGGAATGAAATTTGATATGAAGGTTCACTACCACAAAATAAAGGTCAAGTTAGATTTTGGGGTCTGGCCGCCCATTTTTGCCAGAGTTACGGCCCTTTGTTGAAATTTGGGCTCAATTTTCTTTTCCGAATGATAACTTTAGTTAACTAATGTTAATTTCTGAATGAACTAATATTTGGTATGCAGTTTTACAACCATAAAATGCAGATGAAGTTCGATTTTTGATTCCGTTAGCCCATTTTCCCACAGTTACAGACCTTTTTCAACCTTTTTCTTGTTTCCTCGTTGATAACTGCCTTTAGGCTAGGCTTGGATGGTTACTACCAAACTTGGAATATATGGTGTTGAATTGGCTCAATTAAAATACAAGCTGTGCTCAGCGACGTGGCTAGAGGGTCTCCGTTAGGGGGGTGTCCCACCGTGGGAAATTCCAACTGCACCCCCCCCCCCCCCCCCTTGAATCAGAATCCGACCAAAGACAAGTTTTGCATAATTCCATTTGCCCCCCCCCCTTGCACATCAGTGCTCAGGCCTAATATCCTATATATTCATAAACCATGGTTCTATATTCCTGATATGAGAACATTCAGATATTTTAACCTGAAAAATTGCATAAATCCTAACATCTAGTTGTCTAACTCCAGACAAATGCACACGGCTATGGGCAAGTGACCAGGACACACCGGGCTGACCATGGTTGTTCGCCCCGGTGTGAGAAAATTTTCAAAACTATACAAGAAAATCTCAAATCCTAGTATCTAGACTGGACTCATCAGGTTGGAAATTCTCCAACTGATGACAGTTTGACCAAATGTAGTGAAATATTGTTTTGTTAAACTAATTAGCAGTTTTGTATTGGGCATGGGGGAGGGACATTGACACACCGGGCCGACCCGGTGTGCGAAAATTTTGAAATCTAAACAAGAAAATCTCAAAATCCTAGCACCTAGACTATCCTCAAGCCTTCCTAGAGTTGGAAATTTCAAACCTGACACCCCCACTTAGGTTGGAAAATTTCCAACTGATGACAATTCCAATGACAATGTTGACCAAATGTATGACAATATTGTTTTCTTAAATCAACTAGCAGTTTTTGACTGGCCACGGAGGAGTGTCGGACATGACACAAGCTTTTTGGAAATTTCCAACTGTTGTGTATTTGTTAAAAACTTATTATATTAGCAACATACACAACATACACATGAATATATGGTAATCCATAGGATGCTTCTCTGCATGCCCTCTGCTTGGGTCTAGATGCTAGGATTTGTGATTTTCTTGTATAGTTTTCAAAATTTTCTCACACCGAACCGAACAACCATGGTCGCTAGATGTTAGGATTTATGCAATTTTAATGTTAAAATATGTTAATGGTCTCATACCGGGAATATAGAATCATGGTTTATGAATATATAGGATATTAGTACTGAGCACTACTGATCTCGAGGTGCAAGGGGGGGGGTGGTGCAAATGGAATTATGCAAAATTGTGTGGAGACCATTCTGATTCAAGGGGGGGGGGGTGCAGTTGGAATTTACGAAGGCGGACACACCCCCCCCCCCCCGCCCAATGGAGACCCTATAGCCACGTCCCTGTCTGCTTGTTTTATCAGAACATCCGTATAGAGGTGAAATAGCTCTTTGCCAATGGATCCAGGGTGATCTATCTCAAAATGATAAGCAAACCAAGAGGTATAACTCTAAATTTTAAATTAACTGAATGCAATCTTGAAAATTAGAGTTGCTTGCCTTAGTATAACATGTTTGTTCCTCAGTCGATGACATTGACAATTGTTTACATAAATAAGAATAGAATAAAGCATGTGACGTCTGTTGCAAAATGTGACCTAGTTTTGTCAGTGCAGTTCAGCTGGCATGCTGAAAGGAAAGAAACATGTCTGCCTGGTTATAATGGTGATATATTTATTGCTGTATATAATAATCATTCTTTACAATGTGAGGTTAGCATTGTGGGATGAGAATTACAGAAAAATCCAGAGAAATGGTGAATATTATTGTTTTGTGTTATGTTCACACGTGGCCATATGCATTGTATCGCCTGTGAGTATCATTATGAGAGACTTTTGTTGTATTTATCTAAAAGCTTGATACCTGTACCTGGTATGTAAAAATAGATTTGATATTGCACTAATTGGTGTTTACTAGTATGCGTTTTGTCTTTTCACAAGAGTGAGTCTATACAACCATGAATTACTATATGTTTGGTTTGCTATCTATAGACTAAAGTGTATGTTTGATTTTCTGATTGGCTGACACAGCAAATCTGTGATGTTGATTGGCTAAAATTATCATGTTTTGTCATTTTTGGAAAAAAACAGTTCTAACAATTTCTGACAGTCGGGATGAATCTCACCCTTTTTTGTTTAACCCTTTGAGTACAGGTCGATTTTTGTATCAACCCATATACCCTGTGCCAATGCATTTTCTTATATATCATATGCGAGTCGACCATAGGTCGCCTCGCATATATAAGAGAATGCATTGGCTTAACATTTTTTTTTTTTTTTTTTTTTTTACAATTTTAATAATTTATTCTTATATTCTTTAACAGACTTATTTTGTAGGCACTCAAAGGGTTAATGTATTAATGAGGAGGGCAGATGGAATGTCTATAGTTTTGTCAAAATTGTCACTGTCATGTTGTCATTAGCAGTGAGCACTGTTGTTTTGGGTACCACTTTTTAACTGTTAAGGGGTTCTATGCATGCCTGATCTAATCATCTGTCAGGAGGTGGAAAGTTTAGTTGGATCGACACAGCAAACTACTTTAATAGTTGTTAAGCTAGTGCACCACCTGAATGAATCTATGATATCTGAAGACCTCACCAAGCATATTATATAACAATACAAATAGAGAGCAAAACACTTCAAGTTCAAGACTTGTTGACCTGATATGAGCATACTTTTTGAAGATAACATGCAACATTTGAATGAGCTGATCTTTATTCTATGAGGCTAAAAAAGTTAAAAATATCTTTGTTTCCCCTGAACCTGCCTTATGATTTAAGAGTGCTTTTTTTCTTCATTTATACCAGAGGTCACCAGATAGGTTTAAAGAGACATAAGGCACTCGCCGAGTCCCAGTGAATAAATGTGAAATATCATAAAAGTTAAAAGTTTGCATCAATAAGCAGAACATGGAAAAATATATAGACTTATTTTTATTTTTTATTTTGTTATTATTTTTGTTATTGATATCTCTTCAATGATTTGACATTTCATATTAAGAATCAAGCCTGAGTTTAGTGTGCATGTCATTTGCAGAATTAGGTTCTGAAGGTGAATTTAGTGACGCTATCCCGCATAGCCGGCTAGCATCACTAAATTCACCCTCTGGGACCTCATTCTGCTTAGGCCTCATCTTCTCTGGAAAGTTTCTTAATGATCATATTTCTATAGAAACTTCTTCACATACATATATTAAGCGCGAGCTACACCAGGGATAAAGCGCTATATAAATGCTATATATTATTATTATTATACATTCTATTTCTTTTTTAGTTTAGAATCTTTATATCCCCAAATTGGCAGATGAAACATTGCATAATCGGGTTCCCAATGGGTTTCCATCACAATATTCACCATTTGGGAACTTCAATCTGAGTCTATGTTTCCCAAAACAGATGAGGCCATGCTGAATGAGGTCCCCAGAGGGTCAATTTGGTGATGCTAGCCCACTATGCAGGATAGAGTCACTAAATTCACACTCTGGGGACCTCATTTGGCAAATGACATGCACACTAAACTCAGGCTTGTTAAGAATGCGCCCCATTCGTGAATTTTCAAGAACTCTCAATTTCAAACTATCAATTTAAACGCCCACTTAATTTTTTAATGCCCAGATTACATTATTCCATATTATATACAATTTGTGAATTTGGAAGAGGAACCAAAAAAATATAAATTCCACCAAAATACGAAACATCTGTGGCCTAGGACTGTCCACCAAGTGATAGAGATTCATTCCAAGACTTTCCCCCCTTGTGTACCCAGAATGCATAAAAATTCAAACTAAGAGATAGAGTTATTCCCCTTCCATTGAGTAAAATAGACTTTATAGTACAATCCGGATCAAAATTAAATGCGGGACACACCTTGGTACATGTACCTCGACAAAAACAACATGTTCCCAGTTTATTTGACCGGATCAGTTAATAATACAATGTTTTGGAGCTTCCTCTTTCAAATGTTATATAACATGGAATATGTTGTATATAATGTGATCTGGTGATTAAAAAATTAAGTGGGCCTTTAAAGGTAAAAATCACTATCTTTTATAACCAATGTATGCTATAGTACTATAACAACATGAAAATTCATGAATGGGGTGCCTCCTTAAAGCCTTTGTTATTCAAACTTTACTCTTACAGTGCCCGCCATTTTACAACAAATAGTTGAGCAAATTCTGATGTAGTTGTACATTACAAAAGGTCAGAACAATGAAAAATATACCAGAAAACACAGATTTTGAGAAGCACAGATTTTAAGGGCACTGTACTGGGATTTGTTTAGCCTGGAGTAATAAAAAGAACTTTACAAATATGCCAAGTGTGAGTACCAATGGAAATGGTCATCACGCTGGAATAAAACATGTTAGTCAACCCAAATCTGACAACTTTCTACGACAAAAAATATTTTACAGATGGCAGCAAAACCAGAATGCAATGATGACAGAACACGAGCTTGTCATAGAGATATTCTCGTACAATTTTCAAATGTATCAAATAAAATGTCACATTATATGCATGCTTGTCCCAAAAATTTATAAGTTTTATTCTATAGTCAGTGGGTGTCGGAAATCGACGCCCCTCTCGACTTACAATCCACATCCTTTAACTAATTGTGGTTATGTCGCTTATACTGAAATTGACTCCAGCCATAAACTAATTTATATTAAATAATTAAACTTTATTTTTATGATGGCCTGTAACCGGAATGTTTTCAGCAGACATCTTCGACTCAACATTAATAATTTTAAATATATTATTGATACCAGATCGTTGGTTACTACAATGAATGTATTGAAATTAGCGTACAGTCTCCCTTTAAACTAAAGCTTACGATTTGGTGATGTTTGTTGATATAATGAATTTCACTGTAACAGTAATGTTTACATAACAGTAGTTTCAACATGCAAAATTTCTCAATAATAAAAATAAGAACAAAGTCTATCTATTTCTCATTGTTTTTCTTTGTGAAGATGGTTTTAGAAATTTTGTTTTTTCACATTTACCCACTGTGAGAGCCTTATGTCCCTTCAAGTAATAACTGCAATTGAATAACTTGAGCTGTCCTGTACAAGCCTTGAAATAGTGTGTCTGTCATTTGCAGAATGAGGTCCCCAGAGGGTGAATTTAGTGATGCTACCCCGCATAGTGGGCTAGCATCACCAAATTCACCCTCTGGGAACCTCATTCTGCTGAGGTGTAAGCAGATTGAGGTCCCCAGAGGGTGAATTTGGTGATGCTAGCCCGCTATGCGGTAGCATCACTAAATTCACCCTCTGGGGACCTCATTCTGCAAATGACAGACACACTATTTCAAGACTTGGTCCTGCAAGGTAAAATAAAACTTTTGTCCATCTTCGACTTTAGGTATTGTCCCTTCCATGAAATTTATCCTGAAATTTTGCAAAAACCCTGTGCCAATACATTCTCTTATATATGCGAGTCCCCCATACTAGTAGGGAGCCTCGCATATGTAAGAGAATACATTGGGCCTAACAGTATTTACCTTGACTTTGTAAGCAAGTGTATTCTCTTATATATGTGAGGTTCCCTAAAGTACACTCGCATATATAAGAGAATGCACTGGTATAGTATGTTTATTGGTGCAACAGCACAGTTCCCACCATGAAAGGGCTAACCATGCAAGAACTTTGCCCATAGATTTAAAATATTATTTTATGTGTATCTTCGTGACCAGAAATTAAAACAAATATTTCTCTGAAAGGCTAATAACATTTTGGGTAGGGAGGATTTTTTGTGGGTAGGTTAGGTCAGTAGAAAAACACTGTTTTCATTATAGCCTGAGATTGCATACTCAATTTACTCTTAAAAAATGAGTAAGTTGAATTCTCCAGATAATATGCCCAAGCCTCTGGGGACCTCATTCTGCTTACACCTCAGCAGAATGAGGTCCCCAGAGGGTGAATTTAGTGATGCTACCCCGCATAGCAGGCTAGCATCACCAAATTCACCCTCTGGGGACCTCATTCTGCTTACACCTCAGCATAAGAGGTTCCCAGAGGGTGAATTTGGTGATGCTAGCCCGCTATGCGGGGTAGCATCACTAAATTCACCCTCTGGGGACCTCATTCTGCAAATAACAGACACGCTATTTCAAGGCTTGAATATGCCACTTGACATTTCAGGAATCCATGGTGAGCACTCCGGTGAGGGAGAGGGTGGTGTGTATGACATCTCCAACAAACGACGACTGGGGCTGACAGAAAACCAGGCTGTTACTGAAATGTACAATGGCATCAAAGAAATTATCAAACAGGAGAAAGAACTGGCATGGTTAGTTCTCTATACAAATGTAGCAATGATGCATTAAATTGTTTAGATCCTGTAAACTTATATAATTTGTATAAATTTGGTATCAAAGAGAAGGTCATGCAGATGCAAATGGATGTGCTTAAAATAATTAAAATTTGGTAAGAATTCAGGAAGCATTGATTTTCTGGTTTATCAATTAACTAGAAGTAGCGTACAGTCAGAATTGTTAACTAAGTAAGTAAAGTAACGAAAGGGCAAATTTTTCCAGTTTTATTATAAAGCTGTAACAAAAGTTTTTTCGGACACAAATTTGGAAATTTAGACTAGAAGTCAGAAAGATTCATATTCTTTACTTCGAAATCACTAAATATGTGTGATATATCAAGAGTAATTAATTATTCCTGATTTAATATTCTAACAAATTTCCTGCTTTCATGATTCTGACCTGTGAATTACCAACCTTTGAAAATTGGGTCACTAAAATTATGTTGTGGGTGAGTTTTGCCCATTGTTGTAGCTTTTGAAATCCATCCTCATTTTTGGTAGCTTGATCGGTCCCTCATTCAGTTTATATTCCATGGAGGTAAAATTCTGTAACATTGTTACTGACTTGGGCTCTTAACGATTCATCATGAATTCAATGTATGACGATCCACTGTAAAACGATAAGTATATCTTATCGTAACATGTGTATCGTGATACAAAGAATCAAGTAATTTCTTTAGATGGGCATGTGTAAATTAGCAAAACATGCAATTTTAAGTTTACATGTGTATTACATGTATTTGACTCATGTAGCTATTACTATTAAACTCCATTTTAGTTAAATATGAGCTCAATCTCCAGTTATAAACATGTCCGTTCTGATAATCCAGGTGGTAAATTATTTGAAAACACTAATCTAGTGTATCATGATATTTATCATATTGTTTCATTGATAATGTGTTTCGATTTATATCGTATCATGACCAAGTGTATTGTTACAGCCAAATACCAACATTTGCATTTAAGATACATGCATATGCAACATTTATTGAAATAAGTGAACAAATATTTTCTTGCTAGAGTTATATGTAAATGTCCCTTATCTACACAGAAATGAACTGGTATGCATTTTGGTACCTTCATGTTTTACTGATCTCCTAGAATTTCTAATGTAAATAATTAATATGTTCAAACCATTTGAGTGGGAACATATTAAGACATGCAGGATGTTTGCAAGAGATTTTATAGATAATGACTATGACTGATTATTTATGCATACGGTAACTCGCTATTCCAATTTGTTAAAACATAATTAATTGATACAAACAATGGGTTGTTGGGATGGCATAAGCAGAAAAGGCTGCCTTCCTGCTGTCACCAGTTTGCTCTTTAAATAATATTGGTTTCAAATCCTTTCTTTTCACCCACTTCAACGGGTATTTTGGTTAGTGACATTTTGTGGCTTTTTCAGGGAGCCAGAGAACCTGCAGGATGCCTTTGAACATGTTTCAAAAGCTAAGAACTGCAAGTCAATCATGAAGAAATATCTTACCAAAGAAGTAGTGGAGAAATACAAGGAAACTAAGACTGCACACAATGCAACACTGCTCGACTGCATATATTCTGGTGAGGACATACTAAAATAATTATAATATAAAATAAAATGCTCATTAAATCTTTAACTTGAATAAGTCGTTCTTTGTCTGGCATGTGAAGTCCGTGTAGGAGTATTCAACATCTTGATCAAACTATTTTGATCCCCGGAATCAATGGGATGTAACAAGATCAAGCATATTTCTGAGGCTTCAAACCGCCATGAGGATTTAATGAGGGTAATACACATGCTATCTGCTGTGATATTTATTAGTCGAGTTTTTCAAAAACTCGACTTATGGTTTGGCGAGGGACAGTTGGCGGCGGGCGGGCGGACCTAAAGAATGCCTTATAACTTTGACATTTGTGAACGGATTCAAAATTTTTGGTATGGCAGTTGCTCCCAATGACTATTTACTGCCTGTGTAAAATGGGTCACGTCCGAACTTTTTTACAAGAGTTATCCATCTTAGATGGTTTTTAGTTAAGTTTTTCACCGATAGCGCGATAACTCACGCAAATATTAACCAATTTCAACAATATTTGGTATATGAGACTCTTGCAACAATATCTCGGACGAGTTCGAAAACCAGGTTTGTCCGAATTATTTTCGCGGAATTATGGGCCTTAGTTTGTCTATTTTTAGCAATTTTATCACCGATAGCGCGATAACTCGATGCAATATTAACTGATTTCAACAATATTTGGGATATGAGTCTCCTGCAACAATATCTCAGACGAGTTCGAAAACCAGGTTTGTCCAAATTTTGTTCGCGGAGTTATGGGCCTTAGTTTGTCTATTTTTAGCAATTTTGTCACCGATAGCGCGATAACTCGATGAAATATTAACTGATTACAACAATATTTGTTATATGAGTCTGCTGCAACAATATCTCGGACGAGTTCGAAAACCAGGTTTGTCCAAATGTTTTTCGCAGAGTTATGGGTCTTAGTTTGTCTATTTTTAGCAATGTTATCACCGTTAGCGCGATAACTCGATGAAATATTAACCGATCTCAACAATATTTGGTGTATGAGTGTCCTGCAACAATATCTCGGACGAGTTCGAAAACCAGGTTTGTCCAAATGTTTTTCGCAGAGTTATGGGTCTTAGTTTGTCTATTTTTAGCAATTTTATCACCATTAGCGCGATAACTCGATGAAATATTAACCGATTTAAACAATATTTGGTATATGAGTCTCTTGCAACAATATCTCGGACGAGTTCGAAAACTTGGTTTGTCCGAATTTTTTTCCCGGA